>CM065589.1:252316711-252856711 GCA_033119425.1 Bufotes viridis | reverse complement strand
GCTTCTGAGAGCCCTGAACGGATCTCACAAACGGAAAGCAAAAATGCTAGTGTGAAAGTAGACTTAGTGGTAAGACTTGATCAACAAGCAATATAAAAACTGGTGGTAACTTTGTCATATTTTATCTGCTTTATGAAGCATCAACTTAGAATCTAGGTCAGATTTTACTGCTAGAAAATGATAATGTTCTCATAGGAACAAAGATTAACAAAGGTTTTTTTCCGTGCATTCACTGAAATCTAGGAAATCAGGAGTAAAGCATTCATTATGGGGCCTTCTTTTTTATTATATACATTAATGTTTGCTTTTGTTCCGTCCCTACATGATAGCTGCTTTCCCTATGTTTCTTATAAATCTTCAGAATCCTAACAATAGCAATACCAAAACAATATAACTAGAAATTGCAATATTCATTTTAGAAGTATTACATTGCCCTTTTCCATCAGGATAAGAATACCTTATTTTTTGAGGTCCATGGTTTTGCTTTGTCAAAGGTCAAGAGTCAGCTTCTCAAAATCAATGTGCTTATAGCCATTTCAAACAGCTGTCTGCGGCAATCATTTTGCCAATTTCTAGGCAGGTGATATGTTCAGGACTGGAATCAAAAGGTCTTCAGAGAGATGAAAGAAAAATCTTTACTCTTCGTAGAAAAGAGCTAAGGAAAAATAGAGAGGAATTGCTGCAGCTCATGTGCAAAATAAGATAAATAAGGCTATACATAGATTATACTATAAAAGTAGTAGAGAGGTGAATACTCATAAGGCATATTCAGCAATTACCCTAATGCTTCATTTTTCTGATACCCCGGTATAAGGGTCGTCACTCTGTAGATGTCGGTTTTTTAACGAATCAATGGCATATCTAACAAATGTGATATATAATTGTGATAGATTTTGTGCTTTACCTTAAAGGGGTATTCCAGTTATATGAAGTTATCGTGGATAGGGGATAGTTATTAGATGAAAGGGGGCCTACCTCTTGGACCACCACCAATCACATAAACAGGGACTCCCTACTCTGTGGTGCTCCCTGAAATGAACAAAGGGGCCAGCCACGCATCCACCCAGTTGCTCCATTCATTTGTATGGGAGATCTGGAGATTGCCTAGAATTGTGATGGCTAGCCTCCAGCACTCCAGCTGTGGTAAAACTACAAGATGCACACTTGCTTGGCTGTTCTCAGAACTCCACAGAAATGAACAGAGCATGCTGGGAGTTGTAGTTTTACCACAGTTGGAGCGCCAGAGGTTCTGGCCTAGAACCACCAGAGGGACCTTAAAGGGGTTCTCCAGGAATTAAGAAAATTAAAATACTTAAATATTACTTCAATGTAAATATATTCCCGATTACCTTTTATTAGTTGTAATGGCCCGTTTTGTCTAGGGAGCAATCATCAGGGGAAATAAAATGCCCGCCGTTCTATTAGTGCACTCAAAACCTGTCCTAATTATACAGCAGGACAATTTACTTCAGAACACTGAGCTAAAGAGCTGCCTCATCCTCCTGTCTGCTCTGCTTGTCCAAGATTATGATCCTGAATACAGATGATAAGATCTTCAGCTGAATCTGTGGGAACGGAGCTCATGAGGAGACATGAAGTATAAAGATGAGGTGGGGTTAATGAGCAGCAGCTCTTGTATGTAGTCTCCATTACCACAGTCTGTCCTGTCCGTCCTCTCTGTACTTCATGTCTCCTCTTGAACTCCATTCCTACAGTGATTCAGCTGAAGATCTTATCATCTGTATTCAGGATCATAATCCCTGACGAGTAGAGCAGAGAGGAGAATGAGGCAGCCATTTACCTCAGTGTTGTGAAGTAACTTGTCCTCCTGTGTGACTAGGACAGGTTTTGTGTGTACTAATAGGGTGACGGCCATTTTATTTCCCCTAATGATCGCTTCCTAGACAAAATGAGCCATTATAACTAATAAAAGGTATTTGGGAATATTTTTATATTAAAGTAATATTTAAGTATTTTCATTTTCTTAATTTCCGGAGAACCCCTTTAAGCACTTACCACATACTGCAATTACTGAAATGTGTAAACAGTTTGCAGTAAGCTTCTAAGCTCCCCCTAGTGGTGGCTGCAGGCAGCCAGGATTTATGGTTTAGCTCCATTCTCCTTAAAGATGTATGAAGAAATTAATCAGCACTGATTTTTTAACCTTTTTAGCTAAATCAAAGAGTAAGTAAAACCATGTACAAAGTAATATACAGATAGACCTCAAAACAGATTTCTTGCCTCAAATGTGGGGAAATAGCCTCCTAGCTGGGGAGATTTGACCGGTCTTATTATGAGTCTCATACAATCTCTGACAGCTGAGATAAAACCTGTACACGAAGGAAGGCATGGAAGAGGACGCTGTGGATCCTGAAACTCAAGTAAAAGTAAAAGTCCCTCTTTTTCATCAGATTTGATTCTTTAATACATTCTGTCTTTTTTTTTTTTGGGTGGGGGGGAAGGGAATTCTAGTTTTAAAGATATCTGACCATTACTTCTCTCTACTACCATCCCCATCTTCTTCCATACCCATCAGCAGGTTACAGGTTACAGCCTGCTGACACCCATTAAAACAACAGGGAATATTCACATTTTAGACTATGTTCACATCTGCACTAGTGATTCTGTTCACAGCGTCCGTTGCAGATTCCATCATATTTGTTGCAAAGGTAGCACATCATGCAGCGGTATTTTTGTCTGTTAAAATGGAGAAAACCATGACAGAAACAGACCCTATTATGAGGCGTTTGGATTTCTCAGGCATTTGGCACATCTGTCAGAGCTTGAACTGTGTTTCTCTGCTTTTATGACAAAAAAAATGTGTTGATGTCAATGTATGTTTTTTTTTTTTCTTTACATTTTGAAACTCTTTTATGTTTAATAGTAAAATCTGCACAATTATAGTCTATAAACAGTGACTGGTTAATGCACCATCCTTTAAAATGGCTTTCAGATTCATGCAAATATTACCAGGAAAGGCTTTTTAAATTGCTGTGTTAACTTTGCCAAGCTTTTAAAAGCAACTAATTAATACATTTTAGTTAATGGGAAGCAGTAACTATTTCTTGCAACCCTTTAATTTACATGGATGAAATAATGAACAGTTGCACAGCAATGAAATATTGAACAATTGCCAAAAGCAACTGATTGCCGAACTCACCATGAGAACTGACTATTAGTATTATTCAACTGGGAAATACAATCTGAGTTGATGCTGTAGGCTCCAGGCTATTCCTGTCAGTCACGGCAAGCTAAAATCTTTTTTTTCCCTACATTTTCTGTTTTTCAATGATGTGCCAAGTGTAGACACAGGCTTTAGATTGTTAGCAGGTTCTTCTGAACTTGGATTGTGTGTGTATAACAAAAAAGCGAGAGGAAGAAAGGATGACTTCACCGCTTTGGCGTGCAGCGGAGAACTGGTATCCGTGATACAGTGCATGACTGCTATTTAAATTGGCAATAAAGAATACCCTGCATCATTAGGATGACATTGTTTTAGCTCATAGCATCCTGCCTTTGTAAAAGATGGAACTTTTGGCTAAGTCACAGCGTCATATTACTAATGATGCAGCACTGCATTTACATCACAAGTGTTCTGCTGAGTATGATGTAGCAGTACCTATGTGACTTTCAGAATTTTTTTTCAAAAATCCAGTCCAGAATGAAGAAACAAAACCTACAAGATATGTAAGAACTTGAAGCGACCAAAGCGGGGGGAAAATAAAAAATAAATACTTTATACAGTATGTACTGAGTTCAGCATGCTCCAAGGCAGGTGGAAAGTATGGGGTAATACTTTAGTTGCATTGTGGTGTCTTTTCTGTATATTTGGCTATATAAGATGGTCTTTAAATTAAAAACATTTGGGGGCATTTATTTCTGAAATGCTTGTATTTTTGGGTAAAACAAAACATGTTCTGTAATTTGGTTTAGTTAAAAATAGTCAGCTTTTTGTCTTCCACAGCCTGCACGTATTGTCTTACGTTGCAGGTTACTCTCTCCTGTTCAGTGTGAAATCCATCAAACAAGCTTTCCGAGCTTAGTCTAAAGCCCCTCTCTCTGCTCTCCTGAACACAAATGTAAGGTGACATCTTTGCAACCAAATAAAATAAATGTGAATGAAAAGGTCTGAAGGATTTTACACTGAACAGAGCAGCCTGCAGAAGTCTGAGAATACATGCTGGGGGCCAGAAGGCAAACTGTTTCTTAATAAACTGAATTTCAAAAAATATGTTTTAGCTAAACATAAATGGTTTCAGTAAAAAAAAAAAGAATAATTATAAATTCCCCCCCAGAATTGTCCATAGCCTTTTAATGGATTGTATTATCAGAAGATGACCTATTTTCTATATCAGGTTTTTACACTAAGTATATATATATATATATATATATATATATATATATATATATTTATATTTAAGATTTTTATTTTTTTTTATTATTTTTTTCCATGTCCCTGCAGTTTTCACACTGGTCACTAAGCCAAAAAAATACTATATGTCATGACACCCTGTTCTTTGAAGCAGCTACATGGGCACATACAATGGACAGGAGGGGACCTATTGACTTCTATGGGAGATGTTTCTAGACATGGTCTGTGACCTGTGTAGAGGTCTTTGTACAAAAAAAGGAGTAGATAATCTGTGATATCACCTATTGTGAATAGTAGATCTTGTGTTAGAGGTGATGTCAGTCATTGTAATTCTGTACAGAATAGAAAGTCTTCATATGCGATTAGGATTAGTGGGCAGTTCAAAATGTGCACAATTTTAGGTATTTTTTTAGTGTAGTGACATGGAAAATGAAAAACAAAAATATGTTCAACATAAAAATGTAATTTTAACAATAATGAATTTTCTTTTTAAGTAAGTAAAGACATTTAGGTCCATATATATTTGGAAACCGACACAAATTTAGTTTTTATTACCTGTTTACTAAAACATATTCAAGTTATAGTTATATAATGGACATAAAGTCCAGACTTTTAGGCCCCTTGCAGACGAGCGTGTCCGGATGTGTTGCGGATGCGTTTAGTGAAAACTGTGCAATTTAGCAAACAAAGTAATTCAGTTTTGTTTGGGATTGCGTTCAGTTGTTCAGTTTTTATTGTGCGGTTGCAACGCGATTTACTGCGTTTTGCACACGCGTGGTAAAAACTGAAGGTTTACAAACAACATCTCTTACCAACCATCTGTGAAAATCGTTATCGCATCCGCACTTGCTTGCGGATACGATGCGATTTGCACTCAGCCCCATTCACTTCTATGGGGCCAGCGTTGCGTGAAAATCACAGAATATAGAACATGCTGCGATTTTCACGCAACGCACCACTGCTCTTGTACACAGACCCATTTAAATGAATGGATCCGGATTTCGCCCGGGCGCAAAGCATTCGCATCACGCATTGCATTCGCACGGAATTCTCACTCATCTGCACGGGGCCTTAGCGTTCATTTCAGGGTATCCACATTAAAATTGGATGAAGAGTTTAGGAGTTTCAGCTCCTTTGCATGTGGCACCCTGTTTTTAAAGGGACCAAGAATAATTGGACAGTTGGCTCAAAGGCTGTTTTATGGGCAGGTGTGGGCAATTCCTTCATTATTTCATTCTCAATTAAAAGCACAATGAAATACCACCAAATGAAAGCTCTATTAGCGAGAAGAAAAGGAGGTAAAATTCATTTGGGTGGTAAGTTGCATGACCGAGCAATGAACGGTGAAAGTAGTGTAGTGCAGAATTGTAAAAAGTGGCTTGGTCATTATGGGTGTTTAAGCTAGGGGGGCTGAGGTGGTTAAAGACTAAACTTTAGACAGAAAGGCCCACAAACAAACAGCAACTGAAAACCGCTGCAGTAAAGCCCGGGCCGAGCATTAAAAAGGAAGAAACCCAGCGTCTGGTGATGTCCATATGTTCAAGACTTTAGGCAGTCATTGCCAACCAAGGGTTTTCAACCAAGTATTAGAAATTAACATTTTATTTACAATTATGTGATTTGTCCAATTACTTTTGAGCCCCTGAAATGAAGGGATTGAGTTTAAAAAATGCTTTAGTTCCTCACATTTTTATGCAATCATTTTGTTCAACCCACTGAATTAAAGCTGGAAATCTGAACTTCAACTGCATCTGAATTGTTTTGTTAATTTTGTGTTAATGTATAGAACAAAAATTAGAAAAATGTTGTCTCTGTCCAAACATATATGTGGACCTAACTGTATGTTTTACCCTCTACAGTGGCATCACCCTAGTGTAGTTACCTCTTGTTGGCCTGTGTAAAGCCTCAGCATTTTTTACCTTGATATTTTATTCCTATCTATCTACTTAGGTTTCAGTCCTCCTTACCCATTTCCTCTGTTCAGCTCTATGGGATGGAAGGTATATTTACACAAATCTTCCAAGCTTTTGAGAACTTGAAATGTAGAATGTCTATGATTAAGTGAATAGGCCCAGGGTGTTATTGTACAGAGACTGGATTATAAGATGTGACCTGTGTTGCTGGAAAGCTACATCATTTGTACCTTAGTCTATATTTTACCTCTGCGGCGTACATCTATGACTGTAATAAAGGGCTCTTTATTCTGTTCATTGGTACCCACATGCATGCACATTGCTGTTATTTTCTTCTTCAGAATGTATTGATCACATCTAGTTTATAATAATATTGGCCTATACTTCAGATAGCTGAGGTGTTGTAATCTCAGTGACAGGCAGTGTAATACTCTAAATTATAGTGTTTTACCCCTGTATCTCTCCAATGGAACCTAAGGATAATAGTAGGGGTTTATAAAGAATTATCCAGTGTTTGCAGAGGTTTCTTGGAAAAGATGATAAAATATAAGTGCATAGTGAAATCCTGCAGCCTTCCAAAATTCATTTTCTAGTATTCAGAGTCTGCTAAAATATCTGTAGGATACGTATGTGATGTAGGAAATCTTCCTCCTACCACAATATCTGCTTGCTTAGTGTTAGTAATGATAAATCAGCACAGTGCTTTTCTTTATACTTTTAGTATTAAAGGGGTATTAAAAATATTCTACAGTCCAGATCTGAATACTTTTATAATTGTATGCAATAAAAAGTTTAGTACAGCCACTGAGTTATTGAATACAAATGTGCTGTATAGTGCCACCTGCTGTTTGTTTTTTTCTTATTTCTTTGTCCTGCTCACTGTAATGGACGCACATGCTCAGTTTAATCCTCAGTTTCACTGCCTCCAGAGCTGTGATAGGGAGATCATGGACATGCCCCCTTAGCTGCAGCAGAAAAGGAGATGGACTTTTATGAAATGGCAATTGCCATGACAATCCTATCAGTTTTTTTACTTAAAGAGATTATCATATAACTAATGTAAAAAATGAAAATCAGACATTATATCGAACATAACAATCTCTTTCTAACAATGCTAGGACCAGCCCTGTACCTCTCATGAATCCAGAGATCTCCCCATTCTTCACTCTGCTAGATTTATATCAAGCTTCCTATGGAGATTAAAATATCTATGTTATGAGATAATCATCCCAGTTACAAATCATATTGTTCTCCAATTCTTTTTATGTTGAATACTTGGTTTTATTGCCAAATACCTGACAGCCACATTGGAAATGCGCCACAGCTGTCAAACAGAAGCAGCTTTTTTAATCGGCTGTATTGTGGTGTTTCTCATGAAAAATTAATCACTACTATTTACAAAAATACCTGTGCAGAATAGGATGGATTGGCTTTATTTGCCTTTTAAATTAAGTAATTATTAGAATTTCTTAAATTATTGAATGTTCGTGTTGCAAAGATATGTGTTCAAGTAACCATACATTTTAATGATAGTATATGAGAAATCTACTAATTCCATGTGATTTATACACCTAGAAATGTAACATTCTTCAAATTCATAGAGAAGATATTTTTAGTGTCTTATGTAGGAAGATACTTAATAGATGAGAATTGGAAAAGTTCTCTGAATATTACTACATTGTATAGAGATATTCCACTTCTTATACCACTGTACCATCCATGGTAAAGAGGATATTAGCATGAATTATAGTAACAAGCAAAGTGTGCTGTACCCAGCAGTTCTACTCATCCACTGTGGGATTCACAAAAGCAGCTTTTATTTAAAATGTACAGCAATTTTAATGATAAATAACATTCTTCCCATGAATGACATATGGCAAGCAATAAGAAATATTATGTGTTCCTTGAGTCATGCTAATTTCTGAACCGTTATTTTGATTGTTATTTTCAGAGGATCAAATTCCCCGTGGTTTTCCTACTATTGATATGGGCCCCCAATTGAAAGTGGTGGAGCGCACACGAACAGCCACCATGTTATGTGCAGCCAGTGGAAACCCAGACCCTGAAATAAGTTGGTTTAAAGACTACCTACCTGTTGACACAAGCAACAGTAATGGACGCATAAAGCAGCTACGATCAGGTAAGGGATCGCAGGTGCTAACCCCAAAAGTGTTTACTTTCTCTCTCACTTAATTTTTTGCTTTAATTATAGGTAAAGACTTCTCTTCCTACTTCCTTTCTCTCGTCTAATTTGGAGTGTTTTCATGTCTGCGGTGTAGTCATTGCCTATTCCAAAGTCTACTTGTGTGCGAGTGTGTGTGTTCCTCAGCTTGTGTTTACTCCTCATTCCCCACTGCTGTGACTGTACTTCAATACCTTTCATTTATTTTATCGCTTTAATGCGCTACTTGAAAGATCCATCCCTCTATCTTTTTTTTTTTTTTACGTTCTACTTTAATTTCAACAACCCTTCTTCAACATTGCTGTACAATCAGAAATTAGATGGAGTATATATTCCCCTCAACAGACCAGTCAACCAACTTTCTTTGTTTTACTCTTTAATATAACTCAACCCAACCGCAAAAAATCCATCTGGTTTAGTTAGGTGGATTAGTAATGCATTGGAAAGACTCTTTCTGCTACTCCCTGACAAGAAATCAAATAAAATTATGATTTCTTGTGTAAGTTATAAGGAAGCCTGTTCTACCTGTCAAGTTCCTGTCCTATAGTTGTCCTTATCATACTTCCTCCACTCTTTTATACATACCAAACCCTTTTATTTGCAAACTCGCAAGGCCACCTTCACACATAAAAAACCCAGTGAAAGCACAATGAAAGCATTTATTAAAATTGATGTCTATGAGGGGGTCTTGTCCTCAAAAAATGCAACCCACAGGGGTATGTTACTTTTTGAAAGTACACAACAGGGTAAAAAGCATTAAAGACTTGCCACAAACCAAAACAGTAATGTGGAACATGATACTTTTCTTTTCACTAACAACAAAGTGGTAAAAAACTTAGTCTGTAAAAGAAAAAAAGAAAAATGACACCAAAACCATCTCTTAACGATGTGTGTGAATTAAGCTTACGGGCAACTTTTTAGTGTTTAATACAGGTGGCAGTATCATTAATACTTTGCTGGCAACTTTCCCAATAAAGAGTACTCAAAATTCTGTTTCTCAACAAATATAATAGTTTATAAATGGGCCAGCACAAACGTAATACAATTTTATTTATCAAATTGTCTGGCTTTCTGAACCGTTCTGTGCTGTTCAAACCATCTTGTTTAGTGCCTACCTGATTGTTGTCGGCAGAACCTGTGTATAGTAAAAAGTCTAAATTATTATCAAAATGTAATATAGATTTATAGATCTTTAAAAGTGACAATAGATACAGAATATAATCATTTTTTATGCTGTCTTTCTTCTCTCCATATTTTAATCTACAGAATCCATTGGTAAGTGCTTAGTCCTCCAGCGCACTTCTCCCCCACAAGTTTCCATACTTAGACAAGCCCTAGTATTCTAAATACTGCTAAAATGCATGGCATGCATTTTACTACTACCAGCTAGTGTAGTCACGATACCTTTGTAGTGGTGCACACACCTTCACAAAATAATTGTTGTTGTAGCAAACCTAGCCAACACCTGTGCTCAAGGAATTGTCCTTTAGCTTCACTGATCCTAAAGTAGATGTTGTACCTTGACCTGTACCACAATGTTTGTCATCAATTACCCTTCACAGAGCTTTTTAATCAAGATGAGCATTACTCCCTAAATGCCTTATGAATAGTCAGAACAACCTCTCAAATTTTTTTAAAGATACAAATTATAATATCCCCCTATTACTTGATATGCCGGTACTAGTTAGTGGAGTTCAGTGCCATTTTGGGTCCTTGGCTCTTTATCACAATAGCACTTAGGACCTATTACCTTTACTCAATATATTCCTGTTATCCTTTTCTATTTTGTAAATCTGATTGATTCTTCTTCCAAATCCTAAATCTCCTTCTTCTGGTACTAATGATTCTTCTTTCTAATCTTATTTGCATTCATATTATCCACCCAGGTGGTACACCAATAAGAGGTAAGACTAAGAACTAAGAGTCACAGAATGATCTTATTCATTCTTTTTTTGTATTTCCATTATACTTGTATCTGTTTTTATAATTTAAAATATCATTTTTTTTAATTAGTTTACTACTTGATCATGTGTCTTATTCATCTCTTTTATTTTATTTTCTACAACAATTTTAGTTTGTGATATGCTTCAAAGAAAGCATATCAAGGTCTTTTGGCCAAAGCCCAGTCACAGCTTTCCATGTGTCCCTCTTTTTTTCTTCTTTTTCTTCTTCTTTTTTTCTTTTTTTCTTTTTGTCCGACTGATTGGAGAGGGAAAGAAAAACATTTTTTTCTTCCTTAGCTGTTCATGTTCTGGACCTATGCCACTTGGTCTAGGGAACAGTTGAAGACATGCAGATGGCAACCAGGAGTCAACTTTTTGATCTTGTATTTCACAGATGTTTTTGGTTTTGGTCTTGTAACTGTTCTTCTATTTTTCTTCTTTTTTTGCAATTTTTTCTTGTAGCAAAATTTAAAATAAACTTGACGTTTTACTCTTGAAAATTCACGTACTGTAATTGTTTTCCCCTACTGAAATTTCTTGAACTTCTTCATTAACTTTTTGGATTATCGGTTCTCCAGGTGCTGAAAACAACAGGTTTATGACTTTCTATTTTAGTGATATGCTTATAGAAATGTTTTTTCAGTACACTGACTCAATGTTTACAACTCTTCTTGTGTTTTTTTTTTTTTGTTGTTTTTCTTCTTGTTTTTTTTTTTTTTTTTTTCTTGGGTTTTGTGACACCACACTGCTAATCCCACCTGTGGATTTGATGGGTGTCTTAGGGGCCTACTGTGGACCTCAAGCAGTGATTGGTTGGCTTCTTCTGGTCTTGGCAGTAGCCATGGTTTTATATATTTTATTTTCTAATTCAGCTGCTCTTTGTTTTCCAGCATACATTTCTTAGCTTGTAAGTTGTGTCAAACTGTCTTTCTTTATAACCTGCATTTCTTAAACAAAGATTTGTCTCTTTAATGAAATCACAATATATTTTTAGTTATAGAAAAATTATAAAACAATATATATTTTTGTCTTTTTACTTTTTGTGCCATGCAGCATTTTTGTGCTAGCTGCTCAGTTTGGCTTTACAAAAATGTGAAACATTTTGGCTTACCAAAATTTAAAACTTTCTAAACAGTATCATAGTTTATTTTTACAAATTATTTTAACTTATTTATATAAAAAATTATTAAATTGACCAATGACAAAATATATACTATTTTGTTATATTTCAAAGCCACACTTCCTTGAAGCAGTTTCACTCATTTCCATTTTAATTAAATTTTAACAATTTATTTGCATAAAAATAAATGCTTATTGTATATGTGTTTTGTTTTCTTACTTAAAAGTGACACGTGATAAACTGAAATGTTTATTTTACTATTGCATTACTTTTTATCTGTAGTCTTTAGCGAGAATCGACGTTGATTGGACCTTCCAATTCAGAGATTTCTGTGTTACAAATGGCAAATTGAGGATATCTGGAAATAGCAGAACCCTATCTGACTCTTTGCTTGGCTGTGTATTTTTTATCTGGACAGGTGCACTACAAATTGAGCAGAGTGAAGAAGCTGACCAGGGAAAATATGAGTGTGTTGCAACCAACAGTGCTGGGACACGGTATTCGGCTCCGGCAAATCTATATGTAAGAGGTAGGAATGACAAACCCCAGTGTCTACATTCTGTGGGCAATGGGCTATTATTTTCAGGCTGTTCACAGTTACTGTTATCACAATACAAAATTGGACAACAACTGAATCAGTAATTGTGGAAAATGTAAGAATATGTAGATCATTACCTGAGGGTTGTAAGTATTTTACGTTTTAACTTCTTTTTTTTTTTTTTTCCTTGCCTTTAGTTGCGTGCATTGCATTTACTTTTGGGGAGCTGTAATTTTTTTTTAAGTTTTTTTTTTGTTCCTATACTGTTAATCCGGAATTTATAGTTTGATGTTCTCCTGAATAGAAGATAACATTGAAAGCGCCACAATGGATACAAATACTGATATTGCTTTAGCGTTTGTCGTGGATAACACTCTAACCTTAAACAGCATTATGAGCATAATTGTATATTCATCTCACTTATTTTACTACTCTCCTTCTTTCTTTGTATTTCTGTTTCATTAATTTTACATATTTAATGGTAAATGTTATCCCTTCCACTACAGTAATGAACTGACTATTCCCTTAAATGACAGTAGCTCTTTCTATAAATAAATGAATTATGATGATACAGATGACTGTGAACAATGGTCACTGCATTGCAACGCACAGCAAATGTATCTTTGATTTTGAGGCAAGGTTTCATATTAATGGTTAGTGTTTTATTGCTCATGTAGCTTCCTGCACAGACCAGAATTAGCAATTCCAACCTATGCATGGAAAGCGATGGGTGATATCTTAGTGTCAGCTCATTTCTGTACTGTTAACAGTATTAGGAACATACATAGCTAAAACAAGCATAATCTTAAATCTCAAAAGTATATTATAAAAATTACTGTTTAATGTCTTATTCAAAAAATATGCCAAGTTACTACAACAAAGAGATCTTTTACCGAAAAAAATCTTCCATAAAAAAAAAAAAAGATAAATGGCTAGCTATTGTTTCTAAGCTGGAAAAATGCGGATATTCAAGATTAGGGAGGTGTAACAAGTAAAAGATGTTCAAAAAGCAGTTGAAAGCCTTGATATGGCCTTTTTACTCTCTCTGTGTTTCCCTTGTTTTTCTCCTTTCCTCATTTCATTGTGTTCTGCATCAAACCCCTACATCCCTCAGAGCTGCGAGAAGGTTGGTGTGTTTTTTACTTTTTACCCACCTTTACAAAAATATTAATTCAACAATAACAAAGAATACAAATGAAATGAATGTAGCTGCATTGTGATTTTTTTTAGTTTTTTTATTCATTTTTTCTTACGTTTAGTGTAAACTTTTGGCAATGGATGCTCTAGTTTGGCTTCTTATGCTTGCTGTAATCAATCTGTGGTGCATGGGAGAATGATCGAGTGCATGGCAACCTCGGATACGACGATTCTTCTTTTGTTTATTAAATGCCTGCCTATACTACTGGTTTGTTATGCACAGTAATGATAGATGGCATATCGGTTGGGCATGGGAGCGCACTGTATTGTTACGACTAAATTCAAGCTATACTAGAACTGTATCTTTGCATGTGTAGTTATTGCTTGTCTCGTATGTAAATAATGTGCTTGCTTTGTCTCCCTATACCCCTGCCTGCCGTACCTTCCACAAGACCATTAAACAATAGCCTCTTCAATTATTCACTCATAGGCGCGGATTTATGGAAGTGTCTAAAAAAAAAAGCTGCTATTGTTGCCCATAGCGGCCAATCACAGCACAGTTTCGATTTCGTACTCTCCTCTTGAAAAATAATAGCGGTGCTGTAATGGGTTGATATGAGCAACAAAGACATTTTCATAAATCTGCTCCACAGAATCACATTTGAGAAGTTTATCCCTTGATTTCTAAAACATGGCACTAACTAGTTAATTATCTTTAACTGGGACTTGGAAACACTGCACGTTAAATGATTATGAAATGATTGTAGAGTTACACCTAAAAGTAGGCATCCCTTATAATGTTTTTCTCTACATCATCATGACATAACGCCTTTTTTTACATAATTAGAATGGCTTATTGCAAAGAAAAAAAAAAGATTTTCACTTCTAATGTGGTATATAGTCTTTTTGGATATGTTGCTACCAGCAAGATACTGGTCATAATATGGTTGTAGCCTTAGACTGCTAAATGTTACTTTATAATTGGTTGCATTTGGCGGTGTTATATCAAGCTTGCACTATTCTACTTTGTAATTAAATAATGCAAGACTTTAGTGCACTACATTTCTGATTATGTAATACTGTTGGTAGGCACACTTTCATTCAGGAATCGCAATGTATAAATTATATATATATATATATATATATATATATATAAATAAGTAAACATGTAATATTAAAAAAGGCAATTCATACATATATACAGTAAAAGTCCTAACTCTGTTATAACCAAAGACGACGATCCAATGATTCAGAATGAGTACATATATACCTATGTATGACTTGTCAGTGGTCAGTGTTGTTTAGATTAATCTAAATCTAAATTGGATCTTTGGTTATAATAGAGTTAGGACTATTACTGTATATATGTATGAATTGCCTTTTTAATATTATACTTTTAATAAGATATATATATTTTATATATTTATATATATATATATATATATATATATATATATATATATATTCAGAAAAACGAACAGCACTCCAGATAGTAAAAAAATAATTTAGGTTTATTCACCCATGTGGAGCTCTGAAGTGCTGTTCGTTTCTCTGAATGTATTTGGGGTAAGAGAGCTTATCCCCATTGAACGTGCACCCCCACAGAACATTTTTGGGTTGGTGCCGCCATTTTTCCTATATATATATATATATATATACATATATATATATATATATATATATATATAATGCATTTATAAATTGTGATTACTGCATGAAAGTGTGCCTTCCAACAGTATTGCATTTTTTCCAGTGAATATTTTGGCAGTGGGTAAGCCAGTGGCTAGTGCACCTTAATCCATTGGATCCAGAGGAGTGAGCCACCATATAACGCATTTCTAATTATGCAGTGGCATTGAATGAAAAATGTTGTGTATCCATGGCTAAAGTGCCAAAGGCTTCATGTCCCTAATATTAGACATATGGCAGAAGTACAATTGGCCAACTGTATGGGTATGTTCACACATATCGGATCTGACATGAACTTCGGCATAAATTCTGTGCCAAATCAGCATCAAATTCTACAACAAATTGCGACAGAAATTTTCCGGGTGGATTTTGACATCATCACACAAAAAATCAAGCGTGGAAATAAATTGTGTGCTAAGGGGATACATTGGAAAGTATCGCCTTTTAATTACAATGGTACTAATCCTAGTTTGGATCTGCTGAAAACCCTCAACACATCTGCAGAATATCCACAGAAATTCAAATCAAAGCCTCAGATTTCTGCTTTGATTTTTTTCTCTTCAAAATATTGCACATCCGGCATGTGTGAATATAGCCTATGTCAGATTTTCCTTGATATGGTCTTTATTCCTATGTGCTGGTGACAGGCCAAAAAGCACATGAGGCTATAAAATAAAAAATATCTAAAATTCTAAAAAATATATGTAATTATAACAAATGTAGTCATGTTAGACATGTGCCATGATGACTGAATATTATTATACTGTGACATAACAGCATAAGAGTTGAATAGTTGAAGCAGGAATAGTTGTGTCTTTTTGCTTACTAGTCTAGATTCTGCAAATGCTTGTTGAAAATACAATTAACCTCCTAGTTGACACCCTAATTAGCAGATTTATCTCTTACTATTAATCCAGTAGCTGTTGCTTTACCTAGAACTTGTATGTAACTAAACTCTGAATGTTCCCCTGCCATACTCCTCTTTTCAGCACACTCACAACCATAGTGACATTTTAACAACTTCAGCCTAATCTAATACTTCCCCCTTGTGTTCTCCTCCCTATTTCAGAATCCCAACTTCTTTAGTTGTCTATACACCCCTCTGTCCCCTTCTATTGATTCAGTGCAGATATACAGGATATACAGACAGACAGAAAAAAAAAAACATACATTTAATTTCTATGTAACATATTTTTTTATAAATTTCCAAAGCATGGTTGCCTAGACCTCAGTCATTTGCTTGCATGCATGACCCAGTCCAGTACTCGAACTGGCTTTGTCTCGTTTACTATAGTGATACGTTGCTCTCTATATTTTGTTATCTGTTTAGTATATAAAATCTTTAGGTTGCCTTCAGTCTGAAATCTGAAAGTGAGTCGTTACTTTCAGTGCGTTGTAGATGAGTACCAGGACTGTGATGTGACAATGTGGCAAGTCACATAAAGTCACATCAACTGGGGGCACTCAGCACTTGAGGCTGTGTAACACGAGCATGCTGGCAATTCACCAGTTCTTTTATTGAATATGTATGTATATATAAAGTACACATATATATACATATGTATTTGCATGGTGTTTGTGTTTTGTTCAGTAGTTGGTAAATTGCTGGGGCCTGATAGGTGTAAGTAAATATATGTTATATGTTTTGAATCTAAATTTTGCATTTAGAGAAGTCAATGTGTATGCCCTAGCTGTATACCTTATCAATGTGATACAAATTGTTTTCTTTGACCGTGTCTTTGTACTGTGCATGTCCTAAGAACGATGACTTCTTCATTGGTTGTGTTGTGCTTATTTTATCCTTTCTCATTTTGTTCAGTTCGGCGAATTGCTCCAAGGTTTTCTATCCCCCCCACAAATCATGAGATCATGCCTGGTGGAAGTGTCAATATCACTTGCGTTGCTGTCGGGTCACCAATGCCCTACGTGAAATGGATGCTGGGTGCTGAAGATTTGACTCCAGAGGATGATATGCCAATTGGCAGAAATGTACTGGAGCTTACAGATGTCAGGCAGTCGGCTAATTATACATGTGTTGCAATGTCTACTCTTGGTGTTATAGAAGCAATAGCACAGATAACTGTTAAAGGTAAAAGCTTCATTAGTGTCTTAACATTCTGATTTGGTTTCCATGTATATATAAGACATGTTTAGCCAAGATACTATTATTTATTGCGTTGTACTATACATTTACATTGTAATCATTTATTATTTAAACTACCATATACAATTAACGCTTTCAGTCAGCCACATTGTTTCCTAATTCATCATATTGCTAACTGCTAGTTATTGCCAGCTGCCTGATAAAGTGACTTTTATTAGTTTTGCTAAAACTCTATACATTCACTTCTCTAATGGGCTCTACAAATGAGTGTAATGTCAGCCTAACCCAGCGTTTCTCAAATAGTGGGGCGCGCCCCCCTGGGGGGGCGCGAGGCTCCGTAAAGGGGGGCTCCAGGTGACAGGAGATGAACGCTTCCACTGTGGAAGCGTTCATCTCCATAGTGATCTGTAACGCTGTCCTCTGGACAGCGATACAGATCGCTGTGCTGTGCGGCAGTGGAGGGAGAGGCGTCTCCCTCCCCTGCTCCTCTGATAGGCTGCGGGTCTTGTGCTGGCAGCCTATCAGAGCGGTTCAGGCTGCGCGATGAAGTCATCGCGCCGCCTGAGCAGAGTGCAGAGCGGGACACAGGCCGGAAGAGGCCTGCATCCAGCGCTTCCAGGGAGGTAAGTATTGGGGGGGGGGACCCTATTGGGGGGAAGCCTGGACCCTGGACCCTATTGGGGGGAAGCCTGGACCCTATTGGGGGGAAGCCTGGACCCTGGACCCTATTGGGGGGAGGGGGGTTAATGGAACCTGCACATGATTTGGGGGGGAGAGGGGATAATGGAGCCTGCACATGATTTGGGAAGGAGGGGGGTTAATGGAGCCTGCACATGATTTGGGGGAGGGGGTTAATGGAGCCTGCACATGATTTGGGTGGAGGGGGGTTAATGGAGCCTGCACATGATTTGGGGGGAGGGGGGTTAATGGAGCCTGCACATGATTTGGAGGGGAGGGGGGTTAATGGAGCCTGCACATGATTTGGGTGGAGGGGGGTTAATGGAGCCTGCACATGATTTTTTTTTTGGGGGGGGGGGGGTTAATGGCCCTCACCTGTGGGGAGATTGGTGTACTTATAACAATTTTATAGACAAATGATACTATTTACAGTCGCGCGGGGGCGAAATGTTTTCTTCTTCCTAGGGGGGGCATGACAGAAAATAATTGAGAAGCACTGGCCTAACCCAACTAGAACCGCTGGTTTGCCAACAATCTAAAGTATATAGAGAGCTCCCAACTCTTCCTCAACAGATGATGTTGGGGAGAAGTATTGGACGATTTTTCGTCCAATCCATTTGTTCTCCTGGGACATAAGCTACCACCAGAAGTGTCTGCCAGCAGCTTTTTCTTCCCTTTCCATTGACAACACATACACACTTGTCCAAACATGAATGTGTATGGGGGGTTGGTAGTGATCGCTGTCGGCCAACAGCTATTAAATGTCTATGGACATCCTAAAAGGATTGCAAAAAAGAGAGTGACAATATCCCTCAATAATCTACCTAAATGCCTAGCTCAAACTAGCCTATTTCCCAGAAAAGTATCAGGACTCTCACAGAGCAAGATGTTTACACATGAACTGTGCTTTGGTGGTCCATGCACATCGATTTCTTAACTCCTTCAACCACCGTGACATACTGGCACATCATGGTGGTTGAGAGAATGTATGGAGCGGACTTCTGAGGTGAGGCTCCCTCTGCCTTTTGATCAGAGTCCCCGCAGTGAAATTGAGGGGCTCCGATCAGTTACCATTTCTATTAGGGTGAATAGGACAAGGGATCAAAAGTTCCCAATTTCTAGCCCTATAAGAGGGTTAAAAGTTATTACTGTAAAAGTTAAAAAATAAAAATGTAAAGTTTAAATCATTTCTGTGCGGTAAACACCATAGCAGAAACAAAATGAAAACCACATAATTCAGCATTTTTTGTCACCTGTCCCCCCAAAAAAATTGATTAACAGTGATCAAAAAGTTGTATGTGTCACAAAAATGTAAAAAAGACTGAAATATTAAAAAGTTATATCAGAAAATGACTATGCAAAGAAACTTTATTTTGTAGTAAAAAAAAGCCAGTACAAGTTTGGTATTGCCGTTTTTGTATTGAGCCGCAGAATAAGGATGTCATGTAATTTTTTGTGCACAATGAACTCTGTGAGTTAATAATCTCAAAAGCCTTGGCAGATTTGTGGGTTTGTTTTTTTTTTCAATTTAACCCCACAAATAATTTTTTTCCCTTTTTGAAATAAGTGACATGGTAAATAAAATAATATCCCTAAAAAATGCAACTTATCCCACAAAAAATAAGCTCTCATGTGGCTATATGAACAGAAAATGTAAAAAGTTATGGCTATTGGAACGTGGGGAAAAAAATGAAAATGCAAAAGCGGTACTTAAGGGGTTAATATTAGCACCCGTGAAGATGCAACAGTTAGACGGGTGTTATAGAAATGCATTGCATGGGCACGAGATTGTTATTTTGAGCTAGGCATTAAGGTAGATTAGTACAGTTAATTGTGGGTATTCTAGCCTGATAGGGTCAATTAGACCAGTGAATGTTGAATTTAGCAAGAAATAATAAAGAATATTTGAAATCAATTTTTTAAGCAATTTCCAAGTAATTTTGGATGAAATGTCTATTATTGCCTTCTGAGTGTTTTTTGATTATTTCTAATATGCAAAACTTTAAGAAGTAAAAAACTAGAAAAGTCTGTATGGTGGTTTTTATTCAAATGGAATAAAAAACCTGTCACCATGAAAATGCAGTGCAGTCTGCAGACAGCATGTGATAGAGTAGGATGAGCTCAGCAGATATATAATTTTAGAGGGAATGATTCAGTATAACCTGTAATTCATACATTTAAATCTCTGCTCATTCTGGATTTAGCAGTTATGTGGATGGTCCTACATAGAGAGTAATGCTATCTCTGCATAACTAAAGATACAGAGGAGGCTGTCAATCAGTACCCATATGACTCCTAAACATAGAAAAAGCCAAGGTATAAATCTCGTCCTATATATCAATCTGCTTAGCTCCTCCTGCTCTATAACATGCTGTCTTCCTATTGCACTGCATTTTCATCATGCCAATTTCCTTTTACGTGTTCATAACATTCAAAATTATCTTGATTACTGTTTAACAAGACCAACAGGTTGATCACTTATCCAGGGTGTTTGCCAATTAGGATGGTCTCATTACTTGTCCTTTGAATTGTAACAACAACTTGAAACATTGTTTCTGTTCTTTCTATTATTACGTCTTAATGTACAGGTTTTGTGTACTTGAATTACATAATAGCTTTGAATACATGAAGCATAATTTGTCAAGTTCTTTAGCAACATCACAAAAACACAAATTTTCTTCAATTACCATTTTTTTAAGCTAAGCAATATACAGCGTTATTTATGTCAGAAAGTCTTTTTGATACATTGCCTTTTATACTATCAAATGAGTTGACCAAGGCTTACACATTATTTCTAGTTTAGAAAGAATATTTTATTTAATCTAGTAATCCAATTTTATTACAGCCTTACCAAGGCCTCCTGGAACTCCTGTGGTGACAGAAAGCACTGCTACAAGTATCACGCTAACCTGGGATTCTGGAAATCCTGAGCCTGTAACATATTATATAATCCAGCACAAACCGAAGAGTTCTGAAGAACAGTATAAAGAAATTGATGGTGTAGCTACAACACGGTATAGTGTTGCTGGCCTTAGTCCTTATTCAGAGTACGAATTCAGAGTGGTTGCTGTAAACAACATAGGACGTGGCCCACCTAGTGAGGCAGTTACCACAAGGACTTCAGAACAAGCCCCATCTAGTGCTCCTCGAAATGTGCAGGCACGAATGCTGAGCTCAACCACTATATTGGTTCAATGGGAAGAACCTGAGGAACCCAATGGACAGATACAGGGCTATAGAGTTTATTATACTATGGACCCAACCCAACAAATTAATAGTTGGACAAAATATAATGTAGCCGATAGTCAAATTACCACTATTGGAAACTTGGTGCCTCAAAAAACTTACTCAGTGAAGGTCTTAGCCTTTACTTCAGTTGGGGATGGACCTTTATCTAATGAAATTCAAGTCATCACACAGACAGGAGGTAAGTTAAGCATTTTTTAATTTGTAAATATCTTAGATTTTACTTCCATGATGTTTAAACTTCTCTACATTTATCTTATAATTGAAATAATACACGATTGAAAATAAGGACCTGTGGTAGACTAGCATGAAGAAAAACAGTGCTATTCATCAACCTAGGAATCTTGCATAAACTATCCCTAATTAAATTATACATTTACAGTCTACCTTCGAGGAACAATACAAAACATTCAAGAACATATTGCCCTTATTTAAATCTTTGTTAAATTATATCAAACAATCCCCCTATAAAAAAATAAATAAAATAACATAAGCCCTAAAATGCAGGGAAGGGAGTAATAAAATACCAATATCAATACAACTAATTTAATACCCAGCTTGATGGTCCAATATTACAGAAAGATCTAGATAAACTGGCAGCACGGGCAAGAACGAGGCAGATTAATTTTATGTTAATAAACGTAAAGTAATGCACAAGGGCCACAATAATCACATGGCTACATACACTTGAAATATAATAAAATTTTGAATAACAGAACAAGAAAAGGACCATATTCTGGTTACAGTTAAGCTAAGCAGAAGTACTTAATGTCAGACAGCAGTTGCAAAAGAAGATAAGATATTAGGATGTCTAAAAAGAGAGATAAACAACTGTGATTCCAATATAATATTACCCCTTTGTAAACGCCTTGAATGCGGGGTTCAGTTTTGGTACTGATACTAAAATGGATATAGGAGAGCTAAAAGGGTTCAAAGGCTGGTGAACAGATTATTAAATTGGGTTTGTTAAGTTTAGAAAAAAGACACCTTAGAGGTGATCTCATTTACATGTCTAAATACATGTATGGTTAGTACAAAGAACTGGCACATAATTTATTCATTCCAAGGACAAAGGACCAAGGGACATTCATTGCACGTGGAGAAAAAGTGATTTAGACATCAGTACCGAAAAAAGTGATTTAGACATCAGTACCGGAAAAAATTATTTGTTTAGAGTAGTAAAACTATGGGATGCCATACTCCAAGAGGTTGTAATGGCAGATACCATGTCCACATTTAAAAAAGGATTAGATGCTTATGTAATAGCAAACAGCATTGAGTGTTAGAATTAATCTAGCAATTGATGTTTTATCTGAGATCTGAGAAAGGCTGAACTTGATGGACATGTGCCTTTTTCCCCAAACTATGTAACTACACAGTGCTAATACTTTAATGTAGTGTAAATGAATCAGAAATGCTGTTCAGAGCAAGAACTCATCAAAAAGTCATACAAGCTAATCTACTGTGTATACTGATACATACTTACACACAGTACACACCAAGGTATCTACAAAATACGGGTCTCTTGCTGGGTCTTAAGGATTTTCATTTTTTCACAAAAAGTGTTTTTCTTTGTAAACTGTAAAAATACAACAACTTCCTAACACCCTATGAAAGTGTCTCCTGTATGTGTGAGATAGGGAATTAAATAATTAAATTAGGTTGTTAAAGGGAACCTGTCAGCACCAAAATGACCCTTACAGCTGATGTCCTCTGGTTTCTAATGATGTGTTTGTCTAAGTCATTCGATGGGCATGATTGCTGTAAAATAACTTTTATTCCCTTGCAGGCTGTATGCAAATAAGGATTTTGAAGTCAAATGGGCAGCAGCTTTCACACTTCCCACCTCTTCGCAATTCCTTCTTGAGATCTTGTGCAAGTACGTATGTTAATGGTCTCTGGCACGAGATCTCAAGAAGGAATTGTGCATGAAAAAAATGAAAAACCTCATCAATCAGACTGGAAGGGGTGTGAAGGGGGCGCAGCAAGCTTGATTTCAAGCGTGAAAGTTCCTGCCCCCTTGACTTCAAATCCGCACTTCCATGCAGCCTGCGGAGGAATAAAAGTTGTTTTACGGCGATCATGCCCATCAGACGACTTAGACAAACACATAATTGGAAACCATATGGCATCCACTTTAAGGTACTGTGGGCAGTTTAGGGACCATTTTGGTGCTGACATGTTCCCTTTGAGACCACTTGGAACAGAGGCTTAATTTTTAGTGCATGTGCTTTGGAATATGTTGGCTATGTGCAACTAGGTGTAACACCCATGGCATCTTGAAAGATCTTCTGGGCTCATAGATTTAGTAGGCTTACTCTTGTATTTAACTCTATATATATTCTTGTCAACTGCTGGGCTACTGGACCAGGAAGTCTGCACTGAAGAACCTTTATTTCCTTGAGTATACACATTTGCTTCATTGACACATATTCTTTTGAAAATGTATGCAGTACCATTCATGGTTGTGTTGGATTGATAGTTATGTTGGATTGCTTTCTCTATAATTAAAATTCTGTCAAGGTATGATTATGTGTAGCCTAAGGGAAAGTAATATCATGTCTTTGAAACAAGCTATTAAGTAGTGTGTGTGTGTGTGTGTGTGTGTGTGTGTGTGTGTATAAATTAGATTAGGAGCCCCATTGGAGGCAGGGACTTCTGTGAGTGATGACAATCTCTCTACAATGTTATGGACTATGTTTGTGCTATATAAGCAATGGAAATAAATGAAGCATTTATTTCTGCAGTTCCCAGTCAACCACTCAACTTTAAAGCAGAAGCAGAGTCAGAGACAAGTATACTACTGTCCTGGACTCCGCCACGTTCTGACACAATATCTGGCTACAAGCTGTATTATAAAGAAGGGGATCATGCAGAGGAGGTAAATTGTGGATTCTGGATTATCAGATGCTTTGGAGTATTGTATAAACTTCATAATAAATAAAATGAAGCATTATTATTAATTTAATTAGTTAGTTTGGTTAAATTTTCACATATTCTAGTTTAACAAACTCTTAGAGAACAAAGTAATGGCATCAGTGTGCAGACAAAGGTCAAATGAATTAAAGATCGCATCGAGGAAGCCATATGGACAGAGGTTATTCCTGAACTATATAAATGTAATAAGTATTACATACCTATTACATTGTATTGCATACAATAAAATCTAATGCATTAGATATATTTCCCCTCATTTTTTCTTAAACACTCTAAGATAGTGGAAAGACTTGTAATCTTAGAGCCATCTTTCACTTTAAAGTGGTTGTACAGAATTAGAAAAATACTTTGCCGCGTTCTTTCAGAAACAGAGCCGCACTTGGATTCATGGGTTGCATCTGGAGTTGCAACCCAGTTCTTTTAAAGTGGTTGGAGATGACCCACAATGCCTTTTCACAACATGTGGACAGATATAGTGCTGTTCTTGGAAGAAAGCAGCAATGTTTTTTCTAATTCTTGACAACTCCTTTAAGATCACCTTCCAATATACAGCCTTTATTATTTCTACTAGCAGTTCTGAATGAATTGATATTAGCCTTCAGTAAGGGTACAGAGGGGTGGTAACAGGTTGGGGGTTTGTACCTGCACAGACTCACTCTATCCCCAACTTGTTACCTCCCCTCTGTACCCTTAGTGAAGGCTAATAGCAATTCATTTATAACTTCTGGTAGAAATAATAGAGGAATGGCACAGCATAGAGCCATAAGAATAGGTGCTCCAGAATTGGTATTACATGGGGAATGCATGAAGCCATGAAAACATGTCAGAAGTTCTGAAAGCTCCTTTGTAAAGAAATCTACCACAGTTCTTTTAAAAGAAAAAAGTCATATTTTTTTACTTTTGATTCCATCTTTCTTCAGCAGTCTGTGCCCATTGATCCAGCTACATCATATCGGCTGCAAAGCCTGAAGCCAAACACTTTATACTACTTCCGATTAGCTGCTGAGGCTCCACTAGGCCTTGGTGCTTCAACAACCGAAATCTCAGCCAAAACCCTACAGTCAAGTAGGTCTCTTTCTGAATTATTATATTCAACTAGATAACCCCTGATGAGAAAGAATTCTGTGTTGTTAGTTATGTTTGCTTAATATTGATGAAGGAACTGCAGATAAAGTGTACTGAAATAATATATAGCAAAAAAATAATTATTTCTTAAAAGCAAAAATCATAAAATTTTTCCTAATTTTCCATATTTAGTCCTCGTTGAAGCAATGAAGTTTGGCCACAAAATGGAGAAAATTTTGAAAATAAATTAGGTGTTGTCATTTGCTTTAAGGGTAACATGAGAGTAATAAAACCTTACAAAATAGAGAGGCCCCCAAATCCATATTCTGTTCATCAGAATTCTTAGTTATTCTTGTTGCTAAGTATTCATTTCTCAATTTAAATGTGGAAAATATGATCAACTATCTAAAGGAGTTGACTGAGATAATTCAAATTCTCTGACACCCCCGAATTCTGTAAAATAAAAAAATGATGGTATACTTACCTCTTTCTGCTATGCCGTTCTTCTTGCTGCCCGCCCAGTCCTGCACTGCTTGTTTACAGACTGCAGTGGTGATGCTGAGGACAGTGGTTTGCTACAGCGGTGACATGCAGTATACTTACATATCACCACTGCATTCCCAGAGGACCAGCCTGGCAAAGCGTAGAATGGTGCCAGAGAATGGGGTTAGTACACCATCATTTGGGGCATGTCCAAGATTTTTAATTGTCTCCGACAACTCCTTGGAGCCATATAAAATGACAGAGATATCACCAAAAGTCTGGCTATATTTTTTACACTTTAAAAACATCTAGGATGGCAAGTATGTAACTAGTCTAAGGGTCTGCATCGGGCACTGTACTCTTTATGGCAGCACAGGATATCCAAACGGTTTTGGTGTTCTGGACCTGTAGGCACTCTGTGAGCTGACATGATGTATGGTGCTTTTGTAAGGCAAGAAAACACAGTACTTAACAGCAAAGCTTTCTCCTGGACATATCAGAGTAGATGGTGAGGTGGTAGCAATACAAGATCTTGGTTCCACAGCACTCCATGTACAAAACAGGTATATGGAGTGTGCTTGTAAGGTACCATACTCTCCCTTCAAAGCAATATCCCTAGATCAGAACTTCATTCGTAGATCAAAGCTTTTAAACTTCATTGCTTCTTGCTTTGTTGTCATAGATTAAAAACATCTAGGATGGCAAGTATGTAACTAGTCTAAGGGTCTGCATGCTTAAGACCAAAGCAAAATATTCTAAATTTCTAACTGGTATTTTAACAGCAGTTTATTCAAGCTTGGGTGGGTTATTCGAGACCTGTCCCCGTGTTAACTATAGATATATAGTTCTAACATTGGTGTGGTGTTATACCATACATATACAGTATATCTTATTGTAATGTCAATATACAGTATGTCTTGCAGTGGAGGGATCAAGCTTTTTGTAAAAAAAAATAAAAAATTTAAAAATATATATATATTTTATCTGAAACTTAACCATATTAATATTAATAATAATAATAACAACACCCTATAATAGTCTTGAGCTGGTATAGCAACTGATGACTTTTGGTAAGTACAAGTAAAAGTCCAAACCAACAATGCTGTTCTTGCTTGGGGTAGGTAAACTTTTGTATTAGATTTTCATTACATAAATGAGTTTGCATGCCTATCATAGCTCCAGTCAGTGTTCACTTACAAAAGAAAACCTTATTTGGGATTCAGCCTATCTAGAGCAAGAAGTTTTATGTCAAAGTTTTGTTTTTAGTATATATTTTCTGTCTGGTTGGCACTTAAGGCATGTTTTACAATGCAGTATTTTTACAAAACATCCAAAAAGCTATAGATGACAGTAAATTTAGACTACTTAGGGTGGGTTTACACCACTGCTATATATTTACATTGTTCTGCTCCATCAGAGGAGCAGAATAACACAAATAATGGAGGTGCCGCATTTGGCATATAACTAAGAAAAACGTAGCTGAACAGACTCCATTGACTACAATTAAGTCAGTTCAGTTTCCATTCAGGACCCTGTTTTTTTTTACCGGAGATTCCAGTCTTTTAGACAGAATCTGCACCAGAGGTCCTGAATGGAGCTTCCAACACAGATGTGAATGAACACTTAGTCAATTGGGTATGTTTTCCTTTTTTAAACATTTGACATGCATTAATTGCAACCAACAAAATGTGTTTAAATTATTGTTGAAGGCCTATATTTATGTGCAGGTAGGTAACTTTACAGTCAGGCTTCACAGTCATATTGTATGTCCCCATACACCCTGTCTTGGTTGTTCATTATGTTTTATTTTTCATTAAGTCTATTCATTTTAACAAGCCAAGGTACATTTTGTTCCCTGAATTATTTTAGTTTTGTTTTGCGTTCATTTGCCCTATTTAGTTATTTTTGTTTTTGTTTTTATTTGTTTTTTCCCTTTCCTCCTCATTTTTTATTTTATTTTTGGATCATATCTACCCTTATACTTCAACCTCCCTGTAATGCTATTCTGAAATCAGAGCCATCAGCTCCTCCACAAGACATAAGATGTAACAGCCAAAGCTCTACCAGCATCTTGGTAAGTTGGCTACCACCACCAGAGGACAAACAGAATGGAGCTATCACAGCATATTCCATCCATTATTCTGCCCTTGATGGAGAAGATAACAAGCCCCACGAAATTTCAGGCATTTCCTCAGACACTAGGCAATACCTTTTGGAACAACTGGAAAAATGGACTCAATACCATATCTCTATGATTGCTTACACTGATGTTGGACCGGGCCCTGAAAGTCCTTCAATATTGGTTCGGACAGATGAAGATGGTATGTTTCCTCCTCTCAATCAATTTATATCTGTTCCTTCAATCCAGGGCACTTTTTAGCCACTGAATAAAGAGAATATTTTTTACATTCTCAATTTGTCTTTTTTACACCAATTTTTTCCTACATTCACAATTCAATTTTTATTCTATCATTTCCTCTGTAAACCTGGAAAACTTTTATTCTTGTTTCCTCCTATTTTTCTACTTTCTTCTTTTTTTGTTCTTGTTTTTATATTTTTGTAACTTTTTTCAATTCTTGCTCTAATCTTGGCATTTCGACGTCTTGGAAATGTCTCAATCCGTTCTTTCCTCTTGTATATTTCTTTATTACTTTTTTGTAGAAACTGACTCTCAGTTTCCTCATTTTATTGTCTTGTGTTTTGTGACTAGTGTACAATAAGAAAAAAAGATGAAGGCTCGATAATATGTTATATTTTTACAGTAAATCCAGTCATTTTTAAAGCATTTTGTTTTTGTCTTATTATTTGTATCAGTACAACCTTTCAGTGTAAGAGCTTTGAATTTTCAAAGCATCTTCCTTGGCTTTTTACATTTTGACATGTTTTTCTCTTTCTCTGATACCCTTTTTTTCTTCCATTTTTGCATCAGTCATGTTTTTTGATCTTTTCAGTAAAAGCTAGAAAATAATTGTTTTGAATTTTTACTGTTTGAATCACAATCTTTTTATTCAGTGGGTGGGACTAGTGGCAATAATATTATTTTATCAAATGATGTTCTTCCAGTTCCTAGTGGTCCTCCTCGCAAAGTCGAGGTAGAGGCTGTGAACTCGACAGCTGTTAAAGTGTTCTGGCGCTCACCTGTGTCTAACAAGCAACATGGACAAATACGTGGATATCAGGTGCATTATGTGAGGATGGAAAATGGAGAACCCAAAGGCCCGCCCATGCTCAAGGACGTTATGCTGGCTGATGCACAGGTAAATAAAAATTATATTTGTTACTGTTACACTGTAACCTAAGAAGTGTGAGTGTTGTTGCTCCTAGTTACATAGTGAACACTTATTATTTGTAAGTTATTTTTTTTTGGCAGATGAAGGAGACTTGTATCATGCATTTAGTTGGGATAGTTATTGCTGCCTGATCTATTGTGAAGGTCAGAGTGTAATTTCAATAAATCCAAGTATGTCATAAACTGATAACAAGTCCCCTTAAAGGGAACCTTTTACAATGAAAATGCAGGAGGAGCTGAGCAGATTAATGTATAGTTTTGTGGGAAAAGAGTCGGTAAAACATATTTATTCATGAAAGCCTCTCCTACTTCGGAACTCAGCAGCCATGTGGACTGTCCTGTAAGTGACTGGCTGTGTTCCCTGTGTAAGTGTGTATACATAAACAGCTTTCCTTCACTGGTGGCCCATTTGGTACTGAGTTCAAAAAGAGCAGAGATTTTCATGAATAAATTACAGGGTTTGATAACTCATTTCCGATAAAACTCTATGTTATTTATGTACAAACCACTGTAACTTTGGGAACAATGAAGGTAAGATGGCACACACAGGAAGGTCATGTCCCCTTCAATTTACTAAAAAAACCTGGCTCCCAAAAATTAGACTCCCACTGATTAAACCATGAGGCCATCAATGATAATGGCCAATTTAACACTGCAGAGGCTTGTTGGAGTGAGTGAATCCTAGAGGTCCACTCTGCACTTTAGTTTCCTTCTAGTTCATCCAAAATCCTGAGTTTTCAACCTGCCCTTCTTTTCTGACATTTTGTGAAAAACTAGGTCATTATTTGTTTGTATTAAAAGTATAAAATAGAGTTTCTGTGCATATAATCACACCTTCAATAAGGTATTATTTCACAGAAAGCCCATGATAAAAAGCTCAGTACCAATATAAAATAAGCTTTTGTTATGTTTAGCTGAGAGATGTACTGTACATCCAGTGCATAAAGGCATTTGTATGTTTGTATTTTACTATTGATACTTTATGAAATGTTATCCAAGCGTTTCTACAATTTTATATAGGCAGCATATATGTGGCTTAAAGTTCATCTGTCAGCAGATTTGTACCTATGAAACTGGCTGACCTGTTGCATGTACGCTTGGCAGCTGAAGGCATCTATGTTGGTCCCATGTTCATATGTGCCCGCATTGATGAGAAAAATGATGTTTTAAATATATTTAAATGAGTCTCTAGAAGCAACAGTTGTGTTGCCTTTACTCCTAGATGCTCAGTTTTCTCTGCAACTGCTGTGCCCTCTCCACTTTGATTGACAGGACCAGGCATTATCACATTTACAATGACTGGCCCTGTCAATCAAAGAGCAGAGAGCATGACAGTGGGAGAGCAGAGCTTCTAGGAGTAACAGCAATGCCCCTCTTGCTCCTAGAGACTCATTTGCATATATTAAAACTTCATTTTTCTCAGTAATGCGGGCACATATGATCATGGGACCAACACAAATGCCTTCAGCTGCCAAGAACACATGGAAGAGGTCAGCCAGTTTCATAGGTACAAATCTGATGACTAATGCCCTTTAAGAAAATCATTTTTGTCCTCTGTTTCACAAACTGAATTCCAAAAAAGTTAGGACACTATACAAATTGTGAATAAAAACTGAATGCAATGATGTGGAGGTGCCAACTTCTAATATTTTATTCAGAATAGAACATAAATCACGGAACAAAAGTTTAAACTGAGAAAATGTACCATTTTAAGGGAAAAATATGTTGATTCAGAATTTCATGGTGTCAACAAATCCCAAAAAAGTTGGGACAAGGCCATTTTCACCACTGTGTGGCATCTCCCCTTCTTTTTACAACACTCAACAGACGTCTGGGGACCGAGGAGATCAGTTTCTCAAGTTTAAAAATAGGAATGCTCTCCCATTCTTGTCTAATACAGACCTCTAACTGTTCAATCGTCTTGGGCCTTCTTTGTTGCACCTTCCTCTTTATGATGCGCCAAATGTTCTCTATAGGTGAAAGATCTGGACTGCAGACTGGCCATTTCAGTACCCGGTTCCTTCTCCTACGCAGCCATGATGTTGTGATTGATGCAGAATGTGGTCTGGTATTATCTTGTTGAAAGATGACGTCTGGATGGGAGCATATGTTGTTCTAGAACCTGAATATATTTTTCTGCATTGATGGTGCCTTTCCAGACATGCAAGCTGCCCATGCCACACGCACTCATGCAACCCCATACCATCAGAGATGCAGGCTTCTGAACTGAGCGTTGATAACAACTTGGGTTGTCCTTGTCCTCTTTGGTCCAGATGACATGGCGTCCCAGATTTTCCAAAAAGAACTTCGAATCGTGACTCGTCTGACCACAGAACAGTCTTCCATTTTGCCACACTCCATTTTAAATGATCCCTGGCCCAGTGAAAACGCCTGAGCTTGTGGATCTTGCTTAGAAATGGCTTCTTCTTTGCACTGTAGAGTTTCAGCTGGCAACGGCGGATGGCACGGTGGATTGTGTTCACTGACAATGGTTTCTGGAAGTATTCCTGAGCACAATATGCGGATTGGAATTATTTAAAAATTAGCTTTTAATGACTCACTTAAAAGATATGCCCCACACTGAGGTAAGAAAACAAAAATTGACACACATATGCGTCTGGGTAGTTGTCAATCGACCAACTACTCCACATACACTTATACCGCAATGATTAGATAAATGGGTGCGCGGCGGCACTCTGTAAACACCAGTATCCTACCGCACTGTGGTCCTGGTATCCGATGCCGATGAAGTCAGCGATAAACCTTCAAGTAACGGCTTTAAAAGATAGGAAAGGAACATGCGGGGGTCTACTTTAACCCTACAATAGTCTGTAGTCCTGCGGGGGCCCTAACCACTAAAAGTGGGGATAGCGGCCTAACCACAGGGCACTCGTCCTTAGAAGGGCGACCCGTCCGGAACCTGTCCCTTATCTACTTGGGCCTAATAAAGCCCTACACTATTGTTGAATGCTCCCTGTTCCCTACATGCACGTTTCATGCCCACAAGGGACAATCATCAGGGGATATAGGCATCAGTAAATAACTTATACTGGATGATAGATAAAGCATTAAGGAGTAGGTCCACCAATGGTTGGAACCTACATGGTAATTCACCTGGTTCCACTGTAATAGCACAGTGAGACCAAACCCACACCTATCAATATACAGGGATGGGAGGGGTAAAAAGATGAAGGGGAAGAACTAGATATGGAGAAAAGGCTATAGATAACAGCCCCCTCTCTCGTGCTCCCGTCACAAACAATGTGTGCTGCTGGCAATGCTGCGCCGTATGAGAAATCGGCGCCACTTTTTAAAGGCATCAGTTGTATCCAGCATACCTTGCGGCGCATCGCATCATGCTCCAGCGGCGGCTCCGGCCACTGACAGGCCCGACGCACATTTGCTACGTCATCACGTCCGGTCACATGATCGGAGCCGGCGCGCGCATGCGCACTTCATACGTGGATCACCGCAAGGTTACTGGTAAGGGAAAACCACAGGTAGTTGTATTGCCTGTGTTCCCTCCCCCCCCAAATGGTATGGGTGAGGCTGACTGGGATGCTGGGTGATGGGGACATGTCCCCAGCAGCCAATCAGAAAAAAGGGGGGTATTTGGGGCGGTGTCATCGAGCAAGAGGCAGGGTAGCTGACAGTAAACATTAATAAAATTATGTTTCAATTAAACAGGGGATGAGCCCCTCATGGCCATAGCTGGATAATAAAGACGTATAAACATATTTGTACAGTATGATCGTTCTAACAGGGTTCCACTTTCAAAGGAAACATCCAAAATTCAACTGTTCATTGAGACCAGTGGGTGACACCGTTTTCAAACGGAAGATCCACCTGGCCTCATGTTGCAGGAGAATGCGATCCCAGTTGCCTCCCCGAACTGACGGTGGGACTAACTCAATTCCCACTGCAGAGAGGCACCCTGGGTCGCCCCGATGGCACTCCTGTACATGTCTCGCGACAGCTGTATCTCTTTTGTTTGTCACATCATTTAAATGCTCGCCAATCCTGCGCGCAGCTCCCGTTTAGTTTTCCCAATATACTCCATATTGCATATACAGGTAATCTTATAGATAACACCTCGGCTACGGCAATTAATAAAGTCCAAGATATGGTACGTACGTTGTAAATTTGAACTCAAGAAAGTTTTGCTTTGTTTGATTGTGCCACAGGCTACACAATTACCACATCGAAAGCAACCTAATGGCTTACGGTCAAGCCAGGTGCCTGGTTTGTCTGGTTGAGAGTAGTGGCTGTGGACCAACAAATCTTTCAGATTCTGACCCCTTCTAAACGTGATCTGAGGATATTCGTGGACTTTCTCATGGAAATCTGGATCCATTAGGAGGATTGGCCAGTGTTTTTCTAGCACCTTCCTAACTTCCGTCGACAGACTGTCAAAAGTAGAAATGAGGCGAATCTTCTGGTCCCCCGGAGGCAATTTCCTGGGGACGAGAAGTGAGATGGACCGCACTTTTTGGTACGCTGTGCGTAGGACGTCATCTGGGTAACCCCGCCTATGAAATCTCTCCCTAAGTTCACCTGCCTGCTTCACAAATTTGATATCATCAGAACAGTTGCGCCGTATGCGCATATATGGCCAAGTGGAATCCCCCTCCTTAGGGGTCTCGGGTGTCCACTTGACCAGTGCAAGACGGAATTGGTGGAAGTCGGTTTACGATAAATAGTAGTCTGAAGTTCCCCTGACGTACATAATTTTATTAATGTTTACTGTCAGCTACCCTGCCTCTTGCTCGATGACACCGCCCCAAATACCCCCCTTTTTTCTGATTGGCTGCTGGGGACATGTCCCCATCACCCAGCATCCCAGTCAGCCTCACCCATACCATTTGGGGTGGGAGGGAACACAGGCAATACGACTACCTGTGGTTTTCCCTTACCAGTAACCTTGCGGTGATCCACGTATGAAGTGCGCATGCGCGCGCCGGCTCCGATCATGTGACCGGACGTGATGACGTAGCAAATGTGCGTCGGGCCTGTCAGTGGCCGAAGCCGCCGCTGGAGCATGATGCGATGCGCCGCAAGGTATGCTGGATACAACTGATGCCTTTAAAAAGTGGCGCCGATTTCTCATACGGCGCAGCATTGCCAGAAGCACACATTGTTTGTGACGGGAGCACGAGAGAGGGGGGCTGTTATCTATAGCCTTTTCTCCATATCTAGTTCTTCCCCTTCATCTTTTTTACCCCTCCCATCCCTGTATATTGATAGGTGTGGGTTTGGTCTCACTGTGCTATTACAGTGGAACCAGGTGAATTACCATGTAGGTTCCAACCATTGGTGGACCTACTCCTTAATGCTTTATCTATCATCCAGTATAAGTTATTTACTGATGCCTATATCCCCTGATGATTGTCCCTTGTGGGCATGAAACGTGCATGTAGGGAACAGGGAGCATTCAACAATAGTGTAGGGCTTTATTAGGCCCAAGTAGATAAGGGACAGGTTCCGGACGGGGTCGCCCTTCTAAGGACGAGTGCCCTGTGGTTAGGCCGCTATCCCCACTTTTAGTGGTTAGGGCCCCCGCAGGACTACAGACTATTGTAGGGTTAAAGTAGACCCCCGCATGTTCCTTTCCTATCTTTTAAAGCCGTTACTTGAAGGTTTATCGCTGACTTCATCGGCATCGGATACCAGGACCACAGTGCGGTAGGATACTGGTGTTTACAGAGTGCCGCCGCGCACCCATTTATCTAATCATTGCGGTATAAGTGTATGTGGAGTAGTTGGTCGATTGACAACTACCCAGACGCATATGTGTGTCAATTTTTGTTTTCTTACCTCAGTGTGGGGCATATCTTTTAAGTGAGTCATTAAAAGCTAATTTTTAAATAATTCCAATCCGCATATTGTGCTTTGATTGTTGTTTAGAGGTGGATTTTTCTATTTTTGGTGGCTTGGCCACATTACGGTTCTTTTTAAGTATTCCTGAGCCTATTCTGTGATTTCCTTTACAGTAGCATTCCTGTTTGTGCTGCAGTGTCGTTTAAGGGCCCGGAGATCACGGGCATCCAGTATGGTTTTACGGCCTTGACCCTTACGCACAGAGATTGTTCCAGAGTCTCTGAATCTTCGGATGATGTTATGCACAGTTGATGATGATAGATGCAAAGTCTTTGCAATTTTTCGCTGGGTAACACCTTTCTGATATTGCTCCACTATCTTTCTGCGCAACATTGTAGGAATTGGTGATCCTCTACCCATCTTGGCTTCTGAGAGACACTGCCACTCTGAGAAGCTCTTTTTATACCCAGTCATGTTGCCAATTGACCTAATTAGTATTAATTGGTCTTCCAGCTCTTCTTTATGCTCAAATTTACTTTTTCCAGCCTCTTATTGCTACTTGTCCCAACTTTTTGGGGATTTGTTGACACCATGAAATTTTGAATCAACATATTTTTCCTTTAAAATGATACATTTACTCGGATTAAACGTTTGATCTGTCATCTACGTTCTATTACAAATAAAATATTGCCATTTGCCATCTCCACATCATTGCATTCAGTTTTTATTCACAATTTGTTTAGTGTTCCAACTTTTTTGGAATCCGGTTTGTAATATGTTATTGTAGGTAGATACAGTACTAAAAACAATTGTAATTTTTTTGTAATTATGCATCATTTTTATTTCTAGCAAACTAAACAGTCAACACTTATACTGCATACACTTTCATTGTAGTTTTATTTGTATCAATATCGCGCCTTCAAAAAGTTTTGTCTAGTACATTAATTTGAAATGGTTTTGTACGATAACATTATCATATTGTAGAGAAATATCGTATATCGTAGAGAAAAGGAAAAATAAAATCTCTATGAATCAGAACCACCTGCAATTGCTAGAATGAATGAGCCTATCATGAGGAGTAGCTTGTTTGCCAGGAGAGTTGGCATCAATCTAGTTAGCCAGAGTATTTAGAAACAATCCTAGGGCAGCGAAATGGATCTTTGCCCTAAGTGAAAAAAAGCAGCGGTAGAACTGTACCATTGTACAGATTTTTGTGCCATCACATTTTTTAGCTTGGAGACTTTCATATCCCTGAATTATGTTGACTGCTGTTACATTGAAATCAACAATGACCCACTCCCAGATTGTGCACCCTAGTCAGCACAAACTCGTTTTCATGATTCTGCCACTGCTACCACAAGAAGGAAGTTTCCATGTAACTTCTTGTTCCTCTGCACAGGATAATATATTTGTGGACAATCTGTGATAGATCACCTCTACCACACAAGACATGTCATGTTAGTGAGACTGATCTGTGAATTTGGAATGTATGGCAGATGTCATTAAAAACCATATGGCACCTTACTAGTGCAGCTTGCCTTGCAATTTAGGAAGCACGGGTATACAGGGTTGTGTAACAGTAGAATTTAGTGCCTCTTCTTGTTAAGGGCAACTAATGCTAACAATAGTCTATCTCCCCAAATCAGCAAGAAATCAGATAATAAGTCATACAATCTGCAAAAAAGGTCTATATTACTGTTCCTCTGTAAACTGCCAAAACCTTAGATTTTAGTTCATTGTATTATGAGCTTTTATCATTAAAATGAAGAACCAAGTACATTCACAAACTGTCTCTTTAGCCTAATCACCAAAACCTTCACATTCTGGTCCTTCATCAAAAGAAGGGGATCTTGCTCCTGACTTCCACTACTGTATAAAATGTTCTTTGTATTTGCTGCAACTTATCTTTCTAATTAACCATGTTGCACTCAAACATATCGCTAAGGGCAGTAGTTGTGGAATCACTGTACCAAACAATCATTTTGACTTTGGGCTAGACCTGAGGCGCTATCCTTTAACCCTTATACAGGGATCTGGCCTTTGCTGAAGGGGAGTCACCAGATCACTACCTCTTGGTCCTGGTGTGATCTTCTGCTGTTCCACAAGGATCAGAGTCACCAGTACATGGCACCTAGGGACCAGGCAATTCAGATAGTCAGGAAGCAAACAGAAGTCAGGGTTGGCAAAGTTCGTGCAAATCCTTAAAACAATACAAAGGTCAGGGGTGGCTGCGCAAGAACAGTACGGAGAACAGGCACCGGTCAGGAACTAGTAATCAGGAAACAGGCAGATAAATGGATTATAGCTCGTTTACAGGCTCCAGTAAGCTAGAGAGACCTAGCAAGATTTATAGAAATCAACTGCACAAAGGCAAGGAATGAACCAAAGAGCACAGAATATATAACCTAGGCTGATTAGCAATTAGACCCAGCACTACTGCAGACTAAGGTGAGAAACAATGCATAATAGCCCTGATTCACAAACAGAGAACCAGCGCCTGGGAGCACGGGGCAGTGGCAGCATAGACTGTCATTGTAACACAGATGGTATTGTCCATTAGATTAATGTTTAGACTCAGTTCACACACCACAGATGCAGCTTGATCAGTTGAATGAAGCCTGTTTATGAAGAAATTGGGATTGACCACCAAACAGGTGTCTTAAGTTTATGGCCAACTTAGAAGGGTTTCTGGAGACATTTTTTTCTCCCCATAGCTATTCTCATCCTCCACCAGTGAAATGGCTGCATTCATTGTAAACACTGTGGCTGACGTGACATGCCATCCTTGTGCCTACATAATAATTCAAGCAGGCCTTCCTTTCCTATATCCTAGTAGCAGATGCCCCATCTCTTTTCACTGAACACTGCATTTTCTTTTTTTTTTTTCTTTCAAGAATGGTTTCTGCCAATTGGTATTAGGATCATTTTTGGGAACTAGCAGTCTGTCATGTAATTATGCTAAAATATCCTGGTTATTTAACATAGGAATATATGAAGCGTTTAGCATTTATAGGCTAATATATCAGGGACTACAGTGCATGGAATTCCCTAATAAACTTTCTTTAGCTGAAAGCAGAAATCAAATTCTTCAAAGTCACCCTTGGAGTCAGTCGATGAACTGTGGAATGCCACCCACCTATTTGGTAGGCACACTGCCCTTTAGAGGTGCTCATCAGAAGACACTCACTAAGCATGATGCTGATATTTAAAATGCATTTAGAGCTCATACGTTGAAGTAGACAAGATACTTAAGCTGAGTGTCTTTTTGCCCCCCTCTGACTTTTTTCAATATCTTAATTACAGAGGCTGAAACTACTGAATAGCAGTAAAGCCAACTGCTGTGAAGCGAGCCATGTGAATTTTGCAGCAGAATTGTTACTGAGTGATGAGGATTATCATATCTATAAAAACTATAGAATGCTGTTTACAGCAGTCTGGGTAGTTTGTGGACGGAGTTCATTTTAAAGGAATTCAAGGAAGCTACAGGGAATTCGATTTCACCTCTAGGGTCCCTTTCAGATTATGTCTGCTGCCTAGTTTAGTAGAAAAGTAAAAAATACATTCCAAAGGAGTAAGAGAAGTCTATTGACAATAACAAAAGTATTAAGAGCAACACATTTCAATTCAGGTCTTGCATCGTCATTATATTTGATGAAGATGGAAGACCTGCATCGAAACAGTTGCAGTTTTACTGTCCTTATTCACTTATTGTCAATAAACTACCTTTATTTTACTCCTCAGGCAGCGCTTTTGCCCTTCTTTTTTATTTGTATCCAGGATTTCAGTAGTAATTCTACATTGTCTGCTGAAACACTGAGATGTAGCCAGCATCTGCTTGCACTCCTTGCAGGTTGTGTCTGCTTATACAAGTCTCCAAGTCAAGCAGATTTCCTCCTCCCCTCGGTCTCTTTGCTATAGGGGTGATTGCGCTATGTAGCGCCAATATTTTCTCTTTTACAGCTGATGAAGTTTAGTGGGGCATCATATATACTATATCGACTGTATGACAAGATAGATAATCATAGATATGAAAAAATATCTATAAAAATCTGCTTTAGATTTATCCTGTGTTCGATCATTTTTACACCCACATTATTTGGAAGGACCTGAAGAAGTTTTATCGACCCCTTCAGCAAAACAAAATGGTTCTTCATGGTTTTTTTTGTATTTTCTTTCCAATTTTTTACTCTTAAACAGTGGGAATATGATGATACTGCTGAACATGTGAGTAATGTGGATTTGCTAGTTCTAAAGTGTCATTTTCAGCGTGCCGTGTGTGTTATTTCTTTGCACAGATGCATGCACTAACATCCCACATTGGTGTTATGTTTGATTTATTTCCATTTGGCATGTTTTTTTTATGTTTGTAAAATAGTTTTAAAAATTTTCAACCGCATTAGCGTCGATGTATTGGAATGGCTGTTGTATGAATGGCTGCTACTAATGTTGCTTTGGTTGTGCTGCAACTTTTGATGTACAGAACATGCATTGGCCAGCCTTTTAGACGGCAAACATGGCTTTTTATTCCTGGCAGTTGTCCGATCTTATGTTATTTTAGCAACTAGCAATTGTACGAGCCAAAAGCAGTATGCATTGTATTTTATTTAAGGCTTAGCTATCTGCGTTATGCATGACTCCACTCATCCCAGAAATGTGCTGTTTTTTAAAGCAGACCTGGAAGAATATGTTTGCAAAGAAATTTTAGAACGATGAAGATATTTATATCATAATAGATTTTTTTTTTTGTATTATTTGACTGTGCAAAACAACAAAAAAGCATGCTCTTGCTGGTAGGGTTTGTTTTTCATATTTTGGAGGAAATAATTGTGACTTATGGATTTTTTAAATAGTATAAGAAAGGGTATAAGGTCAGGCAGATGAATGCCCCGTATTGTACATTCTCTGGTTTCTTATCTGAAGACGGCACACTATATATTTTGCTGGTTTCAGAAATATATTGTTTTCTATGATTTTACATAGTATTTTCATGTAAAAAGCTGTAAGTGCTACCAGGACTAATAGAAAAAGCCTTTGAGTCCTGCTTTCCCATGCCCAGTGATTGACAGCTCTCTCTAAGCATCCACTCATGCCAGGAAAGCTGTCAGTCACTGTTTATGCGAATGAGCAAAGCAGGACATGGCTTCTCCTGGTAATATTTAAACTGCTTTTTACATGAAAACAGTTATACCTACATTTAAAGGGAACTTGTTACCAGTGCAATCTGCAGGCAGCATGTTATAGAGCAGGAGGAGCTGAGCAGAAAGATACATAGTTTTGTGGGAAATGATTCAATATAATTTGTATTTTATTCATCTAAATTTCTGCCTTTTTGAACTGAGTTGTGTGAGTGGGTTTAATCAGTCACTGACCGCTATCTGTGTTTGCACACTCTCATAGGGATCTCAATGACTAGGACCATCTACATGACTTATTAGCTCAGAAAAAGCAGAGAGTTAGATGAGTAAAATAAAAGTTATACTGATTATTTTCCCCAAAAACTATATCTCAACTATATCTGCTCATCTCCTTCAGCCATATAACATACTGCCTGTAGCTGCACTGTATTTTTGTGTTGGCAGATTCCCTTTAAACTACCGTAAATATTTCCATACCCAGTTTATAATGTTCTCCCTTCATGTTAGAAATTTGAGAGTCCTACTTTAAAGGTAAGTGTTACAGTATTGGGACATTCATCTGTCTGACTTGATCATTGAGCATATTAACACATTTACACAGTTTAAATGTTAGAAAATCTATACAAGCCCCATATCAGTGCTGCCATCATATAGGAGACCTTAGGGGCCCAATTTTACATCAGATGACTTCTTAGATATTGTTATCTTCCACTACAATTGTGCTTATAACAACTAGAAACAATGACATTTTGAAGTTCTCTCAAGTCTTTTCAAAAGGCTATGTACGCCTTCAGGGGCATGTTTTATGATTGTAATTTACTCATTTTGAGCTCAAATCATTTCAATTGGTCTTTATTAACAGGTTTCAGCAGTTTATGTGATAAAGGGTTAAGTTTTAGCCTAGCAGTGAGCATCTTACTTTTAATTTCACTTTGAGCCCTCAGATGGCAGCTGGATGTATAGGCCTTATCTCTGAACTACCAACAGCTCATAAACACTTATTTAAGCCGTATACTTATCAGTAAGGTAAGAGCTATAATAAGTGTTTATGAGCTGTCAGGAAATCAGAGATAAGGAGCTCTCAGCTGAGCTGCCTGACAGTATAAACAGTATAAACAGAGAGCCTGGTACAAGAGGCTGTACAGAGAAAGGCGCTGAACATTTTTAATAGACAATTGAACAAATGATTTTTATCTAAAAATGTGCACAGTGCAACAATAATAAAAAATTTGCTCCCTAAGGTGTCCATAAACTTTAAAGGGAATGTATTATCAGAAAATAATATTGTTTAAGGGCTCATGCATATGACCATATGTATTTTGCAGTCCGCAAAACACGGATCTGCAAAACATACAGGTGACGTCTGTGTGCATTCTGTATTTTGCGGAATGGAAGAGCTGGCCCCTAATAGAACAGTCCTATCCTTGTCCATAAATCGGGCAATAATAGGACATGTTGTATTTTTTTGCGGAACAAACATACAGACATACGGAAACGGAAGGCATACGGAGTAAGTTCCGTTTTTTTTTTGCGGAACCATGGAAATGAATGGATACATACATACAGTCACATACACACATACGGTCCTCAAATAAAATGGAATGGATACGGAAAGAAAATACATTTGTGTACATATGTCCTAAATCACATTTTTGTCTTAAGCATATTTTTTATTTTTTTATGATTTTTGTGTCACTATTTATATCTTAAAAAATTACCTAAAATTGAGTAGTTTTTCACACTGGCCACTAATTCTACTAATACAGTGATTTGTGTTCTGTACAGGTAACTTTTCAGTAGCCATCACATTATCACCACAGGCAGAATATAGTGACTTGTATCACTGTATAGATAAACCAGGATCCATCCTTCACTATAGGTGATATCACAGCTTATCTACTGCTTCCTGACCTGTGCACAGGTCACAGAGCATGCCTAAAAAACTCTCCCATAGATGTCAATGGGGTCTCCTCCTGTCCATTGTGTCTATGGCGCATGTGGCTGCCGTAAAAGAACAGGAAGTCTGGACATATTTTAGGCTTAATGACCAGTGTGAAAGCTATTTTACGTTTTTTTTATATAGACATAGAAAATAAAAAAAACACCAAAAATTGTAAAAAAATAAAAATAAAATATTCAACATGGAAATCAGATTTAAACAATAGGTCACTTTCTGATTATATATTCATTTTAAACTTTAAGCTGCCTTACTGTCCAATTTGTTTATTAGATTTCTGTTTCGAGCTCTTATCAGTTACCTAGTGTCTGAATGCTACATCTACCACTTCTAAGGTTCTTACAGTACATTTGGCAGAAGCATCTACGTGCTACCGAGAAATGCAAATCAACTCCTTACAAAAATAGCACACAGCGCTCATTATGATAGCAAAGAATAAAACCCCATATGAATAGGAAACAGCAAAGAACCCCCCTTTGGGGTGTGATTGTTAATCTGGTCTAATGCCCTGAGTTCATTGAGTATCCTCTTGTACTGTAGTCCTTTTTTGCTACATTGTTCTTGAGGTATTAGCGCCCAGGTTATATGGTTCCTTCAGATAATCTGTCATGTAATTACTTTATTTGCTGCACTTTGAACCATTACCTAATGCAATGTCAGCTATATTGACCTAGTTGCATCCACTGTTTTATGGGTGATGGTCACTTTTTCTTGTAATATTTTATTCTTGTCTGTCTATTATGTCAACTAGGTCAATATAGCGGACATTGCGCTAGGTAATGGTTCAAAGTGCAGAAAATATAGTACTATCTTTATTATGAGATAATTCGATTAAGATGTTTTGTTTTTGCTGTGTACTAGTTTTGTAGGATTTGTTTTATATGTGGGATTACATATCATACTTTACTTACGTTTGGGGACCCACTGCTTATACGCTTCCAGAATTGAAAATGTCTACTAAAACACGAACGATAAATATGCCATACCGAATATCAAGAAGTAGTTGCAACAACAATTTCCATTTCTTATATACAGTAAATTCACTATAGGCAACAGTGTACATACTACTTATATCATGTATGTACTGTATAAAAACATCACAATATCCAATAATAAAAGATGATGCCGAAATCATCATTGTCTTTGTCTTTACCAAGCAGGAAATTAAATACATTCAGTGTAGTTTTGAGGAAAAGAAAGATAAATGTGAGTTTAGTTATATGTTGCTTCACTGACTCTGGAGACTGACTTCTGCCTTCCTCTGCACTTAATTTCAGGAAATGATCATCTCTGGACTGCAGCCTGAAACAGCATATGCCATCACTGTGACAGCTTACACCACAAAAGGGGATGGTGCTCGGAGCAAGCCGAAAGTTGTCACAACAAGTGGTGCAGGTGATCCTCTTAGTATTTAATCCTTGTCAGACACAGCTGTCACATTTAGACCTTCTCCATCTACCAAAAAGTACATCCATCAGTCATATTGATCCATAGCATGTACTTGTTTACCATCCCAGAAAAAAATGAACTTAATTTGTTGAACAGATGGCGGAGTCCTATGAAATGTGATCTGAGGTCTTTATGATTCATGTTTTTTATCTTCTACACCAAATAAGAGAGTACCTGGTCATAGAGAAACTGTACAAACAGCATATAGGAATGTCAGGCATGTGCATTAACTCTCCAGCTGCAAATACTTCATTGGTGACACATATGTTCAGTTTCTTCATGTGATTCATGTCAGGATCTTACTCACGCCAGAAGTGTCAAAGTGTGAAGGAAATTCATTCTGACTTGTCCCATAATTCATTGAGTTTTTGAGCATAGGAAATTGTTTATGCTAATCCCAGATTTGCTGTCTCAATCCAGTCAAGTTTGTACTAGTGTATGACTTTTGTGGATATTCCATTCATAGTTTATACACTATGCATTGAAGACTAGAGCCAGGCCCTGTAGCTAAATCTCTTGACTTTTGATGATTCCTTTAATCTACAAAATGGTGACCCCTACAATAATAGATATGAGGTGCTTTCAAAGAACTTGAAGGCTATTCGAACATGGTGCGGATTTGTATGCAGAAAACTTGAATAAAATCTGCACCAAAAGCGCTTTAAAAAACAAACATCAGCATTGTCGTGTGTTTTTGTTGTGCATTTTGTAGCAGATTTTGTATTTATGTTAGCAATCCCATTGAAGTCTTCTGGGAAAGCACTCTACAGAAGGTGAAAAATCACCTATATAAATCACAAAACAATTGACATGCTGCGGATTTCAAGAGCAATTTCCACATGTAAAAAATATGCAACGCATACGTGAGATTTGGCTTTCCTTTGGATTTGGTAGCCTCATCGCAAAGAAAACCCTTATTAGATCTGTTATGATCAGCAGAGAGCTGCTGGTCTGCATCCAATACTAATTGTGCAAGGAAAAGTTACCACTGACTGATAATTTTATATTCATGCAGTATTAACAGAGGCTTTGCAGATGAATGCCTGCTCGTGTAATAATGGATGCCTTAAGTCAGATGATCTCTGTATCTTAGTAGACCTCTGCACTGCCTACTGAGCAAAGGACCTATTTCTATAATGTCAATATGCGATAATTATTGATATGTTTACACTTGTTTAGTTTTATATTCTAACCTCCTCAACACTGAGCGGCACATAATCAATTTTAGATTGATTTTAATCAATATCAGAATTTCTTACTACTAAAACAGTGAAAGAAATGATTAAAGAGACACCATAACATCATGTGCCATATAAAAAACATGTGGCTATATGCTATGTACATTCAGTCATATTTCTATTGTAAGTAGATAACTGAAAGTCAATGGTAATTGTGCAACATGTAGCTTTTCTTCATCATTTTCTGTTTAAGAGGGTCTACCTATATGTACTTTACTGCACACTAGGCTCGAAATATCAAGGATACACACTTCTCTTTGCCGCCAGGTAGAGGAGGTTATTTCTTTTTAATAAGCCAAGCTCTCTTCTGATTCAGTTCTTTTGGAAGTCTGGCTATATTTCTTATTTCCTTTAGAGGCACCACCAATCAAGGTTAAAAAAATAGTCGTGAATGTGAGGGCTGCCGCTAGAATAAAAGCAGTTTATGACATATATAATTTAGTGACAGCTTCTAGCAATCTTTTCACTAGAAAACCTGAAGGAGTTATTATTCCATTTCTTTGGACTCTCCTTGGTTTGCTTATGCTCCGTTGGCTTTAATAATAGTTAGAACACAAAACAAGAATATGGCTTAGAATTATTTTCTCTAAGCACACCTTGTTTCAGATTTTCTATTCTTCACATATGACAAAATATCAGATATACAGCAACCAAGGGCTGGTGCAATTAGATGAATTGTCACAGGTCACAGATTAAAAAAAAGGAGATAAATACAAATTCTGTGGCACAGTTATGAAGACCATAATATCCAGGCTCTATGTAATTATTTATTTTCCCCGGTTGGAAGAAGAGAGGACTACAATCATACTGTCCTCATAAAATATTTTTTAACCCCTTTTCTGGACACAAAATTATAGGTGTTTCTTGATTGTTTTTAGTCTGAGCACCTACACACAACAACTTAGTCATGGAGGTTGTGAGTTGGTTTTGAGCTGAATAGACTCAACTAAGAATCAACTAAGGCCCGAATTAATCAAGACCGGCTTGTGCTACGCTTGTTTAGATATGCCCTGCACCACCAAAGGAGGCATTTAATTTATGATAAGACACAGGCCTCGTCATAAATGAAATGCTTGCTCCAGCAGTCCATGCACTTGACTGAAATCTACTCCTGCTTGTAGCTGGGGTAGATTTCAGTAATCATTTACACCAGTTTCTGGCATAAATGATGAATGATGATCACCCTTGCCATGCCCCCTTTTCATATACTGGTAAAGGCAGAGTAAAATGCTAGTTGCGAACAACTGTAGTCACAATAGCTTCTAAGATGTCATAAAACCAGGTGGTCGTCTTTGCCTTAAAATATATTAAACAGCTGTGGTAGACGTTGGGGAATGCACATTATCATCATACGCCTAATGTATTCTTTAATTCACATGTATGTAGTTATAGTACGTTAAAATGGTATTTTTATTTCAGTTCCAGGTAGCAGTCCATGCACCTGACTGAAATCTACTCCTGCTTGTAGCTGGGGTAGATTTCAGTCATCATTTGCACCAGTTTCTGGCATAAATGATGAATGGTGATCACCCTTGCCATGCCCCCTTTTCATAAACTGGTGAAGGCTGAGTAAAATGCTAGTTGCGAACAACTGTAGTCACAATAGCTTCTAAGATGTCATAAAACCAGGTGGGTCGTCTTTGCCTTAAAATATATTAAACAGCTGTGGTAGACGTTGGGGAATGCACATTATCATCCTACGCCTAATGTGTTCTTTAATTCACATGTATGTAGTTATAGTACATTAAAATGGTATTTTTATTTCAGTTCCAGGTAGACCTCGACTTGTTATCAACCACACTCAGATGAGCACTGCTCTTGTTCAGTGGTATCCACCTGTAGAAACCTTTGGCCCGATCATGGGTTATCGTCTAAAGTATGGTCGCAAAGATATAGACATTCTTACCACTCTAGAGTTCTTAGACAAAGAAGACCACTTTACTGCCAAAGAAATCCACAAAGGAGCCTCCTATGTATTTAAATTATCAGCCAGAAATAAAGTGGGCTTTGGGGAAGAAAACATCCAAGAAATCACTATTCCAGAGGAGATACCAACTGGATTCCCTCAAAATCTTCACTGTGATAGCATGTCATCAACATCAGTGCAAATAACTTGGCAACCTCCCATCCTAGCAGAAAGAAATGGTGTCATCATGAAATACACCCTCCTGTACAGGGATATCAACAATCCATATAATCCATTTGAAGTTCCTATTGTTCCTGCTGACACAACCGTGACTCTCACTGCATTAAAACCTGATACCTTTTATGATGTTAAAATACGTGCTCATACCAGCAAGGGTCCTGGTCCTTTTAGTCCAAGTGTCCAATTCAGGACGCTGCCAGTAGATCAAGGTAGGATTTGTCTACTTAGGGCTTTCTCCTTAGAGGAATATCTTATCTTGGGAATTCGGGGTGCAGATATGGTTGCTCTCCCTGGTGGCACAACTCATTTTATTATTGGATAAGGTAATGTACGGGAACCTTATTGTGTTTTGAAAGCACTCAGTTGGGTTTAGTCTCGCTAGTTCCTGCATAATACTTTCAGGTAAGATAAGTAATCTGGAGCAATGAAAAGCAGATCACAGGGTCTTCATAATCTAGCTTTTTCTTCATCCTTTCTCAGACCTTGTAGAAATTAAGATGAAAAGGACCAAGGGAAGTTAGGTGTAATTGTTAAAAGAATAGTGCAAATGCAATGTTTTTACTTTTCCAGCAGTGTTTGCAAAAAATTTTCATGTAAAAGCTGTGATGAAGACATCAGTATTGCTGTCATGGGAGATTCCAGAAAACTACAACTCTGCATTGCCTTTTAAAGTAAGTTGTTCTCGATTTGATTTCTTGCAAAGAGATAACATATTTGACAAAAAATCTTCAATTCTTGATTATTCATGATGAAGCACACATGCAGAACAATCTAAATTAGTTTGTATACCTTCCCTTTTCCATGGTGTTTTTCTAGCTAATACATTATTAGTATTCAGTACTGAAACACAAATGGGGGGTCAGTCAGCACGTCCCTGTCTGCAGGTGCACATTACTGTGGCACATATATATACAAACAAAAAATTTTAACAGCACTCTGCAACCAGAACTCTGCCCTGCCTCTATGACAGAAGCTGTAAGAGGTAGTTAGTGTACATTTTGATTAAAAGGTAATAAGCCACTCGCCACGCCAAGGCCCCCTCGTGAGTGGTTCTAATGCTAAATCCTACCTGTTATGGGCCATGACAGCCACATAAAATCCAGGGAGTGCGGGCCCAGCATGCATGCTGGGATCAACCGTACTTATTAACCCTTTCTGGTGCTATAACAGCCTCCATTAGATCCAGGGACGCAGGTACCAACATGCATGCCGAGCCCACTGTGTACTCCTCCTGGAACCGGATGGTCACTAGCAGGCACTGCTAGTATTTAGTACTAACATTTTCAGAGACAACATTAGGGTAAACAGAAGGAAAGATATCCTCAATATTTGTAAAAATATAATACTATACAAATGGGGTTCAATAACAAGTGATGTACTATTGTATAGTATGTATGTATATATATATATATATATATATATATATATATATATATTATACTAGGCAGGTACTGAATGTACATTACAGGTTGACAGCCCTTGCGGACAGCTTTAAAGTTTATTATAACCTAAGGCTGAACTTTTCTTCCTACCAGATGATTTTGTACACTGTGATGGCGTCTGTGTATTATCCTATAACTTCCATTGAAATGTCTTTTTATTGGCTCGTTGAAACCATTATTGTAGCTATCACTTTTACCAAAAATATACACACATATAAACTGATGGTTCTTCTGGATTTGTCTTGTTTGCGTCCCCTATTTCATTTTACTGCACTTGGTACACAAACGTGTTGTTACTTTAACTTGCTGTACAACACAATGGATCCTTTTTGCACTGATTTTTAAATAGATAGATATAAAATCTGCTTGTTTTAGAAAACCTGATCTAAAATTAATATTCAAACACAATTTTTTTTCTGCCTTTCAAGATTCTGTATGATGACGGGAAGAAGGCTGCCGAAGTTGATGGTCGGGCCACACAGAAGCTCATTATCAATCTAAAACCTGAAACTCTATACTCCTTTGTCCTGACTAATAGAGGAAATAGTGCAGGTGGACTGCAGCACAGGGTGGCAGCAAAAACTGCACCAGATGTTCTCCGAACCAAGCCAGTTTTTATTGGGAAGACCAATTCAGATGGCATGATAACTGTGGAGTTGCCTGAAGTTCCTGCCAATGAAAAAATAAAGTAAGTCTTCTATTTACCCATGCCGTATTGTCAATTGTGTTTCCACTTACCTGTTTTAAAAGCAGAGAAAGTAGGGTAGTTAGCCAGGACCATCAATCTTAAGTATTGTTGGAAAAACTTAAAAGCTACTCTGCATTTGGTTTCTGTGGGCAGTTAGGCCTATTTTTCTGTTAGACACTTTTGATAAATGCAGCCCTATGACTTTTGTTATATCATACCCAGTATGTTTTCTCCATGGTACAGTGTTGTAATGTGTTGGCATCTATATAGAAAGGACATGTGAAGAATTAATACCTTGTCATTGGCCAACTGCAATGCATTTGATCCACTCCAATAAAGAATCATAAAACCACTTTTCCTGGCTTCTTAGCGGTGAACATTGCTACTTTACTATATTGCGAGATTGGGCTCTGACTAGGACAACATCTATATGAAGTTCTTATATTCCCCTAATGTTTACACAAGCTCACTTCAAAAACATGTTCTTGCTTTATTGGCTTCCTGCCAATCCCTAGTCCTGATATAAATAAAATTGTGGGTCCTAGTCATGTGAGACCTATGGTTGCTTATCTATATGACATACAGATACCCTTAGATTTTAAGAACTCCACACATTCTATGTTCACACTTGTGCCATGGTTTCCATTTATAATACATTGCCAAATCCACCACACAGTAGATACTAGTGGTGTCCATTAGACCCCCTTGACTTATATTTGACTTTTTGATGGCAAGGATAGTGCCTGATATATTAGATATTTGTGCAATTTGGCAACAACATTACTATTATAAGTACTTGTCCTATATTTTTTTAATCCCTAGACTATTCTAATGAAAAATAATTAGCCAAAATGATAAAAGACACAATATATAGAGACTGCATGGGCTACAGGCAAGATGCACAAACAGTGAATCGACTAATAACATTAGCAGGCATGTACTTGGCTGCAGTGATGGTTGACTTCATTTTAGAATTAATGAGTGGCTGTCTGCGCTGTAGTATGAAATATTGTTCCTTATACAAAAGGATGCCATTAAAGGTGTAGTGTAGCGGAAGAACTACCAATGCTGTAATTAATTCACAAAATTAACTTACGATAATGCATGCAGTATGCAAATTTTTTTTATATCTCACCTATGAAGTGACGATGGTGAATTCAGCTTAGACCTTGTATAAAAATCCAAATAAAATCTGAATATAAATATGCTTTGCTCTTTGTGTCTTTAGTATTTAAATTTCTTTGTGTTCTTCTGTAGCATACAAGCTCTAATTACCAATTTCTATTTTACAGAGGCTATTACATTGTCATTGTCCCTTTGAAGAAGTCACGTGGCAAGTTTATTAAGCCCTGGGAGAGCCCAGATGAGATGGAATTAGATGAGGTAATATAGGATAATACGCTATTTTCTTACACCATTGTCAAGCACTACACAGGTCTTTTTCGGCACTTCATTTCCTTCCAATGCTGGACACAATGAAGAGAGAGCAATTTCTGTTTTCCATACCCAATTTATACTTAATGTCAGTGTGAATTGTATATTGAGCATATCATTCGTGTTCTCAGCCTGCGGGGACAGAATGTTTAATTACCTAAATTAAAGCACCAAAAAAGGCCTGATCTCCTCTCTTTGTAATAAATATTTTACTCTTTGCTCAGTACATAGAAAGATGTGAAAGTTCAGAGAGGTGAAATGATTACACAGCAATGGCTTAATCTCTCTGGATATGAACTCTATTAAAGGTCGTATTCATTAGTATCATTGGCTACATCTGAAACAAATGCTAAATTGCAATTTGCAATGCATTTTAACTTTTGACCTATACCTCTTGGCTCTTTTACCATTGCCTAATATTTCTTGCTATGTCTATGTCCTAGTTAAAAAGCTTTATAATGAAACAAACATGGCTGAGCTGTTTGCTTGTTTGCCCCCCATGGCTTAGTCTGTCCTTTGTGGTCTAGCCATAGTTAGTGAAGTTTGTTTAGTTGCTTAGGTAGGTCAAGCTCACTAAACTGTACTGTTGCTACATTATATTTCGTATTGACACCAGTGTTCCTATTTTTGCCTTTTTTTCCACACCAGATTTTTTTTAAATTCGATATACCATATTTTCCGGCGTATAAGATGACTTTTTAACACCTGAAAATCTTCTTAAAAGTCGTGGGTCGTCTTATACGCCGGGTGTAAGGCAGCACAGGGAGAGGAAAGCAGTCCCTCCCTCCCCCTGTGCTGCTGCTGCCACCAATGAGGAGAGAGGGGCGGAGGAGGAGGGCCGGGTGCACCACGCTCCAGTGAGAACGAACGTTTAATACATTGCTGGCACCCGGCACCTCACATGTCTGTGCGGCGCATTGCTTAAGCATAAGCAATGCGCCGCACAGAAATGTGAGTTACTGGAAGAGGGAGAGCTCGGCGGCCACAGCACATACAGTAAGAGACCGGTTGGCCCTGTCTGGTGCTTTTTGACAGGGACCGGCCAGCAGATTTGCGGGGAGATGTTGATGGGAGCGCAGGAGCAGGCAGATGAGGGGCGGAGCAGGCTTTCCTGCCACACATGCCTGCTCCACCTCTAAATGTTCATACTGCCTGCTTCTGTGTACGGAGGGCTGATGAGAGGCTGGGGGCTGATGAGAGACTAGGGGCTGATGAGAGGCTGGGGAGCTGATGAGAGACTAGGGGGCTGATAAGAGACTAGGGGACTGATGAGAGGCTGGGGGCTGTGAGAGACTAGGGGGCTGATGAGAGGCTGGGGTAGTCTTATACAGCGAGTATAGCCCAAACCCTATATTTTAACTGGAAAAGTTGGGGAGTCGTCTTATACGCCGGAAAATACGGTATTATATATTGTTTCTGGTATTTAATTGCTCTCAATCTCATTAACGTAGAGTATGGCAAACCCTACTGTGTTCTTCAGTACAAATGGTAAGACATGCAGCCAAATATTAAAGAACTGATTGTCTAGCATATAAGAGTGAATCTGGATCGCACATCCTCAGTACTATGCTTTTGATATAACGACTGTCCTTCAACATAATTACATGGCATCTCAGCCCAATTTGTAATACATTTTATACTGTGCATGAATGAGGCATTAGTATACAGTTTGATCAAAGAGCATAGGCCCACTTACCGTGACAAGGTTGGCTCTACAAGTGGGAACCTACTCTAACGCTATGGCGCAGCAGTGCGCGGCGACCACCGGCGCCCCAGCACCGCAGCAGACAGCGGGACCCAGAAGCCACACAGCATCCCCACTGTGCATTGAAGCCTCCTTAGCTTTGGGCCCCACCCCCCCACCAGCACAGCACTGAGGCAGCAATGGCAGACACGCAGTACTGCACCATGTGAACGAGTGCAAAGAGTTCACCCAGTCACAACCCTCAGGAAATCCATCTGAGAGGTAGTAGGAATTTATAGACCCTTTGCAGACTCAGGCTAATTAAAAACAGTCCTTATATCAAAAGCATAGTACTGAGGATGTGCGATCCAGATTCAATCTTATATGCTAGACATTAAAGAACTGATTGGCACATTTATTAAGACCAGTGTTTTTTAGACGGAGGCGGCGGCCTCTACATAACTTTGGTGGATTCACCACTGCTTCTAAATATAAGACAGCTTCCTTTCTGTCTTACAATTAGACCATTTTCTACACCTAAAACAAGCGTAGAAATGGGGATAATAAGATGGGCTCCCGGCCCGTCCACTTCCCCGTCCACGCCATGCACACTTTTTTAGACATGGCGTGAGTGGGGGAAAAGTTGTAGGTCCTTTGCTCTGCAATCTGCACCAGAAATACACATAATATAGGAGTATTTCTGTTTAATAAATGTCCCCCTTAATATATATAGTCTTGATGAAAAAAGGGAAATGGGAGACATGATCAAATCCTTTAAAAATGTTAAAGGGATTGTCCAAGTTTTTGATATTGATGGCTTATCCTCAGGATAGATCATCAGTATTTGATTGGCGGGGATCCGACTCCCGTCACCCCTGCCAGTCAGTTGTTTGAAGAGGCCCTGGCGCTCTGGTGAGTGCTGCGGCATCCTCAGCTTACCCATCACAGTGCTGTACAATGTTTAGTAGCTATGTTTGGTGTTGGCGCTTGGGCCTATTGATTTGAATGGGAATGAGATGAACTTAAGCCATGTAAATGATGGACGTGATGTCACAGGTCTAAGAAGAGGCTGCAGCACTCAGCGGAACACTGCGGCCTAATATCAGTTGGGGTATTTATGACACTGAGAGATTAGTTTAGGCTTGGAACAAACGTCTATTGCATATGATTGGTAAAACTATGCATGTCTATCCTAAGATAAATAAGAAATAATGTAAGGAAAGACTAGATGGACAAGTTGCCTTTTTCTGCTGTTGATCTTCTCAGTTGCTATGTAATTCATCTGCAGGCTGGAAATCAGATCATTACATTTTATATGCACACAATAATTTTTTTCAGCAAATACATACCGTATTTTTCGGCCTATAAGACGCATCTGCCCATAAGACACACCTAGGTTTTTAAGGAGGAGAATCAGAAAAAAAAATTTGAACCAAAAGGTGTGCTTTTGGTGGGTTTTGAACTAATGGTGGTCTGTGAATGACACTGTTATTGGGGGAAATGTGGATGACACTGTTATGGGGATCTGTGGAGGGCACTGTTATGGGGCGGATCAGTGAATGGCATTTTTATGGGGGGGGGATCTGTGGATAGCACTTATGGGGGATGTGTGAAAGGCACTGTTATGGGGGATCTGTGGATGGCACTGTTATGGGGGCATCTGTGGATGACACATACTGTGTATAGCATCTTATGCTATATATGTGTCATCCACAGATATCCCCCATAACAGCGTTCCTGTGTATGGTAAATAGTGACCCCAATACAGGGGGTTGGGGGCCGGCAACTGGTGTTGAAATGGTGGCGGGGCCTGGTGCAGTCACTGTACTCTAATACACCGGGCCCCGCACACACCAGTATTCATATGTAAACTGTAGGCAATCGATATGTAAACTGTAAACATTCTATATGGAAAGGTAGCGCAATCCACATAGTACTCACTACGAAATGCCCGTACTAGCAGGCACTGCAGGCTGACCGGTCACTCACTTCCTCACGTGCCTCCTCCGTCTGCTTCATTCATAAAGTGGGAGGAGCAAGCACTCGAGGAAGTGAGTGACTGGCCAGCCTGCCTGCTAGTACGGGTGTTTCATAGTGAGTACTATGTGGATTGCGCTACCTTTCAGTTTACATATGGAATGCCTACAGTTTACATATCGATTGCATACAGTTTACATATGAATACTGGTGAGTGCGGGGCCAGGTGTATTAGAGTACAGTGATTGCAACGGGCCCCGCCGTGAGTTGCCAGCCTCTAGCCCCTCCTCCCACCCCGCTGATACATCGCAGCCGGCGATGTATCAGCATTAGCGCAGTAAAAATGTCAGCATTCCCCCCATAAGATGCAGGGGCATTTTCCCCCCACTTTGGGGGGCGAAAAATACGGTACATCATTGTACAACATACAGAAACGCTTCATAGCCTATATGTTAGCAAGCCTTTGAGAATTCTTCCATTATTGCAGTTCATTTGTGTTCAATATGTAGAAAACAGCCTTAAAAAACAATTCTCTAATACAATAAAGTTCATTTAATCTGTTATTAATGTGACCTAATCAGTTGGAGACTATTAAATATTCTAGATAGCCCAAGGTCATTTGGCATACTTAATCAAATATTCTGGAATAGAAAAGTATATAAAACTAAGTTGTAAGGGTTGAGAAGAACTGAAATAAATGTTTGGCACAAAATCTACAGTTACCTTTATTTTTTTAATTTAGGGAAATGTTTGACACCAAGAATAGTGCAGCTTGCCATTAAAAAATATCAGGACCTTGACGGACTTTACTAATATGAGTGGCATAACCTTCTCCAAAATGTAGCACAGCTTGGCGCACTTAGGTTTAGAGAAATGATCAGCACCTAACCTGACAAATGGGATGTGGTTTACAGAAAAGGGGTGTGTCCTAATATATGCCATTTTGCACCAATATTGCACCACAAGTCTGATACTGTCTCAAATTAAGACAACTAAAAGTTGGTTTAGAGCTAGACAAAATCCCTGCACCAAATTCATCATCCAGCCTTAGCCACTGTGAAGGTCTAGACAACACCATCTATAACTTAGTAAATCTGCCCCAAAATTTTGCTAAAGCTGTAATTTTCCTCTGGATTGAAGGTCTGGTGTTTTGAAATATCAGGATTTTTTTTTATCCATTATTAAAGCTGTGAGATGAAAGTGGAGCCCATTATGGCCCTTCTGCAGTTATCTCTCTTTAATTCCTAGAATGGGTCCGCATCGTGATGCAGGGTGCACACAGCCGGTGCCCGTGCATTGCCGACGCCCTGTTTGCGGCCGCAATATGGCTACGGCCGGGCAGCAACCATGAGCTCTAACATAGAGAGAGCTACAGAAGTAAGAGCATGCCCTCGACACACCTCCTGAGCTGCCGGCCTGAGGAAAATCGAGCAGAACGATTGTATGATGAAAAGGGAGACCTCCACAACTATGCGAAGTAGAAGGCTGGTTTTCTTAGAGATTTTCATGTACTATATGAGGTTTTCATTTTTATTTTTTTACAATAATTGGAAACCCCTTTAATTGGACCCTGCAAAAACAAACCTTATGGAAGAACCATGTTCTGTATTCACATAATAGATATAAGTTTATACCTACATGTTACAGAGTGGACAGGCCCTAATTTTTTTTTGCCTTTTATCTGTTTTTACGTTTGATGTTGAAACCACAATTTTTATATATAGCTTCCACTGCATATAGTAATGCTAGTGTATATACACACATAACAACAAGAATTAGGAACACAAGCACATTGATGGACGAGAGAATTATTGTGAGCCAAAGACTTAGCTGTGACCTTGAAATTTGGTAACACAATGCAAAGTTTCAAAGATGAAAGAAGGAGTGACATTGAACTTTCTTTAGATTACATTCCATGGCTATATGAAGCTGGTTCCCATAACAAAGTACCATTTTAATCATCCTGTACTTTGTGGTGCGTTAATGTGTGTAATAGTTTGATAAAGAACATTTATTAATTCAGAAATTTTTGGGTCAGAATGGGTTGCTTCCCACTTTGTACAAGTATAATGAAGAGTTGAGGCCTCATTGTAGAATTAATGGTGGAGGAAATAAGATATGCATTGACTGGAAAATGAAAATGATTCCCGATAAAGGACCAAAGACCTTCATATATCTCCTGGAAATGCATTCACCACATAAAATGTTTTGTGAAAGGGAAAATATTGCTGCTTTTTATCCTAAATAATATAATTTTTTTTCCCTTCTTTCGTCTGTTGTCTTCAATAGTGTTCTGAGTTATGTGGCCATTTATTTCACTGTGTTCATCATGGAAATCATCTCATTGTGACTGATTTACCTAGAGACCCGTTCTGCGACCCTCTATTAACCTCTTTCAATGAATTATTGAAATGATGGAGGAGAATAATCATTAAACTCTAATTTAAATATATTGTTAAAAAGATAATGTTTGCAAATGGTCGAGTAAAGTGTTATTTAAAGCACTAAAATATTTGCAAGTAGATTGAATTTTAGTGTAGATTCCGTTGCTGCAGCCGGCCTTCCATTCTAGTGCAAATGATATCAAGACAATTTTTTTATAAAAAAAAATCTCTAATGATTATGACAAGTCAGCTACGTGCTTCAATTAAAAGGTAGAGCTTGAGAGATCTTCCCTCCAGTAAGCCTTTTTTCATCGGGAGTGAATTACAGCTGAGAGAAGCATACCAAATATTTCCTTAGGAAATGTTTGCCATGTTATTTCTACTAGGATACAATTTTAATGAAAGTAGACAAGTGCATAATGTCGATATTTTAATATTATTTCTTAATGAGGTACAGTATCTGGGGAGAAGACCACTTCTCATCTTCTATTGAGCATATATTTCGGTATTGCCTTATATTCTTCCTCTTTTTACCTAAAACCTTCTTTATATTAACCTCTTAAAGGGGTTCTCCAGCTTTTCACCAGTATTTGGCTCCCACCGAACCTATGGAGGCAAGCATACTTACCGGCTTGGTTTCAGCTCCTTTATTTCACTGCTATGGTCGCCACGCTTCAGTCCCCACTTGTATACAGATAGGTGTGGTTGCAGCCAATGACTGGTCACAGAAATACCATGTTCCCCAAGTAGCACATGACCCAATGACCTAGCACTTGAAGGACATTTCACCACTGTGGCCAGTTATTGGCAACAGCAGCATAAGCCTGGCCAGAAGTAAGCAAGCCTGGGACTAGAAGAACGCTGAATGCAACCAGTGTGCAACTAAGGCATACTGAACAACACCTCTAAGGCCACAGAATTTTGTTGCAAACCATTAATGTAAACATATGAGGGCTTGTTTTTTGTAGGATGACGTTCAGTTTTCAGTGGGGTACACATAAATGATTAACTTATTAAGTCTTTATTGAAGTATTTCACTGTATATATCCAGTTTAAAAATGTTTTGCTGTTTATTGTGCAGCATAACTAGTATGTTACTTTTATTCTTTGGGGCGGTACGATTACATACCAAATATAAATGTTTTTTTTTTTTTTTTTTTTTTTTTGGTTTTTTTTTTTTGTTTTGTTTTTTTTTTTTTTTTGGGGGGGTTAACTACTTTTGCACAATAATAGCATGCATTATTTATTTATTATTATTCCAAGAGTCATACATTTATTTTTCCATTGTTGTAGATGTATGAAGGCCTGTTTTTTGTGGGAGAGATTGTATTTTTCAGTGACACCATTTTGGGGGTAGATATAACTTGTTGATTAATGTTTATTATTTTTTTAGGGGGCAGTAATGAAAAAAAAAGCAGTTCTGCCATTTTGTAATTTAAACGTACGTTGTTTACCATGTGGCATAACTAGCATATTACTTATTCTATTCTGTGGGTCAGTACAATTAACACAATAGCAAATATGTATAGTTTTGTTTTTTACTACTTTTGTAGGAGGAGCTGGTGTAGATTTCTGGTTTAATGTGCACCATTTTTTTGGTGTACATATTATATGAGTCTGTTGCGGTGGTCCCTCCCACCTCTGCCTCCACCCTGCAAGGGCACTGGATAAAGATAAAAAGTCACTCATTTTGTTTAAAATCACCACTTGCAACAAAATCTGTGACTTTTCTACACCATAAAACTGGCATACAGGTAAAATAAATCTCCCCCATTGTGTAAACTAAGAGACCACTGTTTACAAGGATAACCAAAGCAGATTTTCACCTTTACCTTTCGTAGAATGTTAACTACATACCACTACATAAAGTGTTAAGATCTTTGAACATTATTGGAAAATAAACATCCAGTTTAGAAATTTTATTTTGTACCTTTCTTTCCAGCTTTTGAAGGACATTTCAAGGAAGCGAAGAAGTGTTCGGTTTAAGAGAGAAGTTGAATCAAAACCTTACATTGCAGCTCACTTTGATGTTCTTCCAACGGAGTTTACCCTAGGAGATCAGAAAAATTATGGCGGCTTTGAGAACAAGCAACTGCAGAATGGACAAGAATATGTGTTCTTTGTTCTGGCAGTAATAGAGCACACTGAACTGGTGAGTAGATCATGGTTATGTTGCAATATTTACATTGGGGAGGTAGAACCTGCAGATAATGTTAAACCAAATCTGTTAAGGAGAATTTTTTTAAATTTGGAAATGGTTTTACTAATAATGCATTTAAAGTGATTCGACATACTTTGTATTAAATTGGACTACCGAGCATCTGTCCCCATGATCAACCCTATTAAACCAAACATACTGCCTGGTAGGGCTTATCATGGTGAGTAAAATGAGGCTTCTGTTGCTGCAGACATATGTACCGTTGAAGCATAATTATTATTTTAGCGTTATGCAAATTAAGTGATCAGGTCACCGAAGGACTGACGTATGCCCTCCTGGCACTACTTCAAGTCTTCCTCTCCTCATTGCCACTCCTCCTTATGGCCTGATTGAGAGGACTAGGCATCTCCACTGGTCAGATGCCTTGCCCTCAAATCTCATGCTTCCACTGGCGAGACTTCATCAGTATATGAGGCTCGCCACACTCTTCATTGTTCAAGTGCCAATAGTGCCTGAAACATTAGCCTTCCCATCACTTCTGTCAGGAATAAGAAGTAAGGCAATGTTCAAATCCTCATACCAAAGATTTAATCACAGTGCATATTCAATGAAAGATGTCTAAGTAAACCCCGCATGTTGCATTACATTTTCACATATCTATTAATGAGAATTTTACCACCATCCAGTTTCTAGCTAAGTGACCCTAGCTATAAACAGTTGTTTATATATTGCTTCTCTATACCATATTTAGTCATAGGGGTTTTTCAGGGGGAGAAAATTTACTTTATAAAGGCTACAATGGGTTAAACATACAAAAGAAGCATTTGTCACTGATCTGCTGCTGCTGTCCTGCCACTGCTCCAATCCTCTTTGCTCTCCATGTCATTGTCCAAGGTCATTATACGGAAAATGGCTGGAAATTCTTCTCAGCCACCCACTGGTCATAGCAGTGATCCGTCTCAGAACATTTCCAACCATTTCCTGTGTGTCAAGCCAAGAGAGGAAGTGGAGGTCATTGAGTACTAGAGCACCATAGGAACAGCAGCAGCAGGGGGACTGTGAAGGGGAGTGAATAATGCTTTATTTTATTTTTAGCCCATTCTGGCCCTTTCTAAAATCAGTTTTCTCCCCTGGAAAACCAATTTAGATTTCCAAAGATACACACTTTAATTGTATTTCCCCAAACTGCCTCCATAGATTTCACCCCCTTTTTACAAGATATTTGAAGCATCCCTACCACATGTCCACATTTCACTATAAAATGTCACGTTCCTATATATATATATGTGTACATACAATCTTTCTTTTTTAGTTTCTTAAAAATCAGACACAAAATAAGGGAAAATAAGGTAATATTAATTTTGCTGTAAAAATGCAAATGCTTATTTTTGCTAAATAATCCTAGCGCTGTTGTATTTTATATGATGATTATTGATAACAGGTAATTTCTGAGCCTTGTACATAATGTATCATTAGTTCCTCACATACTCTTTAAAGCCTGTGTTATTTCTAATTACCTTGAAAATGTCTTGCATTAAGTTTCCATTTCTTCCCCTTGTATTACCCATGACTATAATTAGCAATATATTGAATAATATCTTGATACCGCCTGACTTCTGCTGGAGTGGTACCCGTTTCTGCATTTCCTGCTCAGAGATGCTCTGCAATTGATAGACCTTCCTCTCTGAGATTATTACAGAGAGTACTGAGGCATGAACTCTCCAGCAGTTATATATTTTAAAATGCCTGTGGAAAATGAAAGGTTCCTGCTTTGTCTGGGGATTGCATGAATAAATAGCTTTTACGGCAAACATCATTTCAGCCACATGATAAGGGACATGCACAGAAACTTATATTCTGCCAATTTATAGCTAATATGTAAGCAAATTACAGCTTTCGGGGGAAAAATAACTGTTTGCTGCATTCTAATTTGTTGTCGCACAACATGGAAATTTGATTTTACCTTCTTTTTTATCTCTTTGTATAATGTATGGTAAACAGCATTTCTTAGAACTACCGACTGTTGGCATGCATCAGCATATGCCTTTGTCGTATTTAAGTGGATATGTATATAGATACAATCTATGTATTGCTATGTCTTATTTAGCACCTAAAAATGGAGATGATGGAAAATAATATCATAAAAATGTTAGGCTACTTTTCTACAGTCAATGTTTGATCAGTGATTTCCATCAGTAACTGGGAGCCAAAACCAGGTGTGAGTCAAAAGCAAGGAATAGGACCAAATCTTTCCACCATACCTTATATCTGTATAGAATCCACTTCTGATTTTGGCTCATCACTGACCAAACACTGACTATTTGAAAACGTCCTTCAGGGTATTCAGATATGTTCTTCAGGAAGCCTGGATGGCACAATACTCATACTTGTTGCACTTTAAATCTAGTCAAATAGTCAATCCTCAAATCTGAAAATTCTTCCAGCCTTGTTTAAAGAGTAACTACACTTTTTTAAAAAATCTTTAACATTTTGATATGTCATATCAACTGCTAGCACGAGGAGATGATCTCATAGACTTTCTATTGAAAGGGTCTACAGTATTGTGCTCTGCAGCAAAAGGGTGCGCTCGGCTGAGCATTTCTGACTTCCTGTCCTAGTGATTGGTGGGGGTTTCAGAGCTGGGACTCCCGCCTATCAACACTTTTCATATATCCCTATGACATATCAAAAAATAAGTATAGTTACTCTTTAAAAGAACTAAGTTAAAATAGTCTTATTACTGACAGCAACAAATCTGTCATCTCTCCTGCCATGACTCTTTTCTTAGAAAGCTGCTTTGTGCGGTTTCATAGTTATTCCTCCTAGAAATGTATGAATAAATTAATATCTGGGAGTTACATTTCTCCCTGTCAAAGCTGTGTGTCTCTACACAGTCTGGCCCGGGCAGTTCTGATTGGTCAGTGTTTTGCAAGTATTCACTAAAATGGACATGTCAGGAAAGCTGTCACGTCCTCTTTAAAATATATTTTGAGGATTATTTTAATTTCATTTAAATTTTTACTAATTTTATTTTTAAAAATACAAAGTAATGGAATTCTGTATGGGATTTCCCAATATTTGTTGAGCAGCACTAAAGATGACGCTTGATCTAAGATATAAGCCTTAAATGCGTTTCTAAGCACATCTCTCTTTATTTACAGACAATGTATGCTACAAGTCCTTATTCAGATCCAGTAGTATCAATGGAGCTTGATCCCCAACCAATGACAGATGAAGAAGAGGGCTTGATTTGGGTTGTTGGACCCGTTCTGGCTGTAGTGTTCATCATCTGTATTGTGATAGCTATCCTGCTGTATAAAAGGTAAATGGTCTTCTATAACCATAATACTGTTAAAATAAATGATAAAGAGATAAAATACAATTATACATTGATTAAAGGTGGTTACCTATGAAAAATATGATATTTAATGGAAATGCGAACATGAAAATGCAATGCAGTCTGCAGGAAGCATGATATAGAGCAGATTGATGTATAGCTTGTTGGTAAAAAAAAAAATCCTTGAAATTTGTAATTTATTAAATCTTTGCTCTTTTCAAGCTGAGTAGTCATGTGGGTCCTGTCAGTAACTGACAGTCTTCTCTATACAAATGTGTATATATGGTTATCCGTCAATCACTAATCAGACCGCCCACATGGCTAGTGAGCTCAGCAAGTGCAGAGATTTAAATGAATGAATGACAAGCTTTGTTGGATCTTTAAAACTATGTTGTCTGCATATTGCACTGCATTTTCATGGAGTCATGTTCCCTTTAAAGTTAAAAAAACATGCAAAATGAAGTACATTTGTGAGAGAAATTGATTTGAATTAATGTTAATTTGCTGAGGTAACCTACATTGGTGTCAGTGATAACTCAAAATAGTTTTTCTAATGCGTCCCTAATTCTGCATCTACCTTCACTCGTAGCTAGAAGAGGACACGCCTTGTATCTTCAGCTCACTGTTCTACATTGATGCACTGCACAAATACATCCTTCAAAATATCAATTACCCCCACCACCACCACATGTTGGTAAAGGTGGACAAAGATCCTGGGAAGCAGTAGAAAAAATATGGGGCGCTAACCGTCTAAAGAATATGCATACCTTTAGCAAAGGCCTAAAGAGTTTGTCCAGGTTCAGAGCTGACATATCCCCTTCTTCACCCAGGCCCCTCTGAGATGAGCATCGGAGCATTTCATGCTCCGATGCTCTCCTTTGCCCTGCACTGCATTGCGCAGGGCAAGGGCTTTTATTTTTTTACCTTTTTACACTGCTAGGCAGAGGCTTTCGCCTATCAGTGTTGCCGGTAATGTCACTGGCACTAAGGGGCAGGCTTTTGCGCTGCCCTAGCCGTTTTACGAACTAGGGCAGCGCTAAAGCCCACCCATTACTGCCAGTGACGTCATTGGGAAAACTGCTAGGCAGAGGTTTCAGACCTGGTACGTTGCAAGATTCACTGCAGGGCAACAGAGGGCAACGGAGCATGAAATGCTCCAATGCTTAACTCAGTGGGGCTGCCTGGGTGAAGAAGGGGTTATGTCCGGGTTCAGCTCTGAACCCAGAAAACCCCTTTAACCTAAAGGCGTATTCCTATTTGAACATTTATTGTGGCATATCCACAGGATATGCCATAGAAGTCCGATAGGAGTGGGTGCCACCTCTGGAGATGTGGTCGTGCATATGCGACTTTCTACATTTACGTCTAGCACCCACTTTTCCTTTCACAGGGGTGCAAGACAGGGTTCCATTCTCGAGGTAGGTGTGGATCCCAGAGGTGGAACACAAACTGCCAATCACAGGTTACAGTACCATGAAAGGTAGGATGAGTGCTCCAGCCATGAATACAGCAGAATCAGAACTATGAATCAACTGTATTCATTTTTTAATCCCTCCTATTAGCCAAATGGTACAATATTTTTTGTGTTCTTTGAGCTAATAGGAAAGCTGACCTGCTCCCACACTGTGCAACTCTTATACTGGGCAGCATTGTCTCATGACAGATTCACTTTTAGTTTCTTTTTATGCTGTATTTCTGTATTTTATTTACTGTAGTTATTTTACTTGTTTTAATTTATACAACTTTAACATTTTCCTCACAGTTGTACACAGATAATTAAATTAAAAATTAAAAACTCAGTCCTTTTAATGAGTGAGCATCATCATGGTTGGATTGCACTGGGCACATCTGCTTTGTGAACTGTGGCAGTCTGTTCCGATCACTGTATTCGGCATGTATGCCGGCTTTCGGCCAGACAAAAAATTCTACACGCAGCATTTTTGGTCCTGTCAAAAGCTAGCATATAAGCCGGAAAGCACCCGGTTCCCATATTAGTGAACGGGGATCTGATGGTGGACAGACTGGCTATTCGGCAGTCTGTTTCTCCACCACAATAGACTGACAGAGTTCACAAAGCAGATGTGAATGTGGTCTAACAGATGTTTAAATGATCATCACATGAAATACACCACATAGCTGATAAATATATGATTGCTGAGGGTCCCAGTGATGGGACTCCCATGATCACTAGAAATAGGATTCCAAGCTTCCTGTTCCTCCTAGTTTTACTTGGCTATCTTCATCAGCCCCACACGCATTGAATAGGGCAGCATGGTGCATGCATGATGACCACTTCATTCAAACTCCACCTCTCTGCAGTTGTGCAGTGGGGAGGAACAGGGGGTTCAGAATGCCAGTTCTAGTGATTATCAGGGGTCCCAGAAGTGGGACCATTTAAAATCAGAAGTGGATAAGTGATAACTGTTGTTCATAGAATAATGATCTTCTAAACTAATGTCAATTCAGTTGAGCTTTTATGTCGTCATAAATCGGCATAGAAGATGGTTCAGGAGAGGAGACAAAGAGACTGATGCCTGATCTGCAATTTTATTGCAGAAAAAAAATCTAAAGCTGTAAGAAAAACGAAAATTGTTCCAGAGATATCCATAGCCATTACATAAAATGCACGTTTAGACATTGTTCTTGTCAGTATAAATGTATTTGGAATATTACAATACTTAAAGGGGTTATCCAGGATTTGTTTAATCCCTCCACCCAGCAGGACCCGTGAAGAAATCTATACTTACCTGCTCCACTCTGCTCTGTGGCTCATGGGCTGTCTTCACTTGACTTCTAATTCCCGCCTGTCAACTTTCATATTGATGGTCACGTGCGCCACTGCAGTCAATAACTGACCTCAGCAGTGACTTTCTCCATTCGGCAAACCACTGTTGGATCATGTGCCATGTGAGGATACGTCATTACTGAGGTCAGTCACTGGCTGCAGTGGCTCACATGACCCATCTGTGCGGTAATTTACAGGCATGGACCAGAAGTCCGGTGAAGACCGCCTGGGATCCAAGAATCCCGAATGGAGCAGGTAAGCATAGTTGTCTTTACAGATTCTGCTGGGTGGTGGGCAGGGGTTTACACAGATCTTATAGGACTCCTTTGAAAATCTTAGTATGGGACCCCCGGCCCACCATGAGTATACGTGCTTCAAGCACTCCCAAGCAATGCAGGACGCAAAGTTTGATGCCCCACATTTCTGACGAATTTACGTTGTTTTTTTTAATCAACTGCAATAAAATGTCAATTAAACACAAACTATAATAGAAAAGTCGCCATTTGCCCTACTTTATTGACTTTTATGTCAGAAAAAATGGACCAGGTGCTGTAAAAACAGCAGGAACACCATATTTCTCGATGTATTCATGCCAAACAACTGGCATAAATACAGTGGTAAATCTCCTGCTTCCCTTCTATTACAAAGCTGTCTACCAGAAGCCACCACTAGGGGGAGCTTAGTGAATAGGAATGTATGCAGTTATTATGGAAGCATGTAATAATTTCTTTGCGTTGAGCTCCCCTAGTGGCAGCTGGATAATTATACAGTGTTTTCATGTTGGGAAGAGAAGTAGCAGTTCATTGCCAGGCCTTATCTCCTCGGGCCCCTTAGCAGTCACCTGGCTTGCCTGGTGGGGAAAGTTTATAAATATTAAAAAACTAAAGAAATCCTGGATAACACCTTTAAGATTTTATGTGGTAACAGTCTTTGTCATTCATAATAACCATTCTAATGTGTTTACAATATTCCTTTTGTTGCTGCGTTAAAACGGAGTAGTAAGCCAGACAGGTGAGAATTAATACAGTACCTAATACATTTGTTAAAATTGGCATTAAAGACTAATGATTATTTCTGTGTAGGAAATGTGGATTGTTCTTTACCATGACGTTGACTTACATCCAAACCTTACGAATACAGTACATCTCCAGATTACATAACGTCTTGCCATGTACATTTGACTTTGGGTCACGGCTCATTGTATTTGTAAATCTGAACTAGTGGCCACATGCAGTGGCACTCCCCAAAAGCAAAGTGTGTGGCATGCACATGGGCTATGAGAATGTAATGTCTCGCCTTTAAACCATCTTAGACACAGTGGAAGAGAATTCTATACTTCTTAGACACTTCATATTTCTCAGGAGTGAAAAACCATTGGCCCGGATATACTATAAGTAATGGTAAATTTGGAACAGGCACTCTTAAAATGTGCCAGATTTATCAGTGTAGCTCGGGTTGTTTAAGAAATCTGGTGCATGTTTAGCCTGTCTCTATCCATGCTTACACCATATATTGATTGGCCTAGTTTGTGCCATTTTTCTTTTTCTCAACAGAATTTTGGTGCAGCGGTGTGCATTTTTTTTGCATTTTTGGTCACCCCCTTTTCTGTCAAACCACACCCCTCTCTTAAGCCCCTCTCCTTTTTAAAATTAGAGAAAACCTAGTTGTGCCAAATTGAAGCACTTTTTTTTTAGACAAATTGAAGGCTCAGCTGCATTAGTACATCTAGCCTTTTTAGCATACTGGCTAAAATTGTTGTCAATTCACTCCTTTATTTTTATGCTACAATTTTTGCATTCCATGGCATAACTATAGAAGTTGTAGTCAAACTTTGTCTCAGCCCATAAATACAGTGTCATTCATGGACATGGAGGTGATAATGTTTCTCACCAGAGAGGATACGTGTAGGTGGTTATATAAATGGGTCCAGGACTCCAGCAGGGGCGTAGCTATAGGGGAAGCATGGGAAGTTGGTGCTTTTGGGCCAAACTCAGAAGGGGCCCACCCAGGAGGAGAACTAAAAGGTTTTATTGTCAGGGCTCCCTCAACAGTATTATACAATGACATTATATACAGTGACAGTATATACAGTGACATGACATACAGTATATACATGTAGGAAACAGATGGGGTTGCTGCGGAGCCTTGTCTGAAAGAACGGTCTTGACTAGCCACAGAAGTGGGAGTTGCACGGGAGGAGGGGGTTGGGAAGAAGTAGCTGCTGTTGTTCAGGGCCCAGTCATTTTTAGTTACACCTCTACAACTCTCGGTATAGATTTGGGAACCACACACACACACAGCAGTGTCTTTTGAACACTGCACTTTTCAGATTCCTAAGTACTGTATTCTACAAGTTTAGAGATATCAGCTGGTTTATAACGGTAATGACACCCACGTTGTTAAAACTTAGTTACTTTGTAAAGTGAGAAACATATTGTCTGTAGCTGAAGAAACAGAAGAAGGAGCCTTTGTTATGTTGATTCACTCTGCATCTGTGCCACTGGATAATTATTAGGCATTCTTATTTTATTCCAAAACCAGACTTAATAATTTTGTTTTGTTATTCGAAGTGAAGACCTCGCCAGCGAGTCTCTGAATTGATTAATTTTCTCTTCTCAAGCTCACTTGTGTGGCTTGTCTTGCCTGGGCTTACTTTCTGTAATTAGTATTCAGTTTGCTGATATCACCACCTACAAATAATTAAATGTTTCCAATACCTCTACATAGGTAATAAACTCCTCGTCTTTGTTATGCTAAAAGTGAGCAGAAAACGCTCACTGAAAATGGCAGCGGCACGAGATTTTATTAAGATAGGAAACTGATGAGTTCTTTTGTGACACATTAAGCAACTCAGCCATGGATCTAGCTCATTGTAACTTGCCTCATCCGAAAGGTTACGGAGTTGAAGCATGCCGAGGCAAAGGATCATTTGCAGGGGGATTCAGCCAGTGCTGTCCAGAAAACAATTAGCCATATGTTTACAGAAAGCAGTTGTGTTGGCTCCTCTACACAATGTAGAAGCCGCAGCAAATTGACAACACGTAAATGAGCTAATATGCACTTGTAGGGCTCCATCTGTCTCTGTGTCGATGGGCTCTTAACAAAAATTGACACTTTTGCCACTGGCACAGAGATCATATAAGACTTGCTGGGAAATATCATGATGTGATCTCCACATCTAGACGCATTATAAGCATTTGTTGATGAAGGTATGGATGGTATGTCCAATGCAATTCACATTAACACAGCCTTCACCTTAGATAAGGTATTACCCTCCTGTTACTGTAACGGACCTCCACATTTTTATCACTCATCTTGGGTATTATTTAAATTTTCATAATTTTCTTACTGTACATGATATGGTTAGAGATAAGCAGTATTTAAAGATGATTAGATTACCACCGTAATTCTCAAATTTATCAGATATAACTATACCAGAAGATAGTGTCATAGCTAAAGAATGGTTATTATGGTTTTGTTTTGTTTTGTTTTGTTTTTTATGGTGGCCGTTTTTGCTAGTGACATCAGTCCACAAAATGTTGCGCCACTTTTCTTTGGGCCAGTCAATGTGTTCCTTGGCAGATTTTAACCTATTCAGGGCATATCTTTTTTTACCAACAAGACTCACTTCAGCAAATGGCATTTATTATGTACATAAATTTAATACAAGCAACTTTCTAATTTATCAGTGGTGGCCATGCCACCAGAGAGGAGAGTGCTTTTTCCTATAGTGTACAAGTATGGCCACTGGTGGTGGATTGCAGGGTGGTCATAACCATGGAAACTAGCAGTGTATAATGTAATAGAAAAATGAATCAAGCCAGCAAAGGAGGCAATATAGATAATCATAATACATTAGTAAGTGTCTGGTATTAACTTTCTCTACATGATAAATGCCATTGGCTGAAGGGAGACAATCCCTTTTATTCGTCCTCTGATTGTAGCAGTACTCAATGTTAACTTCAGATCATTTTGGAGGTGATCATTGGCTAAACAGTAGTTCAACACTTCCTTCCTTGTCTTTCAAGTTTTGGTTGCCACTTCAAGGCATTTGAGATAAATCTAGCTGAACAGCCTATAATTGCTGCACTTCTCTATATGTTTTGCCTCTCCAGTCAACTTCAAAGTATGTTCTTTTTGAAAACAATGTCTGAAATGACCAATTTTCCCCAGTATTTCAGAAGGAAATGCACTATAATTAACATGTGTTACATTTGCCAGACTCCTACATTTTACCATAATTAACACCTGTTCTACACAATGAATGACTTCACCAACTTAACTACTCGCTGCTATTATTTTGAGCATGCCCCTTCCAATTAATGATTCAATTACAGCATACATGTCCTAATTGTTGGGTCTGATTTTTGTTTTTTTTTTGCTATTTGCTATGAAGAAATATCACTGCTACCAAAAGTAATTTATCAGGTTATTGATGTTGGACTCCTGTTTTTAACATTACTGTTAGAGATGAGCGAATTTCAGGTTATGAAATTCGTTCACGCTTCGTTTACTGGTAAAAGGTGAATTGCGTTATGGATTCCATTACCACGGACCATAACTATTGGATCCGTCCCATTTCCGTTATGCAGGACGAAAACAGGATGGATCCGTTTGGCAGCTCATAGACTTCTGTTATGACGGAATGAATAACGGAATGCCTCTAAAGGCATTCCGTTATGCATTCCATCATAGAATTGCGTTATGGTCCATGGTAACAAAATCCATAACGCAATTCACCTTTTACCAGTAAACGAAGCATAAACGAATTTCAAAATATGAAATTCGTTCATCTCTGATTACTGTTCATGGCCAATTTTTACTGTACATCTATGAATTGCTCAAAATGGGAATGACTGTAATATTCTCCAGATTTCACCATTGAGAAGCAAGTTCTGTAATATTATTACTGTCTCTAAGTTAGGCATTGTTATTTTGAACATGTTGCTATACTGTGTACCCTTGACTGACTGTATAGTATATATGCATGTAAACAGCTGTAATTCAGTCTACACCAATGACATTGTTATCTCTTCAATTTTCATGTACAGAAAGAGGACTGAATCTGATTCCAGAAAGAGTAGCTTACCCAACAATAAAGAGATCCCATCACATCATCCCACTGATCCTGTAGAACTCAGACGCCTTAATTTTCAAACCCCAGGTGAGAAGTGTCATTGTCTCCATTGTAAACTTGCAGGTCTCCACAGGAGGCTTCACCTATAATAAAGTCTAGAGTATGTTCTTCTAAATCAACTACCAGTTTTGAGTTTACCTATAAAATGTAAATTTGTTCTCCATGTCTTAATCTTAAATGATATGCATGAAGAGACATACTGTACAGCACTGGAAACTTGTATTCTGGAAAGGCACTATGTTTATGTCTTAGAAGTCTTCTTCTATCTACTAGTTGTTTTTGGATATACCCTGGCATTCTTTATCAAATTATACTATTTCTTCAGAATAATAAAGAGACTCTGTCGTGTGAGAAACAGCTTTCAAACTACAGTACACACTAATACTCAACCTCGATCCTTCTCTGTGCATTCAAACCGGCATTGAGAGGACTCCTCCGTTATCTTTGCGGATGAACAGTAGGGAGCAGAGTGATGATTGCTGTTCAGTGTAGTTTGAAAGCTGTTTCTGGCCTGACAGGTCTCTTTAACATTCTGCAGAAATAATATACTATTATCTGATAAAGAATATTAAGAGGCACAAGCCTCTTAATAAATTTGGCACATACCTGTGCACGCTGTGCACCAGAAATTCAAAGCTGAACTAAAATTGACACCAGTTCCTTACAAAAATGATAGTAAATATTTTGGGCTGTGGGAGGCCACGGCAAGAGAAGCGAAAATTAACAAACTGTGTGTGTGCCATACTGTGCCACTTTTTGCATTACAATAGTGGCATACAATTGTTAATAAATGTGCCTGCTTGTCTTGGAATCTACTAAGTAAAAGTAAAGGTGCCCAGAAAATGAAGAAGAACTTATCACACATGCATCACCACCACTCCATTCACTACTATGACACTACTGGAAATAGCTGAGCCAGCGATTAGGCTATTTTCAGAACATCCATAGTGGTTAATAGAAGGCGGCTGCTCTTGTGCAGTGCATTTTCCTTCCTAAAAGTGGGACTCTCACCTATCTGACATGAATGGCATATTCTAGAGATATGCAATCAATGACTGAGATGAGAATACCCCTTTAAGCAGAGGTGTAGCTAGGCTTTCCTGCACTCGAGGCAAGGATTCAGATTTGTGCCACCCTGACCTCCCCCCGCCCCCAGCCGCTCAAATTTATATAAAGCTGGGGCAGATAAACGGCGCGTGCAGTGCGCATCATAAAATTCTTTTTACACTAAGCCTCTCCTCTAACTCCATCAAATGCATAACTGTACTCACCTAGTCCAACCTAGTAAAATCTATCATAGGATACACAGCGGTACCAATAAATCTTACAATAAATGAACAAACCAACTGGTCCTACCGCATCGAGGATGTTGCTGGCATCAGCAAGATGTCGGCTGGATCCGGAAAAAGGTCCCTGTGGTGATAGAGAAAAAAGAATAATCAAATAAGGAAGGGGTGGTGACTGTACCTGGTAAATACCTACGAGGGGGTGCTGTGCTGCCCTGTAAGACTGGGCCATCCCAGTGTATAACAGGGTAATCTAGGGCATTTCACCTTAGTGCTACCACACAGTACTAATGCCCACACTGTGCCCCCTCACAGTATTTATACCCAGATTGTGCTTCCTTTACAGCTTGAATGCCCACATTTTGTCTCCTTGCAGTAGTTATGCCCACTTTGTGCATCCTTTACAGCTGATATGCCCACATTTTGCCCCCTCACAGTATTTATGCCTACCTTGTGGCCCCTTTTACATTAGTTATGCCTATCTTTGTGCCCGTTCACATTAGTTATGCCCACCTTTGTTCCCATTCACAGTAGTTATGTCCTCCTTGTGGCCCCTCATTGTAGTTATGCAAACCTTTGTGCTCGTCACTGTAGTTATGCCCACCCTTGTGCCCCTTCACATTAGTTATGCCCACCTTTGTGCTCCTTCACATTAGTTATGTCCTCCTTGTGGCCCCTCACTTTAGTTATGCAAACCTTTGTGCTCATCACAGTAGTTATGCCCATCTTTGTGCCCCTCACAGTAGTTAAGCCCACCTTTGTGCCTGTCACAGTAGTTATGCCCATCTTTGAGCCCCTCACAGTAAATAGGCCCATCTTTGTGCCCCTCACAGTAGTTATGCCCACCTTTGTGCCCCTCACAGTAGTTAAGCCCATATTTGTTCCCACTCATAGCAGGTATGCCCATGTATCTGCCCCTTACTGTAGTTTTGCCCACTTTTGTCTCTCCTCACTGTAGTTATACCCAGTTATGTGTTCCTCACTGTAGTTATGCCCACCTTTGTACCCCCTAACAGTAGTTATGTCCTCCTTGTGGCCTCCCTTTGACTTCTAGTGCCCTCTCCAGCTCCATGAAAAAAAGAAAAAAACACAAATACTTACCTGCTTCCCTGACCTGATGACGTGCTTCCACACTCATCACACAGCTGGCTGTGCAGGAGGCTGATTCCTGGGCTTTCAGTTCTCATCCCACACAACCAGCAGTATCATGTGCGGCCAGAGGGGGGAGTGCCGGAGCTCAGCAAAACAGTGAAGCAAAGAGCAGAGAGCTCCCTGCTTCGCTATGGAAACAAACTGCCCGGCGATGAAAACAACTGCCGGACGGGTGTGCCCCCCCCCCCCTAAAATAGTCAGTTTTGAAAAAATTATTAGGATCAGCTATTCTTATGCGTTTGGACACCTTTCGCCTCTTATGACTGCACTTAGTGATCAGTATCATGAATTGACCTCATTGTGAACCACTTAAATGCTTTTAGTTAATCAATGAAACTTCAAGGTGATTGCCTAAACATTGCAGTGTAAGTTCTCTAATGGTGAGCCCGTATGTATATGTATGTATAAATTCAGCGGCTTACCGTGTTTATTAATTAGGGGAATGGTAATTAGGCTACATCAATATTTCAGTAGGTGAGACGATCTGTCTTTTCATTAAGCATCTTTACTGACACAGCAGGTTATTAAAAGACACTGAATGTCCTGACATAGAGGGTAATATGTCTATTAATTCCAAAAATATGTGATCCAGGGAAGTGAAGTTGGCACTTTATTAAAGAAGTGACCTCAAAACAGATTTTGTTGGTGCTTTATCAAACTTGTAACAATGCTGCCACTACCCTAAGGCAAGTAAATTAAATACTAAGTGCTTAGCTTTCTTACTTTAACAGGGTTTTCAGGACTTAAGTATTGATGACCTGCCCGTAGATTAGGTCGTCAATACTTGATATGTGGGAATTCAACTCCCAGCACCTCTGCCAATCAGTTTAGGCACAGTGCTGTGCATATGGTTGTTGCTGTGACTGGTTAGTCAGCTCAGTCTCAGGCAAGCTGAAATGTTAAACTTATTTTTTTATGGATAGTCACTTACTAGAAACGTAAACTCATAACTGAGAGTAAATTAATTTCCTGCCTTAAAAAAAATAATTAGCATATTTTATAGATGGAAAATTACTAAACTTTGTGGGTACTTATGCATTTCAGTATACATGAGCACAATGAATTTCACCAAGAATGCCAGTGATCTGGTATAAATGGTGGTCCAAGCTTTTTCTCCACTTGTACAGTATGTCTCGTTTTCCTTATAAACTTGGAAGACAAAGGGGGTTATTTATCAAACTTGTGTAAAGTAGAACTGGCTCAGTTGCTTATATCAACCAATCAGAATACTCCTTTCATTTTCCAAAGACACTGTCCAAAATGAATGGTGAAATCCGATTGTTTGCTATGGGCAATTAAGCCAGTTCTGCTTTGTACCAGTTTGATAAACGCCCTCCAAATTCTTTGTTTTTCCATGTTTCATCCTTTTGTTGTTTTCTAGCAGTTACATATTATTTTGTATTGATAGGTCACTACAATATGTATATGTGTCTGCGAATGTACCTCAATGTAGCTTGCATATGTCCATATGTGTTGATTTTATATTATTACTACTAATTGGCTTACTATGTTCAATTGGCTTTTACTTTTTACAGCTATGAACAGTAATTCAGTCCCCTACGCCTCCCTGATTGGCTCTGTGTCCTCCCTCTCTAGTCAAACTACCACTCAGTCCTTATATGATAATTACTCTCTCCCACGATTCGCTCGAAAAGGTCTAAACATCTTTGCCTCTTGCTTTCGCTGTACAAGTCTCTTCTATTCTTCACATTGATCAACCACCATTTTTGAAAAGTCTTACTGTCTTATGTTGACTCCTCACTCCCATTCACAGGGCTGCTTGATCTGGATCCAAACATAATCTTCTAATTCATTTCAACAGCGGCACCATTATACTTTCCAAACTCATATTATTACAATAAGTTGATCCTGAAGGACACTTTTTACAACTGGTCTAGTAGATTGGAGAGTAATTATAAATAATCTAGACCTGCATAGCTTTCACACATTTGTTGAAAGCTTACAAATGATTATTTTTAGTAAGACCACCAACACTAACAGCAAAAAAAGGTTTTAGTTAATAGTATCAAGGCTGATTTACCAAGAATTCCAGCTTAAGCCCCCCTAAATCCATTGTGTCTCCTTTCTGGTCCCGAATAATAGTATGGGGTATGCTTATTCATATCTACAAGCCAGCTGTGTGTCCACTATACAGTCTGCCATAACTGGATCACAGTATATTTCCGGAATGGAAATCATCCGGACACTGCTGGATTTATCTTATATAATGCATGGTCAGCAAGACGCGTGTTGCAACATCTGGATTTTCAATGGTGCCTGTTTTGTTTGGGAAGGTACATTACAGTCCTGTGGCAGACATTAATAATATACATGTTTGCAGCTGGCAGGTTGAAATAGTTACCCCATTTCTGTGTGTGTCCTTTTATTCTTTACAGGTGTCTTTGTAAGACAAGGATGTTTACACCTAGGGTAGATTGTAGGCATTTTTAGGGGTTGGGCTTAGGGCATTTTCTCGAGAAATATTTTGCTCTGAAAGACAGCACCATAACCCCTCTCTCTACAATCTGCTAATAGTGAAAACATTTTTGATGCCCTGAATTACCATACTACCGCTTAATGCAACTATTATCCCAAAATTTCTGTGCATGCTACATATTCAGCTGTTTGCATGTCAATATATTCTACATATGTCATTTTGGGTTGATAATAAGGTAATTTGTTTTCAGAAATCATTATGGTCATTCCATGAAACATTCTTACCTTGGTATCAGATTTTCATTTTATGGGTAACCCAAACTATTTGAATCATTACTCTTTTGTGCTCTGGGGACAAATAATTTGGGCTACCCATTGAACTTCATGGCATAATTCATTTTTTATTTATACCCCCATTTCCTTTTCAGGTTCAGGTGCCGCCGGTTACCCTGGTAACCCTCATTCTTCAAGTTAGTTTGCCTTCATTATGCCTTTTTGTTTTTGTTTTAATTCTTGATTTCGTTCTCTTTTAGGAGCCTTTCATATTCTGTTTAGTTCACCACTTTCTCATCACTTATACTATTTCCATTTCATATGGTGCAGAACAAAAGAGTTGAAATTGTAGAGATCTCTACCTGTGCTCTAACTGTGATCACTTTCCTCTACCTACTGTAGCTAACATCATAATTCATTGCACAATAATGTCCTTCACACTAGGCAAGTTGGCTTTGGGAATATGCTTGGTGACTACTCACGCATCAGAGCTCATACCTCCAAAGCATGTACAGCTTTGAGTAACCAAATTTATCTGCTTGCTTCTCACATACAGCATCTTTACTGCACATTATCATTCTACTCTTTTTACTATATATCATACCATTATCTAAGCAGTAGCCGCTATATTTGTCTCCTTTTTTTCTTTATAGGCATGGCCAGTCACCCACCTATTCCCATTATGGAGCTTGCAGATCACATTGAAAGGTTAAAAGCTAATGACAACTTGAAGTTTTCTCAAGAATATGAGGTATCTAATTAATATTTCTGGACATGATGTATACGATCTATGTATTGATTATAAGATATGTCTCTAATATCATAAATGTTGATTCCTGGCCTACCCACAGCTATTTTCCTGGTTCTCTTATAAACGTTCGTGGGGGGGAGGGGGGGGGGGTTTAGGGGGTATAAGACACTTCTAGAATTTTCTGCCCATGGCTTATCTTCTGCAGGAGCAAAGGATTGGGTAAACAGAAATACAGTATGCCCGATCCCGCTTAGCTAGAGCATCTGCCATTGGAGGGAGTTGACCCCATATGCATAATTTTGTCTGTCATTTTTTCATTTCTTTGTATGATCAATTTTAAGGTATGTTCATGTGGTGGATTTTCCTACTGTTTTCTGCAGTAATCTTGAATGCCATGGATCAACTTGTGGCCTTAGCCCCATTCATTATGACTAATCTATGTGCAGACACCTGCCACAGTTATTGGACACAGCCAAACAAATGCAAATTTCCATGCAGAAAAAGGTGCACAGAATCCAGTGTGCTTTGAATGAGTCTTTAGAAATTTATTGGCGCTTGAAAGTTTGTAAACCCTTCAGAATTGTCTATATTTTTGCATAACTTTGTCCTAAAATTAAATCAGATTTTTAGTCCTTAAAGATAAAGATAACCAAATCAAACATGTTTCACTTGGTCATTTATTTATTGAGGAAAATGATCCATTATTACATGTCTGTGAGTGGCAAAAGTATGTGAACCTTAAGGATACGGGAATAATTTGAAGGTGAAAGTAGAGTCAGGTGTTTTCAATCAAAGTAATGACTATCAGGTATGAGTGGTGATCTGATCTTCACAACACCTGCTTTTGGAAATGTATCTCCATTAGGACCTCAGAGGAAGAGTTTTTGATGCTCATCATGCTAGAAACGTTACAAAACCATCTCTAATGAGTTTGGACTCTGTCATTCTAAACAGATTGTGTAGAAATAGAAGAAAATCATGCTCCCAGGAGTAGTCTACTGACAAAGATCATCCCAAGAGCATGGCGTGTAATAGTCTGCGAGGTCAGAAAGGTTACCGATAGTAACTTCTAAGTAACTAAAGGCCTTTCTCACATTAGCCAGGAGGAGATTGAATAATGGTGTGTATGGCAGCACTGCAAGGAGAAAGCCACTGTTGTCCAAAAAGAACATTACTGCCTATCTGGAGTTTGCTATCACCTGGACAAGATAGAAGGCTATTGAAACTGTATTTTGTGGAAGTATGAGACCAAAATATATCTTTTAGGTTTAAATGAGAAGTGTTATGTTTGGAGAAAAGAAAACATTGCATTCCAACTTAAATACCCCATCCCATCTGTGAAACACAATGGTAGTAGTATCATGGTTTTGGCCTGTTTCGATGCATCTGGTCCAAGATGGCCTGCCATCATTGAACAATGAATTTTGAATTAAGCCAGCAAATTCTAAAGGAAAATGTCAGGGCATCTGTCCATGAGCTGAATCTCAAGAGATCATGGTTCATGCAGCAAGACAATGCACCTAAGCATGCAATTTGTTCTACCAAAGATTGGTTAAAGAATAAAGTTTTGGAATGGCCAAGTCAAAACTGATTTGTATGGTGGAACGAGCTAAAATGATCAAAACTGATGTGCAGGCCTAATCAACAATTACCAGATTTGCATACTTTTTTTTATTTTCTTCAATAAATAAATGATGAAGTCTTAATATTTTGGAATCACTTGTTTGATTTGGTTGTCTTCATCTACTTGTAGGACTTGTGTGAAAATGTATGCAAAAATATAGAAAATTCTGAAGTGTTCACAAACTTTCAAGCACCATTGTAGGTGGCTTAATCCCCAACTTTGTGTTGTTCTAAGCATGTAAAGTAAATTGCTTGTGGCATGTTTATTCCTGTGAAATAGGCAACCTTTAACTTTTCTTATCATTTTGTCTTTTTTCCTGCCAATTGCACTATTACCATGTGATGAGCAAAATGCATTACTGCGATTATCATTAAGCTTAATTCATTCATTACATTCCCCTTGATTTGCTAATTACATTAGTGTCCCTAATGTGATATAAACTTACTAGTATCATTCTGTCATTTATCTTAATAATCTCAAGTATGTAGCTACTAGCAAAATTAAATTGGAGGTTTCTTACACATTATCAGCTTTTATTGTATTAGCAGCAGCACAAAACACTTCTGTGTTCTCATACAAACTTGATTTCCAGGAATAGCATTCTAATGATATAGCCAAATGTTGTTCCGTAAAGGGATGATTACATAGGTAATATTATAAAGACCATGGGGACGGCTAATGCTGCTATACATATTGGAAGAGAGGATGAGGAAAACTGATTGCAGTAGTCCTTCAAAACCAGTGTGTTCTAGAGTTCACATTCTTAGGTTCCTACCATAATAGATAGATTATTTTTGTACTAAATCCTTACAGAACCAATTGAGTAGTTCTTCCAGTTGTATATAAATAGTTATAGTTTTAGTGTTACAGTGTGTGACATTATCATTAATACATACACTTTAGACTTGTTGTCAGATTATGTTGCCCTGTTTAAAGGGATACATCGGACGAGAACAGGTTTTTGTTTTTTACAATTAGCATTTTCATTACAACAGTACTGTGTCATTGAAAATAATACATTTTTTATTTAATGGTTAAATTAAATACAAAATATTATATTTCTGTAGCAGTCAGCACAAACTCCTAAATAACCAATTATCAGTTCACTGCTGCTGTGAAGGGAGTTAGTCTAATAGTAGATTGCAGAATTGGGATGGCAGTATGATAGCTGTTATTGTTCTCTAGATAGGCATAGATAAATATGCCCACAGAAAAATCTGTATAAGGGCTCATGCACACCGCCGTATCAGTTTTGCAGTCCGCAAACTGTGAATTCGCAAAATACACATACCGCCATGTGCGTTCCGCATTCTGCAGAACTTAACGTCCTGCCACCTATAGAATAGTCATATCCTTGTCCCTAAAACTGACAAGTGTAGGACATGTTCTATTTTTGTTGCGGGTGCCACAGAACGGACATATGTGTGCTGTACGCCTCTATTGTGGCCCCATTGAAGTGAATGGGTCCTCATCCAACCAGAAAAAAATGCGGATGTGATGCGGACAAAAACCACAGTCATGTGCATGAACCCTAAGTGATTGTTTACACGAACGTGCCGTATTTTGCGGTCTGCAAATTGCGGATCCGCAAAACACAGATGCCGCCCGTGTGCCTTCCGCAATTTGCGGAACGAAACGGACGGCCCTTTATAGAAATGCCTATTCTTGTCCGCAAATCTGACAAGAATAGGACATGACTCATAATTTTTGCGGGGCCACGGAATGGAGCAACGGATGCGGATAGCACACAGAGTGCTGTCCGCATCTTTTGCGGCCCCATTGAATGCGGCTCGGATGTGGAACCAAACCACAGTTGTGTGAATGAGCCCTAAGTGGATGCTCTTACTGAGTCACCCATCCACTTTGCTCTCTGATCACAGTGAATAGTCTGAGAAAGTCAAGCAAGACTGTTTGCTGTGAACCAGATGATGTTAAAGAGCCAGGACAGGAAGTAGAACACATGGAGTGACTTAAATATATATATATATATATATATATATATATATATATATATAAAATATATATATATATATATATATATATTTATCTGTAAAATCCATTCACTTTTTTTTTAAAATATGCTTAGAGTATTCACATAAAGGCTGTTAATACAGTATGTCATAAAAAAAATTCTAGTAGTGTCTCTTGAAGAGCAACATAATATGGGTATAAGTGTATTCTCCCATTAGCCTAAACACTACAAAAATATTGTGCCATTTGGTTAATAGAACTTTATACCCACCTGCTTCCGCCCCTCAAAATGATGGTTTCCAGGCAGATATATGTACAGGAAATTGTACCTTATAGCAGGCCCTTTGGCTCCCTCCTAATGCTCGACCACTCTTTACCGAATACTGTGTATGGATAATAACACTGCCCTGTTTATTAGACTACGATTGTGCTGCCTTTTATGACATAGTGCCTGTCCAGGAGTGATAATGTAAAGTGAAGGGGCAAAACCTCTTTGCTGTAGGACCTTCTAAGTGCACCAGAATTGAGGTTTGGCCAGGAGTTGAATTTTCGAAGCGATTCTAATAACTCATTTATCTCCCTCCTGTCTTACTTTTCTGATTAACATTCAGTATAAAAAGTTTAAATAAAGATATGGTGGTAGTATAAATCTCTAACAAACTGGCATGGGCTCATGGCAGCTAGATAATCTGGACCTACTTTCTCTTCTGTGTATCATCATTATCTGTCCCTGAGAACTTGTCATTTTCTGCCAATGGAAGTCTCCAGTCCATGCTATAGTCTTTTAAATAGTTGACCTTTCATCATATTGGCTGTTTAGTGAATTTTGATAAAATGACAGGCAACATGTCAGTATATCAATTTAAAACATTTATAACGATTGAGAAAATCCTCTGTTAGCCATGCATTACATTTGCACACATTCTCTGGATTACCCCAGTGATACAAGTGATCGATGGAACTAGAGAAGCCAGATGTGGGCAGATTCTTCTTAAGGGCTTATGCACACTGACATTTTTTTGTTCCGTTTACGTTCTGTTTTTTGCATTCCGTATACGGAACCATTTCTTTCAATGGTTCCACTAAAAAAAACGGAAGGTGCTCCGTATGCCTTCCGTTTTCATATTTCCGTTTTTCCGTTCAAAGATAGAACATGTCCTATTATTGTCTGTATAATGGACAAGGATAGTACTGTTCTATTAGGGGCCAGCTGTTCCGTTCCACAAAAAACGGAATGCACAGGGACGTCATCCGTATTTTTTGTGGACCGCAAAATACTGAAAAAGCCATACGGTTGTGTGCATGAGGCCTAACAGTGGATTATAATAGTGAGGCAAAACCTTTAAGGGCTCATGTACACAATTGTACTTATAGACGATTATACTGCTTCCATAGTACTCGCTGCTGCTATAATGTACTTTTCTATGTCTCTAATAGCAAATAAAAAAAATTGCTGTATATTCCATCAAAAAACTGAATTATAGAGATAGCTTTTATCATATTGCACAGTACAGGCTTTGTGTACACGGCTCTGCCATATGCATGATAGCTTAAAAAAATTAAGACAGAATGCATGCAGCAATTATTTTTGCCATCAAAATGATGGCCACTAAAACCTAAAATGGACTGGCCTCAGACTCCTTCTATTCCTACTAGATTTAAAGAACTGGCATGTATTTCCACTTGATACATGAGACCAAACAGGCAGAAAAACCAGAACCCCCCCCTTTGAATCAAGTACATCACAGTTATTGGAGTCTAGTCACACTAACACTACTTGATTAACAAGTAACATTGAGGAGCTTAAAACTGTAGGTTTGTAAAATCTTAGGGGGAGAGTCAGAGAGGCTGAGGACCGTATATATCGCATCTAGAGGACTCTATGACCCCGGTATCTTGAGAAAGTGGCAGAAATATGGCTACAATCTATGGATGACCTAGAAAATAGACTGTAAGAAAAAAAGTTACACAAATTGGGGCTGCCTGAAAGATCTGAAGTCCAAATCCCTGTGAATTTATGGAACGTTGGCTAAAATCTCTCCTCACTGATGCTGGATCTTCTCCCCTTTTTGCTATCAAAAGGCCTCTGATAGTGCCAGCTAGGCCTTCACCTTCAGACACAAAGCCCAGGCTGAAGCTTGGCAAATTAGCAATATAGATGGCCAGGAAATAGCAGTAGCTTGAATACAATGATGCGTCCATACCTTTATTTCAGGATTTCTCAGCAGCTCTACAAAAGACCCGTGCCAAATTCTTTAATGGGAAGAGAAGACCATTCCATACATTACTCCATGGTATATCCTGCTCGCCTCCAACAGGATTGTCTTCTTTACGTCTCTAAAAGAGGGAAAGGACCGGCTGCATATGTTGCCGTGATCACCCAGACTCTGACCTTATTTTTTCTGTTCGTGTGTAGAGAACATGCAGAATAATGTGGTGGATATTGTCAATACACTTTTTAGTCATATAGTCTTGCATGCAGCATACTGTCCAAGCATCTGACCAGGGTCCTCACACTGATGTGTGTAGAAAATGGTGCGGGGTGGGAGTTTGCCTGCTTATAATTGAAGATTTGGACATAATTGGCTTATGTTTTTGCTCTTACGGTTGCACTGGGTGTGACTAGTAATAATGTATAAGCATGGGGTTCTCACATACTATATTGTGTTGAAGCTTTAGTGGTAGTTGCCCTGATATTCCATCTTCTAGAGGTGCACACCCCGTGTTTGTTTTCTGCCACAGTGCTAAAATATTAGTCGTTAGTTGGTAGTATTTGTTTTGCATTATTGCATTGTTCTTTAGATAAATGATGCATTTTCATTTCTTTTGTGAGACCGATGATAGTTATATGCAGCAGTTCAACGGGACGCAATCTTTTCCTTATGTCTCTCTTCTTATCCGTCTTATTCCTATAGATGTCATTGATAATGGAGACTCTCAGGATAGTAAAATAGTTACTGGAAGTATTCATGGATTGATGCGTGTGTCATGTTTGTGTTACTTGACAGAGTATGGATTTTACAGTATTCCTGTAATAACTGTTATATATACTAAAAGGGCAGTTGATATAATGACATCATTGCATAACAGTTTAATTGCATTTGGATCAGGATTTTGTATTCGCCAGGTTGGAGCACTGAAAATAAAGCCTGTGAGGAATAGCCCTTTAACGGGTCCTGTGCTCTCTGTAATCATGAAGTAACCTTGTAATCTAAACTTTATTTCTATTTTGCATCATTTCCCAATTCTCTGAATGCAACCGGTAATGTGAACACTTGATGATCATATTCTGGTTGTCATGGCTACACCGAGAGACATGATAGCAGAGGAAAATGACGCCACTCCATCAGAGACATGCATTGATCTCTATTGTAATAATTATACTCCTGTTATTCATATTAGAAAAACATATTCTTGCTTGCTAAAGCTTACACGTGTTGTATGGTATACCTGTGCGTAAGTATATCTACACACTGTAGGGTACACTATACATGGATGTAGCCATGGCAACCAGAATTAAAACACCCATTGTTGATATTTATAGAACTAGAGACACAAAGCATATAAGTACATGTTTAGTTTTATTTTATAATACAAAGTGACCTTTTACATATTTCCGGAATAACAGTTTTCACATTCAGATATAGGACCCCTTTCATAGTAACAGTAAATTGCAGAGTGTATCAGCAATATGATAGTGTATGTAGCGGAGTTTCTTATTATAAACTCTATGAGAAACATTTATTAAGACCGGCTATTTATACGCTGGTCTTCATCTCTCTGCGCTACCAGCGGATGCGCCTTGGTTATGTAGAGGTGCAGGCCTCTACATCACCTTGGCGCTTGCTGCCGCCGGCCATGCGGCATGCTTTAAACTACGCCAGCTCCCTTGCTGGCATAGTTTATGGCCATTTGCCGCGCCATAAACTGGAGTGGAAAATGATGAATGAGATGGGCCGGCCGCACCACACCACTCCCTCATTTTCCGCCACTTTGGAGAAGTGGCTTACCGGGATAAAGACACAGATTTTGTCACAAAACACCTTTGTGACAAAATCTGCAACCTTAATATGCCACAAAGCATAAAACTAATAATAATTGCCCGCCTATGTTGTTAATGAGGTGCCAGTTGGTAGGTTATTCAAACTGTTATTGGCTACAGGGAGATTGCCAACCACGACTACATGTAAAAGAATGGGTTGCCAATGAAAAGTGGAACTTGAAAATCTATAAACACTGAAAATTTGCAATGCCGACACTCTCTATGTAGCGGTAGTCAAATACTGACCAGATCGTCTGAAAGACTATGGCACATTAAATACTGCACCATGCCCTGAAGGCTGTAATTATTCATATAATCTCTTCCCTTGATTTATTGCCAATACTCAAGTACTTCATCATGAGTTGTATCTTGTAAAAGAAGATGTTGTGAGAGATTCACATCCCATATGTCATATGTATACAGAAGTCTTTGATATGCTTTTCAAATAACATTAACATGGCGGGTTTTGTGTGAAACTGAAAGCATGATACTCGGTAGATAAACTGAAACTGAACCCTCTAGAATAATAAAATAATCTTAGGCCAAATGGGTAAAATGCAATAAAAAAAATTGGCTTCCCAAAGGTGTTCATAGCTTTTAAGGTATTGTACATGTTAGCACTGTATATTTCCATATATACTGGGGTCTGTTGTGTTCCTCTCTTAGAGCCCAGCCTTCCCTTTGACAAGATAGTGCAGCATGCTGTGGCATTTAGTCTGGCTTCCAAATAGAGCCTCAAAACAGCCATTCCTCCAACCCCCACACCATACGCCTGCTAACCCGACTTGGCTGAGTGTGATGTGTTCTGAATGGGGAGAGGGGTAAAAGCTGCTGACAGACACTTCTGGCACTCTGGCAGTGGCTTATCTCCCAAAGATAAAATTTTATATCAGCCAAATTTGTTAAAGGAAATGCGTCATCAGAAAATTGCCTAATATCTGATGACTCATTCCCAGGTTTTTATCAGGTTTTTAGATTTAACATATCTTTAAACAATTTTGATTATATTATTTTTAATTTTCCATGTCAACATCTATATTTAACCCCATCAGGACCCTGCCATTTTTCACCTTAAGGATCAGGCCGTTTTTTTTGGGGGGGGTTTTGAAATGTGTCAATTTATGTTGTAATAACTTTGGAACGCTTTTACTTATCCAAGCCATTCTGAGAATGTTCTCTTGTGGCACATTGTTCTTCATGATATTGTTAAATTTCTGTCAATATTTTTAATTTTAATTTTAAAAAAATACAAAATTTACCCAAAAATTAGCAAATTTGCAAATTTCAATTTCTCTGCTTTTAAAACAGATAGTAATACCTCATATAATAGTTATTACTTATATTTCCCATATGTCTACTTTATGTTTGGATCATTTTGTGAAAGCGATTTTATTTTTTGGAAATGTTAGAAGGCTTTTTCTGAAAATTTCCAAAACCCACTTTTTAAGGACCAGTTCAGGTCTGAAGTCACTTTGTGAGGCTTACATAATAGAAACCAACCAAAAATAACCACATTTTAGAAACTACACCGCTCAAGGCATTAAAAACTAATTTTACAAACTTTGTTAACCCTTTAGATGTTCCACAAGAATTCATGGAAAATGTAGATGAGATTTCAGAATTTCACTTTTTTGGCAAATTTTCCATTTTAATCCATTTTTTCCAGTAACAAAGCGAGGGTTAAGGGCCAAACAAAACTCAATCTTTATTACCCTGATTCTGTAGTTTACAGAAACACCCCATATATGGTCGTAAACGCCAATGGTTTTTGGAAGGTAGATTTCACTGGGATAATTTTAAGTTGCCATGTCACATTTGAAGACCCCCTGATGCACCCCTAGAGTAGAAACTCCCCAAAAATGACCCCATTTTGTAAATTACGGGATAAGGTGGCAGTTTTGTTGGTATTTTAGGGCAGTGTTTCCCAACCAGTGTGCCTCCAGATGTTGCAAAACTACAACTCCCAGAATACCTGGACAGCCTTTGGCTGTGCAGGCATGCTGGGAGTTGTAGTTTTGCAACAGCTGGAGGCACACTGGTTGGGAAACACTGTTTTAGGGTACATATTTTATATGTATATATATTGATTTTTCAGGTAACAAAAAAATATCTGTTTTGGCAACGTTTTTATTTTTTGTATTTTACAATATTCATCAGGTTAGATCAGGTGCTATTTTTCTAGAGCAGGTGTTACGGACACGATAATACCAAATATAACAACTTTTTTTGGTTGTTTGTTTCAGTTTTACATAATAAAGCATTTAAAAGAAAAAAGATTTTTTTGGTGTCTCCATATTCTGAAAGCCATACTTTTTTTATTTTTTAGGCGACTAAAAAAATTGCTTTTTTGACACACACTTCATTTTTTTATTTTTTACAGTGTTGACCTGAGGGGTTAGGTCATGTGATATTTTTATACAGCAGGTTCTTACAGACACTGTAATACCTAATATGTAAACTTTTTTATTTATTTAAGTTTCACACAATAACAGCATTTGTGAAACAAAAAAAAATCATGTTTTAGTGTCTCCATATTCTGAGAGCCATAGTTTTTTTTTTTTTTTGGGCGATTGTCCTAGGTGGGGTATCATTTTTGCGGGATGAGATGACGGTTTGATTGGCACTATTTTGGGGTGCATATGACTTTTTGATTGCATGTTATTACACTTTTTGTCATGTATATATATGCCAAATATGTCTGTTTTTCTATGTTGTTCTTTTTTTTTTATTGAAACTTTATTTTTTTATTATGGAAAAGACTGTTTTTTTTACTTTTTATTTTTGTCCCACTCTGGAACTTCAACTTCTGGGGGTCTGATCCGTTTTACAATGCATTACAATACTTCTGTATTGTAAAGCATTGACTGTAAGTGTAATACCACTCTAATACACTTGCAGCTTCCTGCCTGTGAGATCCAGGGGGCTCGATCTCACAGGCTCTCACGGAAGGCAGCCACGATGCCTAAGGAAGGCATCGGGCTGTCTTCCCTGCCATCGGGTCCCCATCACAGCAGCGTGGGGACCCAATGGACACACCACACCCGGCAGGATACCGCACGTGCCACAGTCAGCACTGACGGCAGCAGTGCAAGGGTTATTGCGCCGGCATCAGTGTTTTCAACGATGCCGGCGTATGCAGCAGGGACCCGGCTGTCAGTGACTGCCTTATCCGTGCCGCTGATTGGGCGGGCACAGCTCCTGCACCCGCCGATCAACCTGACGTACATGTACGTCACTGGACCTTAAGTTATGTCCAGATATGACATACATGTACATCACAGGTCCTTAAGGTGTTAAAAAACCCTGCCGTTTTTCACACTGTCCACTAAGCCTAATAAAAAGCGTCAATTTTTTTTCTATACAGATCACTTCACTGCATTTACCTGCTCACCCATCATTCTAATCCCCCAAGGCAGGATCCACCATTCACAATAAGTGATTGTCAGAGCTTATCTATTCTTTCCTTGTACAATGACCTCTGCACAGATCAGAGCGCATGTCTAGAAAACTCTCCCATAGAAGTCAATGTGTCTATGCCCCACATGGCTGCTGTAAAGCAGTTCTTTAAATGCTGTGTAAATGCTGTTAAGAACAGCTCTATGCCAGAAAACTGGCATAAATGAAGATCAATATATCGGGCCCACTGGCCTCACCCCTCCCTGCCCTTGCCTTCCACCCCCCCACCTTTTTAGAAAGTGGCAAGGGTGGTGTAGAAATGCCCCTTGTGACAAAATTTGTTGCAGTTGCATTTAAAAAGCCATAAACACGGGATTTGCGACTTTTTTACTCCAAAAAAGTGCCATGGGGAGAATAATAAGTACCCCCTTTGGGTAATTTACATCACCTATTAGCTGGCTTAGTTTCCAACAAAATTGTAAAACTGAAACCATGGAAACCATTCCATCTGTAAGACCAAAACACGGTCCTCCCAGACTACTGCAATATCAAGAAACCAAACCAAATAAAAGGGCAGTAGTAAAACTTAACTTTTAATGTTATACCTTAAGAAATACAAAAGGCCCACAAACTCTGCTCATAAGCCACACCCCTCACTGGACCAGTATCACACTACCTAGTCCCCACCGCAAGAATATATATAATGGCAGAATTGGGTGGACTAGCATTAACAAATACACATAATTCTTACCGAAGGTAGTATACAAGTCGGGCCTTGCTTGAGTCTTGCACCCAGTCAAATCGCAATAAAGAAGGTGAAAGTCTGCTATGAATTTTGCTGATGTTACCCTGTGTATTGCACAGAATGGAATCTATAGCATATACTGACATGCTGAAAATTTGTGTGAAGGAGTTTAAATCTCGTCCACTCTACTGTTCCTGTAAGACACCCAGATTTTCTGCCTGCAATTCCTCAGTGGCTACACCCCATGTGGGCGTACCCTAAGATTGCCATTTTCATATTAATGTACTGCATTCTCATTGTAGTGATCTATGCCATGGACATGATCTGTGCACTAAATCCTCCTGGAGATTCACCCATTAAACCTTATTAAAGATTTTTTATAATTAGTGCTTATTAAAGCAAATGAGTTATTAGGATTTTACAGCTCGTAGATCTTTCTTTCAGTGAGTGTATGTTTTACATATACATTTGTATGTTTGCTATGGTGTACAGTCCATTTTTACTCGAGAATTTCCCAGTTGTTTATGATACATAACAGATATGAAGAAACACAATCAGAGTAGATTGCACCTGCCTCTGCCTACAGGCTTTAAAGTTAATAAGTGGATTTGACCATCTGGACTTTAATCTTAGGGAAATATACAGAAAGTGCTGTATAATATGCTGATGGCATTGCCCTAGTACACTGACGAGCTGCGGAATGGCTGACAAAGACATCTGCTTGACTTTTCATACTTCTAAGCCGCTTTAGATGATTGGACCTTGCAGTATGCTTGACATGGCATGTATCATTATTGGGAAAAGAGATCAAATTGCATTTCATCTTTGAAAAAAATAAAAATAGGAGAAGTGATGTGAGCTGAGAATGTTGATTGTGTGAAGCACATCTTCGGCAGCCTCATTCATTGTGTGATTACATTGCTCAGTCATCAAGTACTGATTGGGTGGGTCACCTTTACCACGAAGTAAGATTTAGATTGCAGCCACACAAGTATCAGTTCAGAAATACACATTGATAGAGTATAGAATTTCCTTGTTGGATACAGTGCCTTAAAGTCCAATACAGATTAATAGCTGTGAGGTGGGAATCTTTACTGCATGAATTTATTTTATGTGAATAGTCTATTGTAGGAGGTCAAAGATTTATATTCATAGCAGTTGTGCAGTTACTTGTGACGGCTCCCCAATGTGGTGCATAGAGGAGAGGAGTATAAGATCAATGGGGTTCCGGAGCCCCCACAATCATCTGTTTTGAGCAGCTACTGGACTTGCCTAGGTAAAGGAGTTTAGTTCCTATTTAGGTGTTTGGAGGCTGAGCTGCTTACCCGAGAACAATCACTACAAAGTATCTGGAGTTTTCAGTTTCCAGATCCAGCCACTGGGTAGTTTCCACCACCAGTGGCTGCTGAAAACAGCTGATTGGTGGCGTTGTCAATATTTAGAGCATAGGTCATAAATATAAAAAATGGAATACCCCTTTAACTAGAAAGCATCCAGCTCTGCTTTCTAGACTTCTGCTTTCAATGCAGCAGTCAACGCAGTAGGATCCTATGGCACTGGGATGAGGTAATTTGTACCAAGGCAGCCTAGTTTTACAGTATTAAATTCAAACCTTCCCTGTCAACCTCCTAGAAAATGTAGGCAATATTATACCAACCTGTTAATCCTGCTTCATAGGCAGAATACAGACTATCATAAACCATATCTCATAAACGATGCGCTAGATAAGTTATGGATTAAAGCTTTTAGAGATTATGTATTTTTATTATTATTATTATTATTATTATTATTATATTGGGAGTATTCCTGTAACACACATTACTGAATGGCTGTTTATGCATTTTTTAAGTGTTTTTCTGTAGGTTCATTGAAGGTCATTCTACACATTTAGCATGCTAGAAGCCAACTAGTGTATTCTGTAGTCATTTAAGCACCACAGTTAACCAGTGTTCTAGTAAGTACATAAATAAAACTGTGCTGTATGACAAAGCATGGGAATGGAATGCTACCCACGCTTGCTGCAACATAGATTGTCACGTTATATGAAGAAAGGATAGCTATTCACAAATGCTTGTTTTCAAGATCCACAATAGTAGCAAGGTTTACTGTACACAACAAAGGCTCATGCTTACAAGGACATCACCAGTATTGACAAAAACCCATATAATTCCCATCTTGATCTGAAAAAAAAAATAGTCATTGAATACATTAAAACTACAATTCAAATCAGTTTGTAAATGTAATGTTCCATATTGTTGTTTTCTGATATAATGCTATATATGTGGGCAACTAAAGGGGGAACCACTCAAAAATGACATGTGTGTAGATGTAAATGTGTGTCCGAGTGCCATGTTCTCATTAAAACAACACATCTATTTTCTTTTACTTACAGTCTATTGACCCAGGGCAACAGTTCACATGGGAGCACTCTAACTTGGAAGTTAATAAACCAAAGAATAGATATGCAAATGTGATTGCATATGATCACTCACGTGTGCTGCTTTCTGCCATTGAAGGTAAGCTGATCCTTCGTTTTACAGGGAATGGTGGTATTAACTTGTGAATGGGTAACAAACAGCTGTTTTATTGTGTTAAGATGGTAGATTTAGTTCCCTTCACTTGCATTGTATTTTGCATTTCTACATATTGAACTAGTGGTTAAAGACACAGAAACTGTTACCACAGTTTAAAAACTATAAGCAATTGTCTTAGTATTTATTTTGTCAGACCCTGTGATGGAAGACTTGGCAATCTGAAAGCCTCCCATACACATTAGTCTAAAGGTCATCAAAATGGACAATTCATACCAAAATGATTGTTTTAAATAACCATTGATAGACCATCATCGTCTCAAAAGAAGCGGACCATGTTTGAAATTTTTGTCCGTTTGTGGTTGAAAGAGCCTTATTTTAAAAGAATGCTCCCAAAAATATCATGTTAAGGCCTTATGCACACGGCCGTGGCCGTATTGGGGCCTGCATATGTTCTGGTCCTGATGCAAGGGTCAGGCTGAGTTGATGTACTGCTCCGAATTGGTATTCAGGTATTAGGCGTACGCCGAGAGTAATCACACACCGACCATCACAATGAAGTCAATGCTAGATGCTCTGGTTTATTACGTGTGATACATGGGTTGATATAGAAGATAAAAGGGGAACTTAATGACTTGGCAGCATTATCTCATAGCATTATCTCATTGTCACATTATCAAACTAAAAATGGACATGTATCACATCAGCCGATGTTAGACAAGCTGAAGTCATCATTATCATAAGATGATTAGTAAGACATTAGTAAGGGAGTTGGCTTCTGCTTCAGGGGCCATCTTCTTTTTATGCAATTTTTAGTTATAATACAAGCAAGTATACATTTCATATATATTTCCACAACAGTCCCCCCTTGTAGACTTGATTGTAGACTTTCCCTAAGCCTAACGAATCCACAGTGAATACCTTTCGCATCCTCTTCACCGACAGTGGCGACAACCTATCCCTTGTGGATAGGCTCCCGGTTAAACGGACTTCTGGTAATACCCTGGGATTCATCTGTCCCTAGTCATTTCTTGGGTCTTCTGTTCCTGGAGGAGGAGGAGGAAATTCATCAGCTGGAGTTGGCGACGGGGGAGGTGTTGGGATAACATCCACATCGATTGTAGCCATGTGTTCGTAGAGGAGCATTATTGGTTCTTCAACAGTCTTCTTCTTTTTGGTGATGCGGTTGATGCATGAAACAACAAGTTTGATTAGTATGTAACTTATCAACAATATTAGGGCTATCTGCAGTATTCCCTGAATTATTCCCATTACCCATCCTCCAATTCCTTTGAACCAGGTGCTGGGATTAAGGAATGAGAAAGTGTCAGACCACCATGTTGATTTATCTGCTCCATGTGCATCCAACCATAGATCACGTATCTCACTTATCTTTTCCAAACCCACTTTCACTTGTAGATTACCACGTGGATCAATATAGTGGCAGCATGCAGTACCTATTACCTGACACATTCCTCCTTCCTTTGCAGTCAAGTAGTCTAGCACCAGAGTGTGTTGATTAGTGACTATGATGAGCTGGTTCTGGACAATATTAGATGTATTCATCAATTTCATTATCTCCCAAATCTGGTCATCTAGGTAGTCAGTGGCCATTACCAGTTTGTCATACATTTGCATAATCATGGGATAGATAAACAGGGCGCTAAAGATTTAGTTGTGAATACTCATTTCCACAACATAGCTGATCCTGCCAGTTCCCTTAACTCTAGAAGGGTTAGGGGCACCGCTATGTAAGGCATAGTTCTAGCATTTATTGGGCTATGTGTACATATCCAACAATCCTTTAGTGATGGGGTGGAGTCTGAGTCACCTTCCTTCAGGCTCTCATACAACACCTGATGATGTTTGACAAACTTATTGTCCCATCCATCATCCTTTTCTGGGGGAAGTACATATGCACTGGTAAGTGTTAAGGGTGCTAGTAGACAAAAGAAAATCATTTTATTAGCTCTGGATCTGGCGGGCATCTTATCCTTTTGCAATGAGAGGCGTGAATCCAGGTGGGTCTCCCTTCGAGCTTTACGGAAGTTGGTGTGGTCAGCAGCACTTGGTAAGGCCCCTCGAAACGTGGTTCCAGGGTACTTCTGACGTGTTTCTTGACCACCACCCACTCTCCTGGTTTCAGAGTGTGGCTTCCTCTAGGGAGTCAGGATCTGGAATGGAAGAAAAGACTTGTGCATGGATGTTAGATAACTGTTTGCTCAAAGCTATCACATATTTTGCAATGGATTCATAATGCATTTGCAGTTGTTGTGGGAAGTACAGCCCCATCCGGGGTTCTGACCCAAACAATATCTCATGTGGAGTCAGCTTGTGGGGAGGTTTTGGAGTGTGCCTGACTGCAAAGAGTGCTATAGGTAAACACTGGACCCAGTTTAGCCCTGTCTCCCTAGTCATTTTCAACATTTTTGACTTTAATACCCCGTTGAGTCTCTCAACCTTGCCGCTACTTTGGGGTCTGTAGGGGTGTGAAACGCCAGGTGTGACCCTATCATCTTCCAGACTTCTTGGGTTAGGTTAGCAGTGAATGCTGGGCCCTGATCACTCTCAATGACCTCAGGTACCCCGTACCTACAGACAGTTTCCTGTATCAATTTCTTAGCAGTAGTTGTTGCTGTCTGATTCCTGACGGGGTAGGCTTCTGGCCACCCAGAGAACATGTCTACCACTACTAACACGTATTGAAACCCTTGGCACATTGGCATCTGGATATGATCAATCTGGATCCCCTGGAAGGGGTATAAGGCTTTTGGGAGACATCTTTTGGGCGTGGGCTCAGTCCTACCGGGGTTGCATTGGGCACAAATTAGACATTACTGGACATATTTTACCAGAACTGGGGTGATTCCTGGTGCTACCCATATTTTATCAATGAGTTCTTTCATTATTGTCTTAGATTGGTGAGTGGGTCCATGGGCCACAGAGGCAATTAAGGGATAGAGTGCTCTGGGCAAGCACACCTTCTTCCCTTGTGTCCAGAGTCCGGTTTCTTCTTCAAGGGCTGACTCCTTCAGCCAGGTTTCCTTCTCTGAGCGAGTGGCTTGCTTCTGCATCTGTTTCAGTAGATCCCATGATACTTCTTGTTGTTTGAGATCTTCTTGTGCCAGCATGATTTTATCTGGCTGTGCTCTTTCCTCTTCCATTGCTGCCTTTTTGGCAGCTCGGTCAGCCAAAGCATTTCCCTTGGCCTCTGGTGTGTCAGCACGGGTATGTGCCTTGACTTTGATTACTGCCACTTCGGTAGGCAGGAGTACTGCAGTCATCAAGGCCTCTATGGCTGAAGCATGTTTAATTGGGGTTCCTGCAGCTGTAATGTAATCCCTAGCTTTCCATATTGTTCCAAAGTCATGGACTACTCTAAAGGCATATCTGGAGTCTGTATAGATGTTGGCAGTGGAGTCTTTTGCTATGAGGCAGGCCTCAGTAAGAGCTATGAGTTCAGCTTCTTGTGCTGACTGGTCTGGGCGCAATTGCCTTGCACACAGCACTTCATACTCACTAGTAACTGCCATGCCAGTATGGAATTTCCCTTTGTCGTCGGCATACCTTGAGCCGTCCACAAAGAGTGTCCATTTTGGGTTTTGCAAGGGAGTGTCTTGTATTGATGGTGGTGTTCCTACTTCAGCTTCCATCATTGTAATGCAATCATGGTCTGGTTCCTCATTAAGAGAGTCAGTAGCTGTCCATAATTCCTCTTCCTGAAGATCTTCTTCTGCCTGTAAATCAATAAAATCCACAGAATCTGTAGTATACTCCCCCTTGGGAGAGGAAGGAGTGCAGCCGGGTTGAGGATGTGGCATCTTTGAATGGTGACATTATCTGGTAGAAGCAGACTACACTGAAGTCTGAGATGGCGCTGTGCAGTAAGATGTTTAGGTTGTGTCTGCTGAAGGATGGCAGAAATGTCATGAGGAGCCATGATGGTGAGGGGTGTCCTAGGACAATGTCAGAGGTGGCGTCCAGAAGGGAACTAGCAGCATGAACGGCCCTGACACAAGAAGGAGTGGCTCTGGCTACAGGGTCAAGACGCTTTGAGAAGTAGCCTAGGGGTCTATTACGGCCCCCATGGCTCTGGGTGAGAACTCCTGTAGCATGACCCTGACGCTCCATGACATAAAGCCGGAAGGAAAGTTTGTAGTTAGGAATGCCAAGAGCTGGGGCAGTTATAATGGCTTTTTTGAGAGTTTCAAATGCTTCTATGGCTTCTGATGTCATCTGAAAAGGAACAGTTGGCTTGCAATAAACGGGTCTGCAATAAACGGGCACCGGCTGTGTGCACCCCGCATCACGGATGCGGCCCCGTTCACTTGAATGGGTCCACAATTTGGAGCTGCGGTGCGGAAAGGAAGCACGGTTCGGAAACCCACGGAAGCACTGCGGAGTTCTTCAGTGGTGTTTCTGTCTGTGCCTCCACACCGCAAAAAAAAAATATTATGGTGCGGATGGATCATGGACCCATTCAAGTTGAATGGGTCTCGATCCATCCCGGCCGCCGCACGGATGTTGCCCGTGCATTGAGGACTGCAAATTGCGGTCCCCAATGCATGAAACAGGCACACAACAGCTGTGTGCATGACCCCTAAGTCAATGTTAGGATATACAGAATTAGTGGGTCATTTATAAATCTGAAATACGCCTAAATTAGGTGTATTTCAGGCGCAGATTTTGACGCAACGGATAGTTGTACAGCAGTCTGCAACTTCTCCCCGCTCACGCCAGGTCTGAAATTGTTTGCATTTCATGGGCGGGAAGGAGTAGGCCTGTCTCATTTACCATTCTCTAAACCTGTTTTAGGCATACAAAATGGTCTAAATATAAGACAGCTAGAAAGCTGTCTTACAATTAGAACTGGTGGGGGATCCGCCAAAGTTATGAAGAGGACTGCGCCTTTTCATAACTTCGGCGGATCCACTGCCAGCTTCGGGCTTTATTAAGAGCGGCGTCTAAAACACTGGTCTTTATAAATGTGCCCTATAGTCTTTATTAAATTAAAAGTGTTTCTATTGTGTGTTACAGTAGATTTACAGTCCCCCTCCTCTTACTCGTTTGCCACAATATATATTTTCTCATATTGTATTATTTGCTTGCTTTTTATAATCAGACTGTCTTTTCATTCTTTCCACGAACTCTATGCAAAATATACGGTGAGCTTTTGCTTATACAAAGTGACCAATCTGAAAAAGCAGATCTACAACCCTGTGATGAGGTTGATTTCATACAACTTTAAATTTCCTTTAGCTAATAAACTGTTGTCACTGATTGTAGTTGTCATCAAAGGGAGCAGAGCTATATAGCAACCAACACTGAAGAAGATAACAAATTAGTATTTCACCAAAATATTGAATTAAAAAGTCTGTGTGGATAGTTTTCTGGATGTAATTTTTGAAGTCACTTCATGTATTCTGCTTCCTGCCCAGTAATTTTTCCTCTTTGTTTGAACTTTTAGCATGGCGGACAGTCTCATTCTGCCCATTCACTGCAACCATTGAGCTGATGTTTCGTTTGCTTAAACGTTCGTTATCGACCATCTTGCATTGTAATACTGCTGCCAATTGCCCGATGAATGGGCAATTAGGAGCGCTTGCCGACGGCAAATCGTGTTTTTTAATAATGATCTCCAGCCGGCAAACCACTAGACAGTGTGGGGAAGAGCGCCGGCATAGCGATTGCTCTTCCCCATGCTGCAGAGGAGATCGCTGCATGTAGTAACAGTGGCTTCCTCCACTAGCTAGCAATAGCCAGGAGGGAACGCTTCCCTCCCAAAAATCACTTGCTGATCTGGCTGTCTAATACAGACTATATAGAGCCCCCTATCATGACTCAATTAGAGCATCACACATAACACTGACACGTGCATTGCTGTTCTGTGGGAATCTTTATCTGTCATACTGTTATCCTAGGTGGACACCTACTATTATAATGAGAATTACCTTGTAGGTAACAGCTTCTCTTGACAGCAGCAGTAAACGGATTGGACCATGGATTACATATTGATATAGGAGGTTTTAGCATTTGTGTTGACCTGCAGAAAGACAATATTTTGTATTTTATTTTCAACAACGTAGTACTGCTAAAATGAAAAACTGAAAAATCTTAAAAATGTTTTTGGTGAATATTAAGTTTTAAAAAAAACTAAGTGATAAAGCCGTGCCCAAACATTGTCATTTTCTGCATAATCCTGCCCTTCTGACTTGAGCATAATCCTGCCCAGAAGGAGCAGAGATGTAAATGAATAAATTATAAGTTTTACTGAATCTTTTTTCCCATAAAACTATATATTACTCTGCTCAGCTCCTCCTGCTCCATAACATCCTACCTGCAGATTGTACTGCATTACATGGTGGCAGGTTCCCTTTAAAGATAGCTATGTAAACTTGAATTGCTAGCAAAATTGTTACTTTTTTGGCCAGTTTAAGAAACACCATGAATATATTTTTTGAATCTATTTGAGAAGTATCCCCCCCCCCCCCACACACTCATGCTCGGCAGTGGTTATCTATACTGTAGAATTACTTTCTATATTTATTTGCCCATTCTTGTTTGTAGTCCTCCCATCTCTGTGGGTGCCCCTACTTTAGAGATAAACACATCATAACAACCAATATCAAATATGCCTTTAGCAATGGGTAGTCCCAAATATCCATTCACACACTATATCCCTAATACAACCATACTGCGCATTCTGTGGCAGCTATTATAAAGAACAGTTTAGCACCTTGTGGGGAAAATATTGTAACTTATCCGGCAGGAAATGGTGCAAATTAAGTTACACACAATAAAACAAGTCAAGAAATGACATGTTTTTCTCTAAAGAAATTTACATAAATTTCTCGGGCTATAATGGAGTTGAGATGCTGTTTAATATATTTTTGTAACACATACCTCAAAATATTAGGTTATAAATGTCCCTTGTCAGCAGAGGTGCCCTCATATTACAGAGGAGCCGAATTCAAGTTCTCAGAACAGATCCTGCATTGTGGAAATGTAGTGCTTGTGTTGATTTGTGCTAGCAAAAAAAAAAAGGCAATGTAAAATCTAATAAAAATGTATTAAATATTTTCTCATTTCCTTGCGTCAGGCACACATGACAACATTACTGCTATCTCACTCCATTATCACAGAACAAATAATCTTTGCTGTACCAGGTCATTAGTAATAGGCTGCTTGTGTCGTTCTGTAATCTCTAAGAACATTAGCCCCTGGAGAGGGGCCTACCACTGATCTGTATGTAAAGTATGTGCAGGAATGCCAAAGATGTTATCCACTTGTTTTTTCCTTTTGCCGTTTCGAGCTGTTATATAATAGTTATAGTAGTTCCTGGCTATGCAGCACTGGTTCCTAGGTTCCAGTCTGACCAAGGACAACATCTGCATGGAGTTAGCATGTTCTCCCCGTATTTGTGTGGATTTCCTCCAGGTACTCCGATTTCCTCTCACACTCCAAAGACATACAGATAGGGAATCTAGATTGTGAGCCCCACTGGGGGACAGTGAGTGATAATATCTGTAAGGCGCTGCTGAATATGTTAGTGCTATATAAATCAGTAAAATAAATCAATTGAAAAAAGTTACCCAACTATTTTTGGTACTACATAAATCAAATAGTGCTTGGTTCACAATAATTTTACAGCAATGAAATTGACAGAGCGGGTGTGGCGGTGACCACCTCAGCCAGTGATTGGCTGAGAGGGCATACCATTTGTGTTGAGAGTAGTCAGGAAGCAGAGACCAGTGAGGACCCAGGGAGCAGCGGGCATTGGTGCTGGGGAGGGGGGGTATGACTTTTTTTAAAATCTTTTTTTTTTATTCCACTCTGAACCGTACAATATATTTAAACATATATAGTAATGCCTTAATTTTGTTGTCTGGATTGGATGGATCAGTTTGACCTCTCGTGATCAAAAGACATAAATCATAGCATCACTAGAATTTATATCCAGACTGAATGTCTACGCTTGGCATTTGCAGTACTTCACATTGTCTCTACAACCATATTTGTATTTCTTGCCATATAAAATCTTTAATCCTATTCTGCACTATACACTTAGTGTGACTTCAGGAATGTCATTTATTGTGAATCCGGATGGGTTAAACCGGAGGTCAATGCCAGTTCAACGTAATCAAGGCTGTAATCTTCATGTCTATGTGCTGTACAGGCACTGACATTCCCCATCCAACCCCGTTACACTGGGTGCCTACTAAATGGCTTTTAAAGTTTATACAAATAATGTGCTGAGCTAACATATTGCCTGCTCTTTAAAATGTGCGTTATTAGTTTTCACATAAACCTGCACCAACCATATCATGTCTTTACGGTAAATGCAAAAATGATTTATCTCAAGTCTTTTATTGCTTATAGTTTGAATGCTCCGTCATATTTTCTGCCTATATATCAGCCATGGACCAAGTCGACCAAGGTCATCTGCTCATTATTCTTCTAATCTGTACAATTCCTTGCCAGAATAATGTTTGATATATCTCTACTGCTGTGTAAATCAAAAGCATCTTAGTTTGGCATGGGTTTCTCCTGATTGTTTGCATGATAGCTTTTTGTAAGTGATTGACTGCTAATCACTGGATCTCTGATACCAGGGATGAAAAATGAATATTCTTTTTACTTCTGAATTATGCATCTTGCAAATCTAAAGCAATATATAAGGGCGGGTGTTTCTTCCTACAACACCAGCTAATCCATTTTTAAAGGAGATCATTCTTTGGACTGTGACTGCTTGCTCTACATAGGAAAGAAACACTGTGATATCAAAGGCCAGGCCAGAGTTTAGATGCCATTGTGATATTGCTGCTTTGTATTAATAGGTTTTTAAAATTGAAACAGCATTATAATTTATTCTAATACTGGTGTGATTAAAAGATTATTCCTATAATGAGTTATTTCATTTGCCTCCTTAAAGAGACTGTCCAGCCGTTAAGGGTACTTTTACACTTGCGGCAGGACGGATCTGGAATTTTGGCGTGGGTTCTGCACCGAAAAGGCAGCAGGTTATTCAGCCTGCCGGATCCGTCCTGCCACAAGTGCCCGTGCAGCACGTCTGTGCATGCCCGGAGATCGCCGTAGCTCCGCCACATTATAGTCAATGGGGACGGAGCGGCAGCACGGCAGTGCACGGGCACTTGTGGCAGGACGGATCCGGCAGGCTGAATAACCTGCTGCCTTTTCGGTGCAGAACCCACGCCAAAATTCCACCGGACATAAAACCCCATGCATACATGGCCTGAGAGAAATGTGGAGGAGTTTCCCATTCCAACCAATCAGATTCATCAAGAGATACATCTCATTTCCAAAAAGCTCTTTGGAAAATGAAACCTGCAATATAATTGGTGGCTATGTGCAGCTTCTTTGCTTTTTTATATCTTAAAGTGTAACTGTCATGTTTTCATTGGTTTCTTCAAATACCACAGTTTTTCCCTTAGTTCCGGCTGTTTTAGCCTCTACAATATGAGGACCTTCTCAAGATGGCTCCTGTGCCAAATCTCTGAGGCCAAAACTGTTTCCCTCACTTTCCATACCCACTTACTGTAGCCAGCATCTCTCTGCCAGCCAATCAGATTAGATTAATGAGAGACATGCCTCCTCACTCAGAAGCCTAATGCAGGCATGCAATGCCCCTCTGTCTTCTGTTTATACTAAAGGGAAGACAGGTAAGCCATAGCAATGGTCTTTTAAGGGACTAGTAAAAAGGTGCAGGGGACATTAATGAAAGCTGTTTTTATAAGGTAATTACAGATCTTTTGGCAATCATTGACACATTAATTCAGTTATACATGCCTAGCTCTAAAAAAACAGCAAATAAAAAAAAAAATTAAAAAATGACAGTTACACTTTAAATACTACTACTTCCACACGCTGGAGCTGCTCAATGCAGATTTTAGCAAAACAGCTGGATAAATTTAATTTAGTGACCCAGAGTTTTGCTCAGGGTCTCTGTCACCAGTATTTCCTGATTGATAGGATAGGGTAAAACAGGTGACAAATTACCAAAATCAAATCTACATCAGCTCTTTGCTGGTGTATTTTTGAACTATAATTCATACCAGTTTTTGGTGTAAATTATGGTAAATCGGTCAGACCATAGCTGTCCCCACTCATCCTGCTAACCCCCACCCCTTTTCTCAACACTTTTGAAAGGTTGGAAAGTGTGCAAAGATGCAAATTATATCACAAACCTGGTGCATGCCATAATTTAAGACTTTTTACTTTGCTTTTGTGGCATCAAACGATTTCTAAATTTCTTGTATAAGCAGTATGTAGTAAGGACCTGTCCCTATCCATGTGCTGACTGCGGTAGGTTTGATGCTGTGCATCGCTAAGGCTAGTTTCACATATGCGGCACGGCAATCTGGCAGGCTGTTCCGGCAGAAAACAGCCTGCCCGAGTTCTCTGGATCCAGCATAGCCAGATAGTGCCATGTGCCTGCTGGACCCCATAGACTGTAATGGGATCTGAAGGGAACCTTGGTACTCCCCGGCCTCAATGCCAGGATTCGGCCAGACACAAATGGCTTGCACATAACAGTTTTTGTGTACCAGAATCCCGGCATTTATGCCACGGAGCAGCCAAATTCCCACCAGTTCTTCATTATAGTCAATGGGCACTGGTGGTGAAGGGCTGTATCCAGCTAGGCCAGATCCAGAGAACTCTGGCAGACTGTTTGCCATGCCGTATATGTGAAAGAAGCCTAAAATCATACCCAGACCACAAAAAATATATGTTAAGCAATGAATCAACACAGAGTGAAGTTTAAATAGCTCCAGCAGCGCCATAATTTAAGTTGAGAGGAATCTAGGATTCGAGATAGGGCTTCCTACTGTATATCATATATAATATTTATATATAATATTTACAATAATACAGTGTTACAATAATACAATGTATTATTTTTTATATGTTTTTATCAAATAATAACTAACTTTAGACCTTTATTGTAATGGTTCTTTAACAATGTTCCAGCCAGTAGTGGGAGTATCAACAAGCCTGCTGAAAGGTGAGTTGCCAGTCCCCGACATTGTGAAGCTCACGTAATAAGATGCTCCAGTCTAGCACTGCAGGCAGATAATTCTACGTCTAATAATATTGATAAACTGCCCTGCTAGCTGGCACCCTCCAGCTACAAAAACATTCAGCTCCATTTCTTTAGTAATTCAATACATTTCCAGCATTGCCAGTAAAGTCTCTTGCCATGCCCGGAATATTTCCACAAATAATCAGCATGAGAATAACTGTTGTTTACGGCTCAAGAATTTCCTTTAACGTTCTATTGATCAAGGGACAAGTATATTGTTTACATCTACAATAACTCACTTGGTGATCTTTAAACGACTTATACATATATAGACAAAAATCATTAACCTGCTATTGATTATATAGCGCACAGGCTGCATAGCCCATCTGCGTTTTTGTTTGTGAACAAGAGTGTAAAACCACATACCAGCAAATCATTACTTTGCTTACCTGTATATAAAACACAGCATTCAACGTTGGGAAGGGAATCTATTAGAGATCAGTGACTGCATTCTAAACTATACAAAATGAATTTCACAAAAAGTCTACTGCCAAACGAATCACATCGGATGAATCATGCAAAACGGCTCCCACCGTTTTACATTTAAAATTCAGTATACAATGGGGGGAGATATGCAGGGAGGATAAAGACAGAGGATCACATGACCCCAGGTGGGGTGATAGGAAGTGTCTGCTACCTCTCTGACAGTCCATTTTAAAATCTTGTGAAAAAGAAGTATTTAGTTAAGTAGATTGAATTACTAGATAGAAAGTCAGGCTTTATCAGTAGGGACAGGAAAGAGACAGTTAGTTGTGTGGCTGCTGGAGCTGTTCACAATTCACATGTACTCCGGCTGTTGCACTGCCACACAGAGATCCTTAAAGAGACATTACACTTTGTTTTTGTGTACAGGAGCCAGCTTTTCTTTCCCCACAAATTGTTGCAATTTTTCTACATGTTATACATGTGCAATAAGTGTATTTTAGTGCATAATAGGTATATTTTGGACATCCAGTTGGGCCTTTTGTGGTTTCCCATAAACTTGTTGCAATTATCCTAACATTTATAAGTGCCCAAGTAAAAGTGCCCATGTATTTTACTATATTAATGGAAGGGTATAGTTTGGTCACACTTAGTGGATATCCAGTTAGGCCTGTATTTTTTTCCAAAAACCTTTTCCATTAGGGCATAATTTTTATTCCGCTTGTTCAGAACAAGCCACTGTTTCTTCCGATGCTACCATTTATGTGTATAGACATGGGCAGGGATCTGCCCCAGTTAAGACATAATTTTTGGACTGCTTTTTCAGAACAAGACATTTCTTATATCCAATATCACCGTGTGTGTTTAAATACAAGCAATAGGGACAATTTGTGGAACTGATATTAATTTGAAAAAGCATGACAAGTCTGAAGGTGCAGTGTGTTTTTAAAGAGTATGTTTGTTACCATGCATTTACCCATAGCTATCTATGTCAGTTGCTCTGACATTTCTTACTATTGCTGTTATTGGGTTAAAGAGGGAATTTTTTTTTTTTAAATCCAGCCAAGAAATAAAAAATATAAGCACTAAGGGATCTCATGGTGTCAAACACTAATTGTCAGGCCAATTGCAGCACTATTGATTTAGGTAGAATTTATTTTGACCAAATCGAAGTTTCTGACTGATTTGTTAGACCCAAAACTAATTTCACGGAATTTGCTCATCCTCATCCTCATCTCTAGAATATAAAAATATATAGAATATATATTTTAATATATATATATATATATATATATATATATATATATTTCCAACGTTACCTTGTTCAAGTGTCAGTTATAGGAAGGACACACATTGAACATATTAACGTTTTCCTCTGTAAAATGATTGATGCAATAGAAAGAGCATTTAGTTTAAACGACATAGATGTAATAGACATAGACCAGGCATGCTTAACCTGCGGACCTCCAGCTGTTGTAAATTTACAACTCCCACAATGCCCTACTGTAGGTTGATAGCTGTAGACTGTCTGGGCATGCTGGGAGTTGTAGTTTTGCAACAGCTGGAGGGCCGCAGGTTGAGCATGCCTGACATAGACACTGCAACTTTTCTACAGGGAAGGAGTCAGGCTATCTAACACAACTTTAAACTTATGGTAGCCATATATATGCAAAAAGAATTGTACCTATTTGGTCACCATGCTTCGGTAAAGCCATGTCTAAAAAAAAAAGTAACAGATATATTATTATAAATACAGCATACAGTTTAACCCTTTCAGAACCGGGCCATTTTTCATTTTGCGTTTTTTACTTCCCGCCTTCCCATAGTCCTAACTTTTTTATTTTTCCATTCACATAGCCTTTTGAGGGCTTATGTTTTGAGGGACAAGTTGTACTTTCTAATAGCACCATTTACGGTTGCATACCATGCAGTGGGAAGCAGGAAAAAAATTCCAAATGGGATAGAATTAGGAAAAAACACAATTTTGATAAAGGTTTTTTTTTTTTTTATTACACTGTACACCATGTGGTAAAATTGACCTTTTATCTTCATTCTCCAGGTCAGTACGGTTCCAACGATACCACACATGTATAATTTTTCTTGCGTTTTAATACTGAAAAAAAAATGAAAACCTTTGAGGAAAAAAAATACATTTTATAACGATATTCTGACTCCTGTAACTTTTTTGTAGTTATGTGTACGGGGCTGTGTGAGGGCTAATCTTTTTGCGGGACGATCTGTTCTTTTCAGTGATACCAATTTGAAGTATGTGCGACTTTTTGATCACTTTTTATATAAAAGAATTATTGGGTAGTTGAAGTGACAAAAAATGGCAAATTGGCAGTTTTTATTTTTTTCCTGTTATGCCATTTGCCATAAGGCCTTAATATTGTTATATTTTAATAGCATTGGCATTTTTGCATTGGTTAAGTATTTTTATTTTAAGGATGGGGGGTGATTTGAACTTTTTTTTTTTGTATTTGTAAAAACTTTTTTTAATGCTGCCACCTAGTGCCTGTATTGGTATATTCCTGAAATAGGCACCGAAGCCTGCTTGAGGCTTCGGGGTGTATTTCAGCGAAGTAACACGTTCACTGATCTCAGCCGGGGAACGCTGTTACCGGACTGGAAGCTCGCGACTTCCGCTTCCAGACTGATCAGATGCCGTGGTCAAATGTGCTGTGGTCCAATGCATCTGAAGGGTAAAATGTGCACGATCAGCCTCATGGCTGATCACATACATCTGCCATGGGTTCCCTGCTATTTAAAATAGCTAAAACCCTGCTGCTGTGGCACCCACTGCGCGCACGATCGGGCGCCATGTTTAAAGACCGGACCGATGACTTCCATGTACATCATTGGGCGTGAAGGGGTTAATGCTTAAATCTAAGCTATATCTCCACTAGTACTTTAGATGCTTCCATCAAGCATAATGTTTGAACTTGGTGTGAACCTAACCTTATCTGTCTTGTAGTCACCATTTTTTTCGTCCAACTATTGTAATAAACAGTATTATGTTAAATTACAGAAATGACCATGGAAGGAATAGTTCAGTAACTCTAAAATATTACTTGTCTGGTATCTGGTTATTCTATAAATGAACCAGCATTTCTGTTTTCAGCCCATTTAAACCATAGGAAATGCGGTAATTTTCTAAATGGAAACACTATCATAATGGATTCTTTCCAACTCATAATTTCCAATGAGGGCTTTGACAAGAAATAGGAAATTATTTGCATTAAAGGATTTTATATGGATCATTACAATCAGTCCTGCCCCTTCTTGTTTTCCAGGCATACCAGGAAGTGACTATATAAACTCCAATTACATTGATGGTTACAGAAAGCAAAATGCCTATATAGCAACACAAGGACCTCTTCCAGAAACCTTTGGAGATTTTTGGAGAATGATGTGGGAACAGCGTAGTGCCACCGTTGTAATGATGACCAAACTGGAAGAGAGGTCAAGGGTAAATATGTATATTGCTTTACAATACATGCCATTATATGCTATAAAACGTAATTTCTTTTTTTTTACAGAGATACTCTCCCCTAGAAACATTGCTTCCATGGGAGAATGTTACTAAGTAACCATATATGATCCTGTAGTTAAAGGGGTTATGCCACTAATATAAATATATCCTGCCCAACACATATCGCTGGTATATCACTTTCCCCAAATAACAACATTTATCAAAACTTCCTTATTCTAAAGTTATTATCCTACCATTGCGTCCTGTGGCAAATCAGTTAAGATTGGAGCGGAGTCTTGTAATACAGGACACACATGTTCCTTCCCTTCATTAACCGCTCTTCTAGGTGCAGTGTCAGTTACATGCCAGTTACAGCGTCAATTATGGATGGATAGACAGATAGACAATGGACAGATAGATAAACATAAGGATGATTTGTGCTCCAAAAATTATGGACATTATCAAAAGTTGTGCCTGTTAAAAATCCAGTTACACAGAGCAGTTTGAGTATGTGGAATAGAAAATGAACTGGTTTGTGTCAAATGTTCTGCTGATGCATGAAATCATGGTGGGACAGCAGTCATATGACAAACCAGGAAGTAGGATTCAAGCATGGGGGATAAGAGAAAACTGCAAATGAGGTAAAATGGAAAAAAAAAAAAAAAAAAACAATACAAGGAGGAATAAGAGCTAGAGTACTTGATGAAAATAAACTTTAGAGTGAAAAGTAGTTTATGACACAGCCCCTTTAAATCTTCCAGATTTGTAGGTTACAGCTCCTAAGGCCTCTTTCACACTAGCGTTTTAGCTTTCCGTCCTAGAGATCCGTCCTCGGGTCTCTAGGACGGAAAGCTACTGATCAGGATTATCCCCATGCATCCTGAATGGAGAGAAATCCGTTCAGGATGCATCAGGATGTCTTCCGTTCAGTATGTGAACGTTTTTTGGACGTTGACAAAAGTCCGGAAGACATGCCGCAACGCCGGATCCGGGATTAATGCCCATTGAAGGGCATTAGTCTGGATCCGGCCTTTAGCTAAACGTTGTTTCCGCGCATTGCCGGAACCGACGTTTAGCTTTTTGTCAATGGTTACTATGGCAGCCAGGACGCTAAAGTCCTGGTTGCCATAGTAAAGAGTAGGGGGAGCGGGGGAGCAGCATACTTACATTCCGTGCGGCTCCCGGGACGCTCTAGGATGACGTCAGGGCGCCCCAGTGCATAGATCACGTGATCGCACGGATCACGTGATCCATGCACGCGGGGCGCTCTGACGTCATTCAGGAGCGCCCGGGGAGCCGCACGGAATGTAAGTATGCCGCTCCCCCGCTTCCCACTGCTACTATGGCAACCAGGACGCTAGTAGCGTCCTGGCTGCCATAGTAACACTGAAAGCATTTTGAAGACTGATCAGTCTTCAAATGCTTTCAGTTCACTTGCGTTGTGCAGGATCCGGCGTGCATTCCGGCGACGGAAGTGCGCGCCGGATCCTAACAACGCTAGTGTGAAAGAGGCCTAAGCTGTTACCAGTTTACTGGTTGTATCAAATGTAATGTCCTTACAACATTTGTTGGCATACAGTTGAAAAATAAAGAAACAAAAAGTTGAAAAGGCAAAATTATTCTGCTGCTGTATGTTAATAAAATTATATATATCTGCGGTTGAATTAAATTGTAGAAAAATTGTAGAAAAGTCTATACTTTAACACATATTTTTATGTGGTATTAAAGTAACACCTGGAACTTGTATTTTCAATGCAAACAAATGCACCAAAAATGCAGGTGCAGAAAATGCCACCAAAAACCTATGTGTGAAAGTAGCCTCAAAGACACTCCAAAAAGTATGTTATATTGTTTGTTGACCAAGTGGAGCTGCTAATATAGACCATAAACATGATGTGACTAGATCTTAGGTTGTCTTGCTTTATAGGTTACTGTAAGCACCACATATAGATAGTAGATAATACTAAAGTACCCTCATTGACAAAAAAAATAATGCACCCAGGTAGAAATGTTGAATTGATGAAAAACTTGGCATGCAGTTATGTCCCAGCAGATATCTAAATTAATACAGGCGTGTGCTGATTCAAAACTGCATCTTTCCACAAAGTGAAAGTGCTTCCACCACCGCCCTAAAAAAAAGGCTTTCAGATGCAACTTTTGGGTAATGTACCTCAACGACGCACTCTAGGACATTTCACCCAATTGATAGACTTTGACAAGGGTGCACTATTGAACTGAGAGAAGCAGGATGGTCTTTTCAATGAACTGCCTTCTATTTAGGCCTTTCTGACCTAGCTGTTAGGAGGTGTTGGGAGCAGTGGTTACTTGAGAACACGCACAAACATGGCGAACAGGCCTTGAAAAGACCAGACAGACCACCAGAAGAGAGTATTGTGTGATCTGGCATTTTTCAGCAGAATAATGCTTGCCCACATACAACAAGGGTTTCCCAGGAATGTCTCCACCAAATTGCAACACATCCTTGAGCTGCCTGTTCACCAGATTTATTGCCACTTAAGCATTTAATGGCCCAGCTGGGATGCCATATTTCCTTTTGTTCAGTATATATAGGTTCAGCTGTAACATCTGTGGGCTAATGTGTCACAGGATACCACATGGAACCTTTATGCCTCCATGCCCAAAAGTGTCTGCCCAACAGGGTACTAGCGAATCCTTTTAGTCTAATATTGCAATCACTTATATCAGAATTACATTTACAGACATCAGGGGTATAACTAGAAATTACTGGGCCTCATAGCAAATATCTGAATCCACCCCACAGCAACTTCCCGCATCCCCAGCAGGCACCTGCTGCATAAGGTGCTAGTTCAACTCGTGTCCAGAACCATGGTGGTGATTACCCAATTCCCACGGTTCTGGGTTCTGGCTCTGCAGGTCAGCATCCATTCTGACGTGGGAAATATGTCTGCTGCAGACGGGTGACTTCCAGCATTTCTAGGATGTTATTATGCGCTATCAGAGGACATCATAGGGAGACAGATATAAGAGAAAAGAACTACAACTCCTAGCATGTCCAGCCTGTTATGATAGGGCATCAGAAGGCATTATAGGCAGAGCGGTATAAGAAGAGACAACTACAACTCCCAGCATGACTAGACTGCTATTATAGACTATTAGAGGACATTGCAGGGAGTGAGTATAAGTAAAGGACTACAGCTCCTAGTATTTGACACTTCTCTTTTGTCAATGAATGTAATTTTAAGCGTTTCTGTAGATATGACACTACTCCTATATTTAAAGGGCTTCTGTCACCCCCACTTATGCAATTTCCAGTAGCTGACATTAGCTACTTGCTAATGTCAGCTGAGTTCAAACATATGTTTCATACCTTTATTTGAGTTTTCTATCTTCTAAAAATCGTACTTTTATTATATGCAAATCGTCTTCGCTACCAGCAAGTTGGGCGGATACTTGCTGGTAGCCGCCGCATTCTCATGCTCTGGGAACGCCCCCTCTGCTCTTGATAGACAGGGCCAGCGTGCTCTCCTCCTCCCGCTTGCCCTGTCTGCAGCCGAAATCCCGCACATGCGCCGTAACGGTCTTCAGTTGGCGCAGGCGCTTGGCTGCTTCTTCTCTCAGAATGCCTGTGCCGACTGTAGACCGATACGGCGCAGGCGCTAGATTTCGGCTGCAGACAGGGCCAGCGGGAGGAGGAGAGCGCGCTGGCTCTGTCTATCAAGAGCAGAGGGGGCGTTCCCAGAGCATGAGAATGCGGCGGCTACCAGCAAGTATCCGCCCAACTTGCTGGTAATGAAGATGATTTGCATATAATAAAAGTACGATTTTTAGACGATAGAAAACTCAAATAAAGGTATGAAACATATGTTTGAACTCAGCTGACATTAGCAAGTAGCTGATGTCAGCTACTGGAAATTGCATAAGTGGGGGTGACAGAAGCCCTTTAAATAAAGTTTTGATGTGTAAACTTTCAATCTGATTGAAATACATCATATTCTCACAGTTCGTCATTGTAACTTACAAGAAGTGTGGTACAGAACACAGGCTTTATAAAGAAAAAAAACTAATACAGTGGCTGGAGATTAAATCCAAATTGTAATTACTTATTTAGCTTCTTTTTTTAAGTGAACAAAAGAAAGTAAAATTAAAGAATACATTAGCCACATCACACATCAATCAATGGTCAGACCTGTAAGCTGCTTCTTATTACAAGGTCACTTTGTCATTATTCTAATTTAGCAAGTGCGTCCAGTTTTCTTTTGCCTTTGTCAGCCATTTGCTTGCTCTAGTCACGTATGTTTCATCCTTAACCACTGTAATTCTTACATGAAAACATGGAATGACATTCAGAGAAAGATGTGGAATACTGCATAGTGTGTACAGTAATTGTAGCATTTGCTTTAACCCCTTCTCTCCAGAGAGTAATATATATATATTATATACAACACTAGCTGAAGGACCCAGCTTCGTACTAGTATATTTCATCTATTTAATTTAATGTTTGTGTGTGTCGTTAAAAGATATCAACAGTATCCAATATAAAAGTGACCCGCCCCCTTAACAGTGACCTTCACAGCCCCCCACCCCTTAACACTGACCACCCCCCCCCCACAGTGCTGCTTCTCCATAAAATGGGAACTCCACAGCAGCCCACCACCTTAACTTGACCTTTACAGCAGCCTGCCCCTTTAAAAGTGAGTTCCACAGCACCCCACCCCCTTGACAGTGACCTCCACAGGGGCCCGCCCCATAACAGTGACCATTACATCACCCACCCCTTAACACTGACCATAGGCTACAGTCCCCTGTGACCGCCACCATTTCCTGCCCCCTTAGCAGAGACCTCCACAGCGACTGCCCCTTTAACAGTGACTGCCACAGTACCCCGCTCCCTTAACAGTGACCTCACATTACTCCACTGCCTTAACAGTGACCTCACAGCACCCTACTGCCCCTTTAATAGTAGCCTCCACAGTCCCATCCTCCCTTAACAGTGATCTTCACAGTGCCCGCCCCTTTACCATTGACCTCCACAGTGGCCTGCCCCCTTAACAGTAACATCCACAGTGCCCTCCCCTTTAACAGTGACCTCCACAGTGGCCTCCCCTTTATTTGTGACCTCCACAGTATCCTGTCTCCTTAACAGTGAGTTATATAATAACCCGCCCCCTTAACAGTGACCTCCACAGAGCTCCGTTCCCTTTAAAATGTGACCTCCACAACACCCCGCCCCCTTATCAGTGAACCCTACAGCATCCTGCCCCTTAACACTGACCTCCATAGCAGACCGTCCCCTTAACTGTGACCTCCACCGTTCCCTGCCTCTTTAACAGTGACCTCCACAGCATCCTGTCCTTTTAACAGTGACCTCCACAGCGGCCCGCCCCTTTAACAGTAACCTCCACAGAGGCCGCCCCTTTATTAGTGACCCTTACAGTACCCTGTATCCTTAACAGTAATTCCCACAACACGCCGCCCCCTTAACAGTGGCCTCTACAGCAATCTGCCCCTTAACACTGACCTCCATAGTGGACTGTACCCTTAATTGTGACCTCCACAGCAGCCTGCCCCTAGGGTTGTCAGTGGTCCGTTTTTAGGCAGGAAAGTCCGGCTTTCAGACTCCCTGTCCTCCGTCCGGCGTAGGGCCTGAACAGACACAGGGATGTCCTTTTGAACAGCTCACTCTCAGACAGCAGCACTTTGCTGTCTGAGCGTGAGATGCAGGGAGAAAGTCACCCTCCCTCCCTCCTACCCCTGCAGCTGACAGAAGTAGATTTTTACCTTCATTTTTTCAATCCCTGTTGGCTGCGGAGTAAGAGGGGGCATGGCCTAACAGTGTCAGGGCATGGCTTAACAGGACTGGGAGCGGGGTTTAAGTCCATCTTTTGAGGGTTGCCTGAATGGCCATCCTGCCTTCTCTCTGAACTGTGACCTCCAAAGCACTCCGCTCCCTTAACAGTGTCATCCACAGCACCCTGCCCCTTTAAAGGAAATCTGTCACCAGGATAATCGCTATTGAAGTAAAGCCATGGACTAATAGCACTTACTAAATTATTTCTAGATTTGCCTTTGTTCCAGCAATAGATGCTTTCTATCTTCTTAAAATCCAGTTTATTTGGTATGCAAATGAGCCAGTAAGGTGCCCAGAGGAGTGTCACTCTTGCAGGAAGGAGCCCAGGCATGCCCTTATGCTGGGAGCAGGGAAAAGGGGGGCAGAGTTATGGCTTGAATGTGATGTAGGAGGGGTGGGTGGACACATTGTGGCAGAAGGCGTGCATGGGCTCCTTCCTGCAATAGTGACGCCCCTCTGGGCACCTTACTGGCTCATTTGCATACCAAATAAACTGGATTTTCAGAGGATAAAAAACATCTATTGCTAGAATAAAGGGAGATCTGGAAATAAGGTACTAAGTGCTATTAGGCTATGGCTTTTCTTTAATAGCAATTATCCTGGTGACAGATTTCCTTTAAAGTTGACCTACAGCAGTGAAGAAAAATGGCTGGGTTGTTATGGAAACCTGGTGTAAAACTGTGTGTATGTGGAGACTAAGGGCCTGTGACCTTCTATTGGCTAATAAGGGTCATGTGACCAGGCTTCTATTGGCTAATACATTTTGGGGGAATATCTCAAGAACGGTACGTGCTAGAGAGCTGAGACCTGGTCTAAAACCTTCCCGGACACCTGATGTACCTGTGTGCCAAATTTCGTGATTGTGAATGCAACGGTGCGGATTCTTTTAGCGGACATACACACCCACACACATACAATCAACTTTATATATTAGATGGACAGGGCAATCCTATTGACAAACTGTTTACTAGAATTTAACTGTTGATACCCCCAGTATGTACTGTACATAGTAAAAACCTCAGTAAGGTTACCAAATAACCTGTTCGGAAGATAATTTTATTTTACACCTTAAACATTTACTGTCAGGTTCCCCAGATTACAGCTGAGTGGTGCGGTTCCAGCAGCAGGAACCTTCTAAGAGAAAATAAATTGTCCAAAAAGAAAAAAAAAAACATTTTAACCACGCAGTGTAATGGGCTTTCTCCCTTGGCTGTTGAGACGTGGCAAGATGGGTCTTTTGTAACGCAGTAAAGCAAGGTCTGATTTTTGCAAGGTAGAAAAAGCAATATAAATACATGTTCATATTATTAAAATTCTATTACATTTTAGCAATTTCATATTTTGATGAAGATGACATTCTTAACAAGAACCACAATAAAACTATTAAGCATTTTTGAAGCTTTTTTTATTTTTTTTACATTAGACGACAAATGTATTTTCTCATACAAAATTACTAAAATGTTGATATGACAAGCTGTCAGTCTTCAAGTGGAAGAATTATATGTATTTGCAGTCATTGCCTGGCCAAGCTTTTAACTGTCTTAAGATGCCAGTCAGCTCATTTCCGCCCATACCTGCTTTTTCATCTCTTTTAAATAATGGTTAGTGATGTCATAATAACAATAATGATCTCTTTTCAATAGGGTGTGATTGTAGTGAAAACACTCATTTCACTGTCACACATTGTGTGATAAAGAAAGCATTGGAGCATATGTCGCATTTCAGAAATATTACCCCAGCCAAAAAGATATTTTTCCCCTCCCAGTATAATCTGTTTTATTCTGTTCCATTTCTGTGAAAATGTCACTTGCTTCTGAAAGCTGTCAGCGCGCTATATTGAAGTTTAATATTTTTTATACTGAGATTTATTTTGTGAATTAAATATGGAGAGTTTTGTCATCAAAAGGACAATTACCTAGGAAACCAAACAATTGTTTTTATCCCCAGAGTGGAAATTCTTTGTGGGTAACTGATATATTGATTGGATTCTATGCCATTGTGAATGCTGTTAATAGTAAAGCCGCCTTGGAAATACATGAAAACATGTAATTTGAAAGACAAAAAAAAAAAATCATTGCATCCGTAGCAGAGAAGTGTATTGCTTACACAGAAGGATTTCAGTGCTGGTATTTACAAAGTTGCTTTACAAGTGCACCCAAGGTTTCTATTCATTTGGGTTAATTATGTTGACATTGATTTCCATATTTTAGAACAGTCACTGATATGTGCATTGTTTTGGCATGTGGGAGGTCACCCACACAGTTGGCATGTGATGACTACCAGCAAGGAGATTAGAAATAAAACTACAAATGAAATGTAAACAGCGGTTTTATCTCAGGAAATTTTATTTAGCTATTGTTAATGTAATTATTATTTTCTCAAAAGTGCAGTTGAGGGATATCAGGCATAGTAATACTTGCTTGATTAATTAATAAATCAGTCAGGCTATTAATGTGTACCAAATAATTAGCAGAGAATACCTGTTCACCAGGAGTTATGAAAATAGTATATGTTATGTACAGAATAGATAATTTGTAAGGGACATCACTGGAGTATACCTGTCCTTCCATACAATTCCTTTTGGCTCGGCATATACCAAGATCAGTGGCTCAAGATTACTGACTTTAAAACAGGTGTTCTTTATGCTATGTGTCTGTATGTAGCTACCAAGTGATTGTGATGTGAGTTGCAGCTTGTTTAAGGTTTTGCTAGCATGTCGTAGTAATGTATTGAATTTATATCAGCAGAAATCAGAGACATTAATGACATTTTTGGAAAACGGGAAGGATGGAAACTTCTGTACCTTGGACTCATCCTCCATCTATACAGAGTACATGAATACCCACTATGAACTACCGTTATCTTTAGAGTGATCCAGCCTCTAAAATGTATCACTTACGCATAGTATAGATGTTACATAGTTTGGGGTTCAGCCCCTCATCAGATTGCTTGAATGTATGAGCCATATTTCTCCACCAACGCACAACCAACAACAGTAAGGAAAAGCTTGCATTGAATCTCAGTTGAGCATGCCCATGGCTGCTCCATTTAGTCTATATAGGATTGAAAGAAACAGCTACTCTAATAGGTTATTTACAAATCAACTCCATATGAAATATAACTAATAGGAAGTGTTTGTAACTGATTTGTGAGGTTGTCTTCTGCTGGACCATCTGTACTCTGGCGGGCCATCCCAAATGTGCTCTAATTAGTGATCCAGAGTGTTTATGCAAGTGACTGAAATCTAAGGTGACATCTGCAAGAAAGAACTTGTAAAATCTACTCTTCCTTAAAATAATTTCACATACACAGCAAGAGATCCGGTAAGCTGTTCTGGCATAGAACAACCTGCCAGAGCTCTCTGGATCTGGAATGCCCGCTGGCCCCATCAACTTTAATGGGATTCTGGCGGAGCTCCACCCTGTACTCGACAAATATGCTGAGAATCGGCTGGACAAGCAAATCGGCTGGACAAGAGAATAGTCCGCACAAAAAACACTTTGAGTTGCGAATCTCCGCTGGACCCTATTTTAGTTAATGGGTACTGTCTCACATTGCAGAGAGCTCCAGCAGGCTGTTTTCTGTCGGAACAACCTGCCGGATCTCTTGCCGCGTATGTGAAACTAGCCTTAGGCTTCACACTAGCAGCAAGGAGCTCCGGCAGGGGAACAGCCTGCCGGATCCATGCTGCCGCTAGTGAACGCGTGGGGCCGGAGGTCCGCTCCGGCCCAATTGACTATAATGGGAGCGGGCCAGAGTTCCGGTGGCAGCGCGGCAAACATGCCAAGAGGCGGCCGGAATAAAACTATGACATGTCTCGGAGAAGGCTGCCGCTAGTGTGAAAGTACCCTTACAAACATTTGCCATTTATCCTGGAGGCACGCTCCTTTTATGTCATATGAAACGAAGTCTCTCATATAGTCCATACATATTGTGCCTGGTTTTGAATGGTTTGCATCATCTTATTATAATCTTTGTTTTGCTAACCAAGACCCATATCTTTCTTATAATAATAGAATGACCCATAAAAACAATACAGAGATTTGCTGACATTACACAAATTGTCAGGACATTAGAATTCAGGATTATTGACCAGAACAATAAAAGAAGGAAGAACAACCCACAACAAATCAAGAGAAAGGTCCTAATAAAACAGACATTGCATATAACAAATCAGTTTCTTGAAATCAAAGTATGTTCAACACAGTTTGCCCCATGGCTGACCTCACTGGTGTGAATAAATTGGCAAATGGTTAAGTAGGACCTATTTTCCCTACAAAGTGTTTTTATTCACTTTTCATTATTTATTAATAGGTGTGTAAAAAATGTATGTCTCTAGTGCCTGCACAGCATGATAATAAACTTTTGAACTATCCATCCTAAAATGCTGAACTTATGATAGTTAAACATATATATGACCTTTATCTGACCCTACTATAAATCTGATAATACTATTGAAATGCTGCTTCTAGATATTTGCTGTATATACATTGGTTATGTTCTAAATTGGCTAGATTTGTAAAGATTACATGGTAGTATTTGAAGCTGTATTTACAGTCTGATAGTTGGATATGTGGTGGAAATGCCGGAATGTTCCTTGGAGGTACTGCTGTATGTAGTCATTCAGTGTATCATGACTCAAGATATTGTACTGTCAATCACATACATTAGTTTTGTTGTGAGAAGCCATATTTAGGGATATTATTCATTTGAGAGGTTGTCCAGCAAGATCAAAGGTTTTAGGAAAGGGGCAGAATTAATCACTATTTATCTCACCAATCCCAACCCTCTGCTGCTCCAACACTTACCGCATCCCTGGTCGTCCCTGCTCTAAGGTTCCATCTCCAAACACAGAAAATGCCAGAAAATACTCAGCCAGTCACTGACTGCACAAGTAAACTTCTTGGCAAGTGACTGGCTAAGCCTGCATTTCCTGCCCTTTCCTGTGTGCTGACATTGGAGAAGGAAACCAGTAAGCATTAAAACGGCAATTGCAGGAGATTGGTGAGTAATGTTTCTTTTATTTTTCAAACTCACACTTGTCTAAAATTTTATTCTGTTGGATTACTTCTTTAACAGTTATTGGCTGTGACAACTCCAGTTGTCAACAAGCCTGCAGATCTGGATTTCACTTCACTTATAGCAATCATCTTTCCCAGGGACTAATGGTGTACCCGTTACACAGATACCCCCTAAATATCTCCCTGTTGAAACATTACTCAGCAATACTGACCCTAAAACAACAACAGAAGGGTGCTAAGACCTAGAAACAAGAAAAACAAATTGGACAGAGCTGAACTGAAATCAAGCAAGACAGACTCAAACAACAAGAACACAAACTAAAGCTAGGAGCTACTAGACAATGAACTAGATGCATGATACAAGGATTTGCTAGATCCAAGGGCAGAAGAATTTCCACCAAAGGCTATCTAATCAGAAACTCCTTACCAAATGACACTGGCCTGCACCAGTGATCAGCTGACACAAAGCAATGAGATTTATGTCAGGAAAATTTCCCATTATATACATAAAACATAGAGACAAACATGTTATTGAAGGGGTGTTCCCATCTTTTTATGATACCTGAGAATAAAGGGGCGGCAGCACTCATTGTCTTCCCTGCACTGTGGGGTTACATGGTTGTGCAGAAAACTGCAGCTGACCCCATTCTCTGAATCAGCGATGCTGTCCCTTTGTTCTGAAGATCCATGAAAATGCCTGAGAATGAATGCCTTTTATCTAGCATTAAATTGTCCTAAGGGAAAAAAATACAGCATAAATGCATAAGTGTTAAAAGTGTGACAGTGATAACTATCATTGTTTATTATGGCCAGTCTATTGCATATTTTTGCATCATTTCAAAGCCCAACCTAGCTTTCGACTGCTGGTGTTGGTATAATTTTCTTAATAGTCTGATAAGGAGAAATAATGAGCTACTATGCATAAAGCTTTGCTATACTTTCTAATGTAGCACATAACAAATCTGTTCCACTAAATTTTGATGGAATGTTTGCATATAAGTCAATTTACATGTCCTCTAATTCTAAATCTTATGCACTGTAACTCTAGTTCTACACCAAATATCATTTAGGCAGGAATCATTTTCCTACTGTACTTCTTACTCTTGTGTTAAATGGTTTTGCCTATCTGCATTAGTATATATTATTGGTACATCTATGTGCTCACACTTTGCCTTATACACATATTCCGCACCATGGACGTTATTTGTACCTTCAACATAAATCAGAATAAAATTGCTTTGTAGAAAGCGTGACATTTTATTTATATTAACAATTCACTGCTGATTTCTTGTAGATAAAATGTGACCAGTACTGGCCAAGCAGAGGTACGGAAACATATGGCCTTATCCAAGTGACTCTGCTGGACACAGTAGAACTTGCTACTTACTGTGTCAGGACATTTGCTCTTTACAAGGTAAGCCTGCTCTTTGAGCATCACTATGCTCCAGTGAATGGACACGTTATACATCTGTATACAGTCCTTTATAACGACTATTGATTCAGATATAAGATGTCTTTAATATACCCTATAACTAGAAGTGGGTAACCTGGAATTGTTCTGACATTAAAGGGCTTCTGTCACCCCCAAAAGTCATTTTTCATTTTTGGCCTTATTAAAATCCTTATTGTGCGATTATTCAATATATATTGCTCTTACCTTTTTCTATGGCTTAGTTTCTGGAAGAGAAGACGTCGTCGGCGCAGGCGCACTGTGGAAGTGCTGATAAAGCAAGCGTCCTTCTCTCAGAGCGCCTGCGCCGAATGAAGGCGCGTAAGGCGCAGGCGCGGGATTTGAAATTCAGACAGGGCCAGCCGGACGAGGAGAGCGCTCGCTGGCCCTGTCAATCCACCTGGAGGAGGGGGTGTTTTTTTTAAAAGAGGATGCGGCGGCTACCAGCAAGTTACCGCCCTACTTGCTGGTAGAGAAGTAATTAACATATTATAAAAGTGTGATTTTTAAAGAAACTAAGCCACAGCAAAAGGTAAGAGCACTATATATTGAATAATCGCACAATAAGGATTTTAATAAGGCCAACAATGAAAAATTACTTTAGAAGCCCTTTAATAGCATTATTTACTTTTGTATGGGCTTTCCCACACACTTTCCATGATGTATGTTTCTATCGCTGGTTGTTTCATGTGAATAAGTCTAGATGGTAATGATGGAAGACATACTTAATATACTAGGACGATACAGATATTTGATCAGTAGATTGGGTCATAGATTAGGTTTAGTTTGAAGGATTGGGTATGGTTGTTAAGCAGAACAGAATCTCAGAGGCACACTAACTTATTGAACTATTTGTGATAACGAAGCAATATTGTGGGTGCACATCCAATAGTATAAAAGCAAACAGGGTTCTACACAACCATACTTAATGTAATATGAAAGAATAACAAGACAAAGTGGTATGGAAATATAAGTGAGCACACCGACCAAGTAATACACAATAATCTGTTAAGTCCCAAAAAACAAACCATGTACCAAAAACATAAAAACACTTAAAACATGTTGAACTATCCATTTTTTAAACCCCTTAATGCAGCTATTGGCTAATGACATATTTATGTAAAATGTTATTATGGAACGACATATACACATAAAAACATGATCACTCTACTACAGTAGAATATTAACCCTTGTAAGTATTCAAAGAGGCTCCTGAACTTTTACTCTGTAACAATGTATGTCTACCATTACTTAAACAGTCTTTTGGTAAGATGTACATCTAAAGCCATGTACTCTTTTTGACAGAATGGATCAAGTGAAAAGCGAGAAGTCAGACAGTTTCAGTTTACAGCATGGCCGGATCATGGCGTTCCAGAACATCCAACACCTTTTCTAGCATTCTTGAGAAGGGTGAAAACATGTAATCCTCCAGATGCGGGGCCAATGGTGGTACACTGCAGGTACAATACACAATTGTTAAAGGATATAATTTATTTTATTATATTTTGCCTACAGGTAGAACTTTATACATTGTGAAAAATATGTGCAGACCAAAATATGGCTGAGATCCTTTTGATTGATACATTGTTACCATTGTGTGCAGACCAACATATGGCTGATATACTTTTGGTGGAAGGGGTATTCTGTAGATAAAATCTACACATATAGCTTCTACACTCTTCTAGTGTTGGAAAGTTAGGTATGACAGATTCTTGTCAAAACGGATCATTTACAGATTCTCAAAGATGGGAAGAGCACCCATGAGTTTCCACTGCCTACAAGAACTGGCATGTCAAATGAACTGAGTGCTTCAAGCTCTCCATGGCTTCCCAGATTTTGCTAGGGTTCTTGGGAACTGGACCTATGGGAATCAGCTGATCACTGCAGTGGCTCCCATATTAAAGGGATTGTCTTTAAAAGCCAACCCCTATAAAGCGGTTGTGCAGCGATTTATATTGTTGACTCACCTTGAGGATTGGTCATCAGTGTGTGATCGGGGGGTCTGATAACCGTCACCCATGCCAATCACCTGTTTGACAAGGAGGCGGCGCTCCATGGTAGTGCTGCTTCCTGGTCATTACACTATGCATCGTCTCCTGTGAAGCGGCAGCGTAGTGTAATTTCAAGTACACTCTCCATTCAAGTGAAAGGAGCAAGTACTCGTCATTACACTGTACTTCCGAGACGAAGTGCAGTGTAAGGAATAGCAAGTGGCACATGGAGCGCTGCCTTCTCTTCAAACAGCTGCACGGAGGAGGTGCCAGGGTTCGAACCCCCGTCGATCAGATATTGATGACCTGTTCTGAGGATAGCAGCAAATGACGAATGACGGCAGCATGTCCAGTGAATCCTTTTATTGGAACTCGCCTCAGTGAACACGTGCACAAATAGCAAAACAGCTACGTTTCGGCTATACACTAGCCTTTACCAAGCCTGGTAGAATGTGAATGCCACAGTGCTATTATAGTGTATATCCCACCCCCAACTTAGAGTGGGCAGCCAATCAATCCAAGGCTCCCAGCCCCCAAAAAGAGGATAACCAATCAAATAGGTAACTCCATACATTAAAAACTGAACCCCATCTGTGATCAATTAAAATACCCATGTTTATAATTAAAAATATCATGGTGAATGTGCTAACCTCTGTACTGCGCCCTGTAGTCCATGCAGCGCGTCTCAATGATTTCAGTGCACATGTTCATTCAAATGTGCACCCGATCTGCTCCATCTGTGTACGAGGCGGGGATTTAAGGGTGTATATTGAGGATGGTGTAATCAAGACGGACCTGTACCAAAATCCAACTGATAGAAATAATCTGCCAAGACATGATAGTAACCATCCTCGTCATATGCTTGACTCACTTCTGTGGAGTCAAATGTTGAGAGTAAGAAGGGTGGTGCCCGATGATGAGAAGTTTTCTGTGAAGGTGGATGAGATGGGTTTGAGATCCTCTGAAAGAGGTTACCCACGTAAGCTATTGGACAAAACAAAAGACAGGATCTCACTGGTTGACAGGGAGGCCACCCTCCAGGGTGCAGGCAGTACTAAAACAAAGGATCACTGGACATGGTGCTATCATTCGTCATTTGTTACTGTTTGGGGAGCTGCTGAGAATCTGTGGCTCCAGACTGGCTGATGCATTCCGGTGTGACCGTGAGATCTGGTGTGTGCGGCTCTATATACTTCTGTTCCACTGTTCTGAGGATAGGTCAACAATATAAATCGCTGTACAACCCCTTTAGGGTATGTTAATTAGTAGATATTTATATATGTATTCTATCACAGCTATCAAATGTTAAATGGTTTATAAAAACACATTCTTCCCAAGCAAATCTGTTGGAATCCTAAAACTCAGGGGTAACACCTATATGGACCACTTACAGATGCAGCAGTTTCTAACTTAAATCTGATAACTTGCTGCAGCATGATATACATACTTAGCATCTCATTCCTATTGTAGAGAAACCTGAGGAAGATGAAGAACAATCCAAAGAATGTTTAGATTAGGTTCCAGATTTCTTTAGAAGGTTTTTTAGATTAAAGGCAACTTTTATCTGAAAAATACTGACTTTCAGTTTTCTTCCAACATCTGTTTTCAGTTTGATCGTACAGTATGGTTTTATTAGCTGTACAATGAGCAATTTCATCTGCATAAATTCATGTAATGGGCTATTTTATTTGTGGGCACACACTGCATCAGCGAGTCTTTGTTTGCTCATCAGATGTTTGCATAAGGTAGAAGGAGATCTTAGTGACTGCACTTCTTTTGTGTGCAAGAGATTTTGCTATATCAAAGCCAGCAGCTGTCCACAATGAATTCTGAATGAGCATTACTGGTGAAGTAAAGAATTTGACCATCTGCAGGAAATGTAAAAATGTTTTTATAACCCAATAACGGAGATCTGGACAGGGGTTTAACTGAGCTTTTCCAGCTGTACCTATATCTCTTACACTTATATGTCCATACAATATCCTGAAACATGTCATGCTCAGCTGGGATTGAAAATATTTGGGCTACGACCAAGAGCAAGTCATTATTTTCTACAAAAATAATCATCGTGCAATAGTTTAACTGTATAGAGTTGCATAAAAGCAACACTATGTAAGATTTGGTAAGTGTGTTAGCAACAGATGGTGGATACAACAGCCCTTAAAATACACACAGAAAGAAAGCAAGTAAGTAAAAAAGCTGTAAAGTAAAATACTTTCCCACAGAGGCCTCTAGATGAAATCTATGTTAGTGTTGGCCTCGATCAGTCTTTAAGACCTAATAAATAAACTCTGCCTCCCTAGGTAACATTAGCTGTAAATACTCCACTGGGGAAACACCACTGCACGTTTGGATATAGCATATGTCTGATTGACAGTGAGACTGAAATGAAATATTTCTGATTTATGACTTCAGAGGCGTAAAGGATATTACAAAGCTAGTTGTGGGAGTTCATCTGATAAGTAAAGTAAGAGTTATCAGGTTTGCTGCGCGTTGTAACACTAGCATTTTAACGTATACTATTTATGGAAAGGTTCCGACTTAAGCTACATCTGGTAATTTCCTTTATATAGTTTGCAGTATTCAATGTACTATGTTGGTCCTATTTTTCCTCTCTAACCCTGGTAATGGGGTTTGCTAGAATTACTCCATTTTCAAAGCTATGTATTTGTATATGTCCAGACCCCCACGCCAGGATACCTAGAACTTGTTTATTTTCCTTCTCTTCTCACCCCTTATAGTTTAAGGATTGCTTGACCCTTGGGCCAATGTCCCTAAATAATTTTGCGGTGCCTTTGGAGAGAGCAACTCTGTGGACCCCATTGCAACTGCAAGAGCTGCCCCTAAGCTATTGTAGTACTGTATTCTCTTGAAATCTAAGAACCACAAAGCTTTTCTGAAACTGATATACAAAAGCATGAACTGTGCCTGGGAGGCAGAAATAGTTGACATCTATATAAGTATCATTCCATAGCTGAGCAGAAGTGATCTATTAGAAGACTTGCACAGTTCAGGGGACGGTACAGAGCATTTCAATGTTCTATTAGCTGTATGCAAAGGGCATGAGGTCAATGCATTCATTAAGTATGAGCATTGTTGCTCTGGTATTCGCATTAGTGCTTTTAATATACCATCTTATTACTGTAAGTATGCACGATTATTTTCTCAACAAGTCTACAGTTGAAAGAAAGTTACTTCTCTTCTATGTATTGATTTGTTAGAGTAACTTTATGTTGTTCTTGGCTGAACATGCCAATTGACAAAGCATTGGGTCTACTTTACAGAACAGTGTGATATTACTGCTACAGAGCAGATCATTACTATGCATACCAGACTTCGGTGAGAGAACTTGTTAAAAATGATTACTATGTGATGCAACAATAATTCGAAACCAAAATCCCTATAGTTTTCTCCCTTAATGATCAGATAACAGTGACTAATGCCATTTGTGGGTTACTGCGGCAATAGTGTAAATGTCATCCTGGTATGTCACATCTTATTATGTCTGATTCTTTTGAAGCCATTAGCAAAGGTATCTGTTAGCATTTTCATGGCTGTACCAAGCAGTCTTAATTATGACACTGACTTGCGAGAATTCATATTAGAGCACTCGGAGGATCTCCTCTTAATTAAGATGCTATTCTTTTCAGCTCCTGTTATCATTTCATTAGTCACTTTAGTGGGAAAGTAACACAAAGTAGTATTTAGCTTTGAAACTTGTAGTAAGAATAAAAGGCATTTCTTGATGGACTTTTTTTTTTCTTCACGATTAGCAAATTCTCAGTCATATGTTTTATGGAGATCTAATAGATAATTAATGCCAAATAAAATCTAGGAGTATTATAATGGCCTATTACCTACATAGCGTTGTCAATTTATGATGATAGAACAATGCTGCCTTTGGAGGTAGAAAGTGAGGATGGTTATTAAAATATGATGCATAGTTCATTCATTCTCCGTAGAGGTATTTGTAAAGACACTTCGCCCAGGCTTGAATTATTTGTGAAGCTGCTGTGCTCATGTACAGTATTATTGAAAATAAAAACGGTTAGGGTATTATGTTCCTATAAATCCCATTTTGAGGGACTACAAAATTATTTGGTAATGTCACTTAATGCTTGGCAAATAATAGTATTGTAATTGTTAACTGTGAAATTTTAAAAATAGGTTTGATGTTTGCAATAAATTGAACAAAATCCACACAGGGCATTTTCCTCCTCATATGCATTAGGTACGTGATGGTATTTAAACACCAATATTGAAATTTATCAAATAATTTTAAACCTAAAATGGCACAACACTGGATTCTCTAGCGACACCATGTAATTGTGGCAAAATATATGATAGATTTGACAGAATCTTCTTGTGCCATTTTTGTCACTTTTTTGTGGCTCAGTAGAAACCTATGTGCATAGAGCCTGCACAGAAGTGCACATAAGCAATATGGCACCACACAGCCTCTGTTTCCTGCCTTACAGGCTTTGTTGCAGTATACGTACAGAACTATTCTCCTCTACACACATTACAGCCCTGTGCATAAAGTCTAACTTTAATAAGTTCCCCCTACTGCACTGAATAAGCCCCAAATTGCTATGTACATTTATCATTTGCTACTGTCTGAAGGAACCAATCCTTTTGCAAATACTAGTGTTGGACTGGGGTACCTAGGACCTACCAGTTTAGCACATTCTGGGAAGCCCACAATATTACCTGACCCCCATTTAAAAATCCCTAAAACTGCTCTAAACATATTGTTTTCAGTAGTAGCCTGCTACCTAGCCTGTGTCTCAGACTGTTCTGATCTGAAGACCCTGTCAGTGTCTTGTTGACAAGCTTTTGCCTTGGACTAGGGCTCTTAGTTATGTAAGCCTGGAATACATGCTCACAGGGTAGGATTGGCCATAGACCTTACAGGGAAATTACCCGGTGGGCTGATCCCAAGGGGCCCGTCTGAGCCGCCTCACAGCTGGCCAGTGGACGCTTTTAGAGATGTATTTTGTGCCATTGGCAGCAGTATTTTGTAATGGTCTGTAGTATTTGGCTCTGTTGGTGTGGTATAACTTGCCCCTCCTACTTGTGTTGGCCCAGCCTTCCATCAGTTTGGACCGACTACAAAACAGGGCCACTTTTAGTATTTTTTCCAGGGCCACTTTAAGTTCCCAGTCCGCCTCTGCATGCTCACGCAGCAGCAAGATCCGGCAAGATGATTGTTTATGGGGGCTAAGAAAGGGGATCTGTGGGTAAAAAAGATTTGGGTTGATCTTCCTCTGTATTGAGAAGTAATCTCAGCTACCTGATGTATCAATAATAATAAACTGGGTAGTTTATTATATACCCATTTGTTTATATGAACATAGATTGGTTCAGATGCTATACGCTGCCTAACTTCTGTGCCACTTGTGCAGGGGGTGGGAAACCGGAGGACCAAGGGCATACCAGGGAAATTCACCTCATCTGCTGTGGGCCAGTCTGAGCCTAACTGAGTCATGTCTGTAATAGATGTTGACCTTTATGCATCCATTCAATTGCTGAATTAAAGTGCAAATAGCTAACGTTTATTATTGATATATTAGATTGAGATCCCAGGCACAATACATCCAAGACAAAATAGCACATGATAGATTTGATGAACAATGACAGTTCTGGTGGGACTGCATCCAGGTCCTCAGTGTTGCTGACTTGCAATGATTGGGCCCATATGCATGAATTATATTACTTGTCTTCTTGAGTGATTTTTCATAGTTTTCTGTATGTCCCTTAGCAGAGAGCCACAGTGTACGTATCTCATTAGTATAACCCCTTTCATTTGTAGTCTGTTAGAGAAAATGGATGTTTTAAAGGTGGGATTCTAAGTCCAACCAGAGTGCACTGAAATTGTGTGGTGGCCTGCAGCTTCCATAGACAATAACAGCTAATCGGTAAGAGTTGAAGCAGTCAGACGCCATCAGTCAACGGAAAAATGGGCCCCGTATAGGTCTCAATAAAACATTGATTTGGTGTGAATAATGCTTCTTTCTTAACCAGTTCTTCTTATGTCTTCCATAATAACTCAATTTCACTACTATTCTTTCTACAATTATATTTCTTTTACAAAAATATTTGGTATTTTTGCACAAAAATCTTCACATTCTACCTTAGTGTTGACCATGAGAGAAGTACTAAATTAATTGTTTTCTGTCTTCTAGTGCTGGAGTGGGCAGAACGGGCTGCTTCATTGTAATAGATGCCATGCTGGAGAGGATACGACATGAAAAGACTGTAGACATTTATGGTCATGTGACGTTAATGAGAGCGCAGAGGAATTACATGGTTCAAACAGAGGACCAGTATATCTTTATCCATGATGCCCTGCTGGAGGCAGTGACATGTGGAAATACCGAAGTGCCAGCTAGAAACCTGTATGCATATATTCAAAAGCTGACACAGATCGAGCCTGGAGAGAATGTCACAGGGATGGAGTTAGAATTTAAGGTACAAATTGACATGCTAATATGTGGGTTCAGTTTAATTTAAATGCACCTTATATGCATATTTTGGCTAGAAGAGGAATAGATTCTGGCTCAAAGGTGGGCAGATTTTGAGAAGATCAGGCTTGGTTATTTCAGTCACTCCCATAGAATGAATGGAGTGGCAGCACGAATGCCTAGCGATCAGTGAAGCTCTTAGCTGTCTGAGCCCACCGATTTAACATTTATTACCTATCCAGTGAATAGGTAATTAAGGTTTGTGACTGGAATACCACTTTAAATATCTAATTTCATACATTCTCTTTACTGAACCTTGTTAACACCGTTTTAGATAATATAGAAAAAAAATCAGTTTTTTACTCATGTATGCCATGTAAAGGTTGCTAAAAGTTTTTTTTTCTTACAGCGCCTCGCAAGCTCGAAAGCTCACACATCACGGTTTATCAGTGCCAATCTTCCATGTAATAAATTTAAAAACCGCCTTGTTAATATTATGCCATATGAGTCCACAAGGGTATGTCTACAGCCCATCCGTGGTGTAGAGGGCTCTGACTATATCAACGCAAGTTTTATTGATGGATATAGGTAAGTGTGTCGCAGAACTACTGACAGCATTGGATAGGTGATAGTGGCTGTATAAGTCGGAAATAGTGGTTTTAATATGTCATGTGCCACGAATGCAAGTGCCCTATGGGTGGTCCTTTCATGTACGATGCATTAAATACTCCTTAACCCCTCCCCTTTGCTCTGAGTGACTGATCTACGGGTCTCCTAGATGGATACTAGTGCTGTCACTAAAAGGTAGAGGGGAGGGGATGGAGAGAGTTAGTGCATAGAGCCTAGGGCACTGCACATGAAGGAACCACCCAGAAGACATTTGCAGTTGTAGCTCAATGCGTATTACAAGCTGTATTTCTGGCTTCTTCAGCTAGTATGAAGATCACCACCGGTAGACCTTAACTGCTTTCCTCAGCACTATCTAGTGCTGTAAAATGACAGGCTGCTTCTAACTAATGATTATTTTTGTTTCTGCATAAGATGCAATAAGTGGCAGACAAGTAAATTATCATTCATTGTCCATGTTTACACTGGCCAATAATTGTGAACTGTTTTAAGTAGGAACAATGATTCAGGCTGTAATCATCTGTGTAAATGGACATACTTTTGTAAACAATATCCTTTCTTAAAATAAAATTCTTCAAATTCGTACTAATAAAAAAAAATCAATATTAGTTTAAAAAATAGCCGTATTTAAAGGAATGTTAATACATTTTACAGAGAAGCCAGTGGTTTTCACTAGGCTTCATTTTACGACTATGGTGGTAAAACTGAAACCAAGTATCTTTGAATCAGAGGAACATAAACACCAACCTCCTTACCAGTGCATTTGCGAATGTTGTTTTTTTTCAAATATCAGTTATCTTTACCATATGTTCTTCACAACAGATTGGCTTCTAATATCAAGTCCAAACTCTTAAATAAATGGGTTATCCAGGAATTTATATTGCTGACTTATCCTCTGGATAGGTCATCAATAACAGATTGAAGGGGGTCCTAGGCCAGATGACATCATCGTACATTGATCACATGGTCTAGTTGCATTTCCGCCCCATTTAAGTCAACGGGCTGAGCTGCAATACCAAAGCACAGCCACTATACAATGTACGGCACTGTGCTTGGTAAGCTTCCGGGAGCTCCCTGAAACAGCTGATCAGCAGGGGTGCTGGGGCCTGGACCCCCACTGATTTTGTAATGATGACCTCTCCTGAGGATAGCAAATAAAGCAATTGTGACCAGCATCTCCTCTTTTTGCAAGTTTATTTTGATTAACACATCAGACAAGGCAACGTTTCAGCTTATACCAAGCCTTTCTCAAGCCTTGGTATAAGCTGAAACGTTTCCTTGTCTGATGTGTTGATCGAAATAAACTTGCAAAAAGAGAACACGCTGGTCACAATTGCTTTATATCCTACAGTTTGGAGCGGGAAGGAGCCAGTGGGATGTTGGTACTTTTCTGCTATCCTGAAGATAGGTCATCATTATCATTTTCTGGATAACCCCTTTAAGATACTTAACAGAATTTTTGGAGATTCATGTATATGTTTTGGTTCATTTTCAGAGGACTTCCAAAATGTCATTGTCTTGCATTGCTTCTAAATATTTATATTTGGGTGTATTGTTCATGGTAGTCTATTTTGCATATAGCCTCTATGTAGCTTTTATTATTCACGTTCTGTAACATTAACTTTTAAAGCATTGAGACCCCCACAGATCTCTAGCATGAGGGGAGAGAAATGTGCCCATATCGCGCCCATATCGCACTCTCTTTTCTTGCTGCAGAGGACGGAATCAAGTCTCATGTAAGGAGGAACGAGTGCTCTTCTTCTCTCTCCTCGTTCTAGAGATCGTGTGGGTCAGCACTCAGACCTCCAAATTAACAAACAGCGTGCAACATTGGATAAATTTGGTGCAAAATTCACCAAGACAGACTCAGGAAAAACTGACTTCAGATATTACCCTCATAATAAATTCCCATATTTGTGATTTTTTTTTGGTGCCTGTATACAAAAGAACAGCTTTTTAGGTCACTAGTTAGGTTGTCTGTTGGCAAACATACAGTTGAATTAAAAGACTATGCAAGATAATGCATTCACTATACCTACAGTTAAAAATCTCACACATTTTACAGATTAATATCATAATTTGTTAGTTCCAGTCTTCCTTAATATGATTAATGTAGTAACAGTCATTAATCCACTGACATTTCTCAACTAAGTGGTTTATTAAGTGTTTTATTTCAGATGGAGTAAAACTGAATAGAACTTTACAGCAAGTAAAGGATAATGAGCACATTCATTTAAATCATTGTTTTAACAATGTAATAAATGGAAACAATTTTATATGTGCACATGCCAATAAATCTTGCTTGGCTTTTTTGTTAAGATTTTGTGTTAACGTTTCCAAAATGGCAACATTCCCATCATCTTGAATTACCTACTTATTATGAATTATAGCAGTTGTGCAGTATAACATCCCACCAATGCAACCACCAAGCCAAGGTCTAAGTTCCATACACATACTTTTGACTTTGGCCTTTATTGTGCAGTATATAAGTGAGGGTTGTACTGAAATATTGACATATCACGGCTGCTTTTGCACTATGTATCTGAATAAGGCATGAGGCACCTGGCAGTTTTAGTGAATCACTCTTCACTGATGTGTGCACACCATTGTATGGCTTCTGGCTCAAAGCACTAAACAGTGGTTAGACAATAAAAGACAAACTACACAACTCTTGTCAATGGATTGTGTGTGCTTTAACAGTTCAGCGCATGTACTTAAAATTGGTCAGAACTACAATAACACGCAGTCACTAACATGAGTGCAGCTCCAGGTAGGGAAAAGAAAGCATGCTTTTTTCCCCTAATTTCAGACAATTTTTTTGATAGCTTTCTGCCCCCTAGTTCAGATTTATGCAATACAGATAATAACACATCTTCCCATTCCTCATAAAGCTTAAAGGGGTTATCCCATGACTAATGTAAAAAAAATGAAAGTCAGACACCATATAGTACATGACAATCTCATTCTAACAAATCTAGAACCAGCCCTGTGCCTCAGATGGATCCATAGATCTCCTCATTCATTGTTCCAATTGCTTTGCTAGATTTATATCAAGCTGGCAACTTGGGGGGTGTCATTTCTGCTGTAGCTCAGGGAGCATGTTCTTTCTGCTGCAGCTGTCTCCCTATCACAGCTCAGTAGGCAGTTGAAGAATGGAACTGAGCATGTGCGTCCTCATCAGGGTGGACAGAGAAATAAGGAAAAGCTAACAAACAGCAGTAGGTGCTAAACGGATTCATTTTAACCCCTTAAGGACCGGGGGTTTTGGGATTTTTGCGTTTTTGTTTTGCGCTCCCTGCCTTCCAAAAGCCATAACATTTTTATATTTCCGCTCACATAGCCATATGACGGCTTGTTTTTTGCGGGACAAGTTGTACTTTTTAACGCTACCATTTATTTTTGCATGTGATGTAGTGGGAAACGGGAAAAAAATTCCAAATGGGGTGAAATTGCAAAAAAAAAGCAATTTCACCACAGTTTTACGGGTTTTTAAATTACAACGTTCGATTTGCGATAAAACTGACTGGTTAATTTTATTCTTCAGGTCAGTACGAATCTGGCAATACCTAATATGTATAGTTTTTCTTGCGTTTTGATAGTGAAAAAAAAATTTAAAGTGGGAATTTTTTTATTTTATTTTTTTGTCGCCATGTTTTGACCCCTATAACTTTTTTGTAATTATGCGTACGGAGCAGTGTAGGGGCTCATTTTTTGCGGGGCTATCTGAACTTTTAATTGATACCATTATGGGGTGCGTATGATGTTTTGATCACTTTTTATTCATTTTTTTTTAGGAAATGAAGCGTCCAAAAATGGCGAATTAGCCATTTGGACGCTTTCTTTCCGTTTTTATGTTTACCGTATGGTGAATATTTTTAATATTATTATAGTATGGGCGTTTTCGCACATTGCGACACCCATTATGTGTAATTTTTTATTTATTTTATTTTCATTTTGGGGAAAGGGGGTGATTTGAATTTTTATATTTTTTTATTTAATTTTTATTTTTTAAACTTTTTTTTTTTTTTTTTACCACTTTCTTATAGTTCCCATAGGGAACTATAAGATGCAATCATCAGATTGCTATTCTCATATATTCCAATGCAATAGCATTGGAATATATGAAAAAATCGCATATTTCCTATGGAGCCTATTACAGTCATAGGCTCCATAGGAATACTGTGTGGTAACCTAGGTTTCATTCACAGAAACCTAGGGTACTACATGCATGCTCGGCTCCCCCTTGTGGCCATCAGGGAGCCGAGCAAAACCGAAAGTGAAACTTTCGGTTTTGCGCGATCAGATGCCGTGGTCAGGATTGACCACGGCATCTGAGGGGTTAAATGTCCGCGATCGGCATCGCTGCCGGTCGCGGACATGAGCTGCGGGTGTCAGCTTGATGAATCAAGCGTTTACCCGCAGCTCATGCCCCCGCTCCGGGCGCCATCTTTAAAGTGCGGACGAAGGGCGTACATGTACGCCCTTCATCCTTAAGGGGTTAATGAATAACTCAGTTGTTATACTACATTTTTTTTTTAAACTGCTAAATCTTTTTCATGGGACAACCCCTTTAACAGAAAGATGCAGGAAGATTGTCTTAATCCATGCAAACACAAAAGCTTTTGTCTGATATTTACCCTCTTAACATACAGTTTCCACTCCGAAACGTGTCTAAGATTTAAGTTTTAACTGCTAAAACCAAAGAAGTAAGCATGAGATTCCTGTTTATCAAATTTGTAACAGAAGACCACTAAAGTTACCAGAATCCAGTTTGAACATAAGGAATAAGTATATGCATTCGATGAGAGAATGTCTAGTCACAATAATTTAAAACTTATGCTGGGATATTTTCAATTGCGGCTGAATGTAAATACATTAAATGTACAGATACACTTTACCACAGAAACACTTTCTAGTGGCTGTGATGGTGAAATTTTCTTACGATTTTTCTGCTGAAGGCATTATCCTACTATGTTATTATTATTTTTTGTGTAAGAATTTTTTATTGCCTATCTGTATATTGGAGCAGGGCCATTTGTCCTGCATGATCCTGCAGAGCAGATTTGCATTTCCCAATCCTACCTTCCTTCTCCTGAACCAAACTAAGTTCTCTACAGAACCTGTGGTCGTCTTTGCTTCATAAGGTCCATGAAGAGGGTGTTATAGACTCTTAAATGCATCCATATTACAACCGTGCGAAATTGGTTTCTCAGTTCCTATATACTTTGTCCATTAAATGTTCAAGTCTTTGTCTGGAGCTATGTTATATACAGTCAGTAGTTTCTAGAAGATATGTTTTTGCATCAAATATCTAATACATGTATCTAATTTATCTTTTTTGATCTATTAAACAGACAGCAAAAAGCCTATATAGCAACTCAAGGTCCCTTGGCCGAGACAACAGAAGACTTCTGGAGGATGCTATGGGAACATAACTCAACAATTGTGGTTATGCTAACAAAACTTAGAGAAATGGGCAGAGTAAGTATCTAGTTTTGTTGTCAAGTTGTCATGTCTACCATTGCTGGATGAATGTTATGATATATGTGGTATTATAAATATTATAAATAACCATCAACAGGGGTCTAAACAACTGTTGAACATGTAAGCAATGGAAGTGGAGGACCCATATGAAAAATGTTAATCTCTAAATAAAAGAAATTCTATGTCTTACATTCAGGGGCTGATTGGCCATAGACCTTACAGGAAAATTTCCCGGTGGGCTGATGCCTTGGGGGCCACCTGGGCCTTCCTCATGGCTGGCCAGTGGAAGTTTTTGGGGATGTATTTTGTGATGGACTGTGGTTTTTGGCTCTGTCGGGGTGGTATAATGTGCCACGGTATGGTATGGATGGCCCTGTCTTCCATCAATTTGGACCCAACTACAAAACGGGGCCACTTTTAGCTTCAGTTTAAATTTTTTTCCAGGGCCATTTAAAATTTCAGCCCCTGATTATGTAAGGGATGCATATAAAAGTGATTTGAAATGGCTGATATTTGCCATTTCTTTTAACTATCGATTGGAAATTATTTTCAGGCAGCTATTCAAGATGGGCAATGGCAGACTACTGTCCAACAGAAAAATGCCATCTGTCTGGTTGGATTTTTTTGGCCATTTTCTGTTGAAACTACACATTTTTGCAAGCTTTCTTTGTTACTTTTACATTGCTGGTATCTCCCTGATCTTTCTGTTTCGCTTGGCATGTTTTTGCTCAGATACCGTACTGGTATACAATTAATTTTATGTATTCCAGCCAATACTAATTTTTTGTGTATGATTGGCTTTAGCCATCAGTAGTGCCGGTGACTACGTGTAGCTACACGCACAATATCAGTGGCATGCAGCACCTTATCAATTTGTTACTTTGTTTCGCTTCTGTGCTGGCTCCTGATAAAATACTGGCTGTGTCCAGCAGGGAAACACGTCGAGCTGAGTGCTAGATAGGAAATGAGTCTTTAATGTAGCCTGTAATAGGTGTTGAGGGGAATGCAGTAGGGTCTCATTATGGGGCAGCACTAGGGTATAGGTAGCAAGCTAATATTGCTGCTGATTCAAGTGAGCAAAGGTATAGGCTCAGGCAATCATAGCTTGACTAGTATTTGCAGTTCAGCTACACAGGGCCCTGGTGCGCCGTGTATCCCTACCCCCAGAGCAGTGGGGACCGCAAGAACCACACTACCTGATCTGTCTGTTTCGCTTGGCATGTTTTTGCTCAGATACCATACTGGTATACTATTAATTTTATGTGTTGCAGCCAATACTGATCTTATGTGTATGACTCGCGTTAGCTTTTATTAACTAATAAAAAATTAGACCTCATTCACACCATCGTCTGTATTGTGCTACCCCTGGATGTGATTGGGATTTGGGCTAATTTTAGAAGAATAACTAGAACAGGTTTACAGTTTGTACCTCTTTATTATGTGTCGTACTACCCATTAGATCACTTTGTAGCACAGTCATTATAATCTTGAACAAAACAAAAAATTATGGCAACCTTGCTACAGCTGAATAGGTAGTTGTGGCCACATACACACATACAGTTATTGGCTCAGTCTTTAAGATGAAAAAAGTGTCTGATTATTTATTGGGCTTTTCAGTGTATGATTTTACAGGGTTTAACTTTTTTTTATAACAGGAAAAATGTCATCAGTACTGGCCTGCCGAACGTTCTGCCAGATATCAATACTTTGTAGTGGATCCAATGGCAGAATATAACATGCCACAGTATATCCTACGGGAATTTAAAGTAACAGATGCTCGGGTAAGATATCTTTAAAATACTTTATAAGATGCATACTGCTTATATACACTATTATTATAACTAGGAACCCATTTTATTTATACAATGTATATCAGTTGCAACAGTGAGTTGAAACCCATTTTTGTTGAAATTGCAAATTTCATTTTCCATGAGCTTGTCTGCTCACCAGAAGAGAAGCTTTTTATATACTGAAGATATATGACTTTCTACCTTCATATATTAAAGGGTACGCCCGGGTTCAGAGCTGAACCCAGACATATCCAAAATTTTTACCCAGGCAGCACCCCTGATGTTAGCAGCAGAGCATCTCATGCTCCGATGCGCTCCCTTGCCCTGCGCTAGATCACGCAGGGCAAGGGCTCTTTTGTTTACAATAACACATTGCCGGGTGGAAGCTTCCACCCGGCAGTGTGTTCGGTGACGTCACCGGCTCTGATGGGCGTGCTTTAGCACTACCCTAGCCGTTTTATAGGCTAGGGCAGCGCTAAAGTCCGCCCATAAGTGGCAGTGACGTCATCGGGCTTCCTGGCAGCCCCATGGAGAGCCCGGTTCATCACCGGAATTCCGGAAAGAGCCAAATGAACTGCTCCGATGCTCAAGTCAGGGGGGCTGCCTGGGTGAAAATGGAGGTATGTCCAGGTTCATCTCTGAAGGTGGACAACCCCTTTAAAAGGGGTTGTATAACATTAGAAAAGAGGGTCACTATTTTAGGCACACCACCTCTCTTGCGCATGGCTGTGTCTATTGCAGCTTAGCACCAGTTCAATGAAAAGTAATGCAGTGAAGAGTCGTGACTGTAAAAAAAATTCCCTTTCCTCCACCCTTTTAGTGGGACACTTTAATCAGAAAGGGGTATTTTTTAACCCATTCAGGACACATGACGTATCGGTATGGCATGTTTCCCGAATCCTTAAGGACACATGACGTACCGGTACGACATGAGTATTTCTGATCACTGCTGCTTAGCCGGCAGTGATCGGAACAAGGTACCTGCTGAAATCATTCGCGGTTTGCAGCGCTTTTTGCGATCTCGGATCTCTGTGACCGCGGGGATCAGAGTCTAAATGCCCCCAAAGTGGTAAATTTTAGCCCTCCCTGCAGCCCCCAATCATATTGCGGTAACATCGTTGGCGGTATAGTGGATCTATCAGAGTGTCAGCACATTGCTGACACTCTGATAGAAATGGCTGGCATCTGTGCTGCAGATGCCAGCCGTTTAACCCCTTCCATACCGCGGTCCGTACGGACCATTGTATGAAAGGGGTTAAAAGGGAGGGAGCTCCCTTCCCATCAGCGGGTGATGGTTGCCATGGAAGCAGGACGCTTTCAGAAGCGTCCTGCTCTCTCCATGGATACTGAAAGTCTGAATCGACCTGCTAAAGGTCTATTCAGACTTTGTAGAGTAAAAAATACAGCACAGTGCACTATACAGTGTACTGTACTATATTATATAGACACCAGATCCACTGGATCTACAAGAACCAAGTGGGTCTGGGTCAAAAAAAAAAATGTAAAAAAATTGTAAAAATAAAAAAAACACATATCACTTAAAAAAATTAAAAAAAAATTAAAAACACTACACATATTATGTATCGTCGCGTCCATAAAACCTGCTCTATAAAAATATCACATGACCGAACCCGTCAGATGAACGCCATAAAAAAAAAAGAAAATTGTATAAATAAGCCATTTTTTGGCAGCTTACATAACTAAAAGTGTAATACAAAGCGATCAAAAAGGCTTATGCTTCCCAAAATAGTACCAATAAACCCGCCATCTCATTCCTCAAAAAATAAGCCCCTACCTAAGACAATTGCCCAAAAAATAAAAAAAACTATGGCTCTCAGACTAAAACATGATTTTTTTGTTTCAAAAATGCTTTTTAGTGTTAAATGTAAAAAAATAAATAAAAAGTAGACATATTAGGTATCTCCACGTCCGTTAGAATTATCTCTATAAAAATATCACATAACCTAACCCCTCAAGTGAACACTGTAAAAAAGAAAATTATAAAAACTTTGTCAAAAAGCCATTTTTTTGTCACCTTACATCACAAAAAGTGTAATAGCAAGCGATCAAAAAGTCATATGACCCCCCAAATAGTGCCAATCTAACCATCACCTCATCCTGCAAAAATTATACCCAACCTGAGACAATCGCATAAAAACTGAAAAAAAAATGGCTCTTAAACTATGGAGACACTAAAACATGCTTTTATTTGTTTTAAAAAGGATATTATTGTGTAAAACCTAAATAAATGAAAAAAGGTATACATATTATGTATCAACGCGTCCGTAAGTACCTGCTCTATAAAAATATAACATGACCTAACCCCTCAGGTGAACGTTGTCAAAAAAGCAATTTTTTTGTCACCTCACATCACAAAAAGTGTAATAGCAAGCGATCAAAAAGTTATATGCACCCTAAAATAGTACCATTCAAACCGCCATCTCATCCTGCAAAAAATGAGCCCCTACATAGGACAATTGCCCAAAAACTAAAAAACTATGGCTTTCAGAATGTGGAGACACAAAAAAAATCTTTTTTTTTCAATAATGCTTTATTATGTAAAACTGAAACAAAACCCCCCAAAAAGTAGTCATATTTTGTATTGTCACGTCCATAACAACCTGCTCTATAGAAAAAGCACACAATCTAACCTGTCAATTCAACGATGTAAATAACAAATAATACAAAACGGTCCCAAAACAGCTATTATTTTGCAAATTTTCCATTTTAACCCCTTAAGGACGAAGGGCGTACCTTTGCAGCCCCCCCGACGGGATAGGATAGTTGAGGGAGGGAGCTCACCTCTCTTCCCATCACCCGCTGCTCTGTAATGGCAGCGGGTGATGGTTACCATGGCAGCAGGACGCTTTCAGAAGCGTCCTGCTTGCCATGGTATAGTAATTCTGGTCAGACTGTGAAAAGTAAAAAAATACAGTGCAGTACACTATATAGTGTACTGTTCTGTATTATATAGACACCAGATCCACTGGATCTACAAGAACCAAGTGGGTCTGGGTCAAAAAAATGTCAAAAAAGAAAATACATATCACTGAATAAAAATAATAAAAAATAAAAATAAACTACACATATTAGGTATTGCCGCGTCCGTAAAAATCTCCTCTATAAAAATATCATGTGACCTAACCCCTCACGCAAATACCGTAAAAATAAACACAAAAAAATTGTGTAAAAAAGCCATTTTTTGTCACCTTGCATCACAAAAAGTGTAATACCAAGTGATCAAAAAGGCGTATGCCTCCCAAAATAGTACCAATAAAACCGCCATCTCATCCCGCAAAAAATGAGTCCTTATATAGGACCATCGCCCAAAAAAATAAAAAAATATGGCTCTAAAATGCTATTATTGTGTTAAAGTAAAATAAATAAATAAAAAGTATACATATTATGTATCGCCGCGTCTGTAAATACCTGCTCTATAAAAATATCACATTATCTAACCTCTCAGGTAAATACTGTTAAAAAAAAAAAAAAAAAAACAATGTAAAAAAAAAAACATTTTTGTCACCTCACATCTCAAAAACTGTAATAGCAAGCGATCAAAAAGTTATATGCACCCAAAAATAGTGCCAATCAAACCGTCATCTCATCCCGCAAACAATGATACCCCACATAGGACAATCACCCCAAAAAATAAAAAAATAGGGCTCTCAGACTATGGAGACACTAAAACATGATTTGTTTTGTTTTAAAAAATGATAATATTGTGTAAAACTTCAATAAATAAATAAAAAGTATACATATTTGGTATCGGCATGTCCGTCGCAACCTGCTCTATAAAAATAGCACATCACCGAACCCCTCAGGTGAACACAAAAAAAAAAAAAAATACGGTGTCAAGAGCCATTTTTCTCACCTTACATCACAAAAAGTGTAATAGCAGGTGACCAAAATGTCATATGCACCCCAAGATAGTTCCAATCAAACCGCCATCTCTTCCCGCAAAAAATGAGCCTCTACATAAGACAGTCGCCCAAAAAATAAAAAAAATATATGGCTTTCCGAATGTGAAGACACTAAAAAATCATTTTTTTCAAAAATGCTGAATTATGTAAAACTGAGACAAAACCCCCCAAAAAGTAGCCATATTTGGTATTGCCTTGTCCGTAGCAACCTGGTCTATAGAAATAGCACACAATCTAACCTGTCAGTTCAACGATGTAAATAACAAAAAATAAAAACGGTCCGAAAATAGCTATTTTTTTTGCAAATTTTCCATTTTAATCAATTTTTCCAGTAAAAAAACAAGGGTTAACAGCCAAACAAAACTCAATATATATTGCCCCTATTCTCTAGTTTGCAGAAACACCCCATATGTGGTCGTAAACTGCTGTATGGCCAAACGGCAGGGCGTAGAAGGAAGGGAACGCCATATGGTTTTTGGAAGGCAGATTTTGCTGGACTGGTTATTTGACACCATGTCCCATTTGAAGCCCCCTGATGCACCCCTACAGTGGAAACTCCAAAAAGTGACCCCATTTTGGAAAGTACGGGATAAGGTGGCAGTTTTGTTTGTATTATTTTAGGGTAAATATGATTTTTGGTTGCTCTATATTACACTTTTTTTGAGGCAAGGTAACAAAAAATAGAAATTCCGAAATTTCATCTCCATTTGCCAATAACTCTTGTGGAACACCTAAAGGGTTAACAAAGTTTGTAAAATCAGTTTTGAATACCTTGAGGGGTGTAGTTTCTTAGATGGAGTCACTTTTTTGGAGATTCTACTCTAGGGGTGCATCGGGGGGCTTCAAATGGGACATAGTGTCAAAAATCCAGTCCAGCAAAATCCGCCTTCCAAAAACCATATGGTGTTCCTTTCCTTCTGCGCCCTGCCGTTTGGCCATACAGCAGTTTACGGCCACATATGGGGTGTTTCTGCAAACTACAGAATCGGGGCAATAAATATTGAGTTTTGTTTGGCTGTTAACCCTTGATTTGTTACTGTAAAAAGTGGATTAAAATGTAACATTTTCCAAAACAAAAATCTAAATTCTGAAATTTTATTTCTATTTGCCATTAACTCTTGTGGAAAACCTAAAGGCTTAATGATATTTGTAAAATCTGTTTTGAATACCTTGAGGGGTGTAGTTTCTAGAATGGGGTCATTTTTGGGTGGTTTCTATTATGTAAGCCTCACAAAGTGACTTCAGACCTGAACTGGTCCCTAAAAAGTGGGTTTTTGAAAATTTCAGAAAAATTTCAAGATTTGCTTCTAAACTTCTGAGCCTTGTAACGTCCCCAAAAAATGAAATGGCATTCCCAAAATGATCGATACATAAAGTAGACATATGGGGAATGTAAATGAATAACTTTTTTTGGCGGAATTACTATGTATTATAGAAGTAGAGAAATTAAAACTTGGAAAATTGCAAATTTTTCAAAAATGTCGGTATATTTGGTATTTCTTTATAAATAAAAATGGAATTTTTCAACTTCATTTTACCACTGTCATGAAGTACATTATGTAATGAAAAAAACAATCTCAGAATGGCCTGGATAAGAAAAAGCGTTTTAAAGTTATCACCACATAAAGTGACATTGGTTCTGTTCTGGCATTTTGGGCGGGGCTAAATTGTGAGCAGCCCTGTAAAGCCTAAAGGTACTCGCTGGACTTCACGCCCCTTTACGCACCTAGGCTGCAAAAAAGTGGCACACATGTGGTATCGCCCTACTCAGAAGAAGTAGGGCAATGTGTTTTGGGGTGTATTTTTACATATACCCATGCTGGGTGAGAAAAATATCTCTGTAAACTGACAACTTTGTATAAAAAAAATTAAAAAGTTGTCATTTACAGAGATATTTCTCACACCCAGCATGGGTATATGTAAAAATACACCCCAAAACACATTGCCCTACTTCTCCAGAGTATGGCGATACCACATAAGTTCCACTTTTTTGCAGCCTGGGTGCGCAAAGGGGCCCAAATTCCAATGAGTACCTTTCAGATTTCACAGGGCATTTTTACGCTTTTGGATTCCAGACTTCTTCTCATGCTTTAGAGACCCCTAAAATGCCTAGGGTAGTATAAATACCCCACAAGTGACCCCATTTTAGAAAGTAGACACCCCAAGGTATTTCTTGCCGACGCGTCAAGGAGGAACATCCCGGCCGCCCGCATGCGTTAGGTGGTCGGGATGTGGTTAAGATGAAATAGGGCCGTGTCCTTTAGAGACTAACTCTATATACATAGAAAACATTTTTTTCACTTTTTAGCTGCTTTTCCTGTTCTTCAGTAGTATTCCATTAAGAATAAAATACAAAATACTGTCCTTTTGTAGCAGTCAACATAGATAATCAATTGTCAGTTTACTGCTGCTGTGAGGGGAAGATGTTATCTGAAAGGTAATAGTAGGTTTAGAATTGGGATAATAGTATGACACCTCTATTGTTTTCTTGATAGGGCTAAATAAAGATACAGAAGAACATTGCACAAATTGGTGTAATTTGTGTTGCTCTTCTTGAATCACTCACCCCTTTAAGGGACCTGGGGATAAAATGGCATGATCGCATGGCAGAATGAATTTGGATGGGAAGGGGAAGTGAAACGTTTATTCACCTTTCCGGCAGTGGAGAACAGTGCAAACTGACAGTAAAAGAAAGGGGGGCTCGTGCATATGTCTAGACCGCTGTGTCCATTTATTTTCAATATCTCCCATGTGCTCACCTATCCTCCTTCAAAGCTCCTGTTTTGTTTTGCCGTTGCATTCACATGTTATTTTATAATGACACCACATGTGCAGCAATTTTTAGAACTTCTGATTTCAAATGTCCATCCGAGGTTAGAGGCTTTAAAAAGATTTGCTGCTGTGCATGACTTTGCATGCTACATAGCCATTAGACTTGTAACAGCCCTTGATATACCGGTCTAGCCATGTACCCTTGGGTGGGGCGGGGGTGTAGTAGCTCTGTAGAAGCATATCCTTCAAGCTACTTCCCTTCCTGAAAGTGATTTGCGGGTACTCCTCAATAACTTAATGTCAGGGTCCATCAAAAGAATTGGCCAGTGCTTGTTGATGATTTCCCTGGCCTGACTTGATTCTCCATCATATGTGGTGATGAAGCAGATTTTTGATTCGTCTGAGTCCCTCGTCTGAGCCTGTTCATCCAATGCCATTTTATACATACAGACACCCAAACAAGGGAGGGCATGTTCATCGGATTCATGAGTAAACCTGAGGCCAATAGAATTGTTAATGAGCCCACTGACAAATGTAGCGAATGTTTGTTTGGTGTCATTCCTCATGATGAAAATGTCATCTATGTACATAGCCCTTAACATGATGCGCTCGATAATAACAGACGAGACCTCCCCGAAAGACCTTGATGGATTCCCACCAGACCAGGAGAAAATTGGCATAAGACAGTGCACATAAACAGCCAATTGCAGTGCCTCTTAGCTGGTTGTACACCTTACCATTGAAGAGAAATAAATTATGTGTGAGTAGAAATTGGAGAAGACGTAGGACAAATGCATTATGTGCTAGGTATTTTTAGCCCCGCGTACTAAGTTAGTAGATAACCGCATGTAATCCAAATTCATGTGGGATTGAAGAATAAAGGGCTTCCTCATCAACACTACCAAGTAATCAATTTTTATCCATCGTAATACCTTCCAGTCTCTTCTCTGGTCACAACACCTCCTAAAGGTAGACATTTTTCTTTTAGCATTAGCTAACTACAGAGGCGACTACATTTGATATCTGTAGCAAACAAACTGAATCTCTGTCTGTGCAGAACCTATACAACAGAAGCTTTAAACAAAAACTCATATATAAAAACAGGGGCAAAAAAAAAACTTTAACTACTGTCATAGAATAACAAAGGGATGCTGACCTGTTTTCTCCTCCTGCTTCTTCATGCGCTGCTGTCAGGTCATTATTGTTGCTGTTTGTTTTTCTGGCTGCAGCAGTGAGGTTTTGTGCACACAGGTCACTGCTCCAACCAATCACTGGCCTCAGCAGCAGTGGTTACTTGTGCACAGAACTTCACCACTGCATCAAAGATGATGACGTCAGCGGCAGGAGCACAAGAGCGCAACATTTGACGAAACAACAGAGAAAACAGTTGAGTATTCATTCATTCATTTGTTATTTTAAGCCATTTACAGGGGTTGCCTGAGATTTTATATAACTCGGACAACCTTTTTAAGCTTACCCAGATCCAACTCTAGAAAGGGATATAATAATCCCTGGAGAGAGGTGCAGCCACCTGTCTTCGAACACTCGGTAGGACATTAAGAGAACATAGGAGCGAATTCCTTTTTATAGGGTTGATTCAAATTGTATTAAACCTTTATTTCACCTGTCCAAAGAATGCAGTAGGGGAAGAAATCCTCATATGAATGTACTGCTGGGTACGATGTCTGGGAATTATCGAATATGTGGGAACGTCTAGCATGAACACTGTATGACTTCAATTTTGCCACAGACAGTTGAGTAAAAATACAACCTTACACAATATAATTCTGATTTTGACTTTACCCGTGTCATGCTCCATTCCCATAAGAGTCATTCTGTTTTTTTGGCTGATGTACGAGGTGCTCTGTTAACAAGCAGGGTCCAGATTTTCTTCATTGTCCAGGAATTTCAGATTTATCATACTGAGTAAGTTGCGCACTTGATTTTTTTGGCAGTAACATTTACTTCATAGCAGTGGGATCTAACCTAGCATCAAATTTGTACACTGTAAACTACATGATATCCATTTTTCTACCTAAAACCTTAACCGACTCTACAGTAGGGTAAGATTTTCCAGTACATTGATACATTGAAATCCCCATCTTCTGTGTATTAGTGCATGTATACTTGACATTGATACGGGGATTCCACGCAAGTATTGTGGCTTACTACATTTTACATTTTTTTGTTAAAAATCAGATGATTCTAAAAGATAGTTTTATAATACGGTGTACATACATTTTTTTTCCATATTTTTCACATGGTTACTCAATGCATGTTCTCATGCCATTTTATTTCAGTTTATAATTACTGTAGTTGATAGTCATGTGAAATATGCATTTGCAAAACCATGATAGTCCAAAAGTGGTTTTGCCAATTTTTTAACGTATCAATTATCCACAAGCCTGTACTCAGCTTTCCCTAGAAGTGCCATAGAGAATGAATTGAGTAGCAGAACACATGTTTGATTGCCCCCCCATTTATACTGGTGGACACAGGCTCATTTTCACGATTGGTGGGGGCTCCCACCAATCAGATACCTTTCTCCTATCATGATAAGAGACACATTTAAATTTTGGGACAACCCCTTTAACCTTTATGTGCCTCTATTACCCATTTTGGAAAATGCATTTTTTAGAAGAGCTCCCAAAAAAATAAGCTGATCAAAGGATGTCCTAGTGGTCATTTGTAATTTATTGGTGAACCTGCCAGCAAGTGTTCAGGTTTATTGCAGTTCCACAACAGGGAAAATTAACCTCTTAAGGACGAAGGGCGTACATGTACGCCCTTCGTCCGCACTTTAAAGATGGCGCCCGGAGCGGGGGCATGAGCTGCGGGTAAACGCTTGATTCATCAAGCTGACACCCGCAGCTCATGTCCGCGACCGGCAGCGATGCCGATCGCGGACATTTAACCCCTCAGATGCCGTGGTCAATCCTGACCACGGCATCTGATCGCGCAAAAACCGAAAGTTTCACTTTTGGTTTGCTCCGGCTCCCTGATGGCCACAAGGGGGAGCCGGAGCATGCATGTAGTACCCTAGGTTTCTGTGAATGAAACCTAGGGTACTACATAGTATTCCTATGGAGCCTATGACTGTAATAGGCTCCATAGGAAATATGCGATTTTCTCATATATTCCAATGCTATTGCATTGGAATATATGAGAATAGCAATCAGATGATTGCATCTTATAGTTCCCTATGGGAACTATAAGAAAGTGGTAAAAAAAAAAAAAAGTTTAAAAATAAAAATTAAATAAAAAAATATAAAAATTCAAATCACCCCCTTTCCCCAAAATGAAAATAAAATAAATAAAAAAATAAAAAATTACACATAATGGTGTCGCAATGTGCGAAAACGCCCATACTATAATAATATTAAAAATATTCACCATACGGTAAACATAAAACGGAAAGAAAGCGTCCAAATGGCTAATTTGCCATTTTTGGACGCTTCATTTCCTAAAAAAATGAATAAAAAGTGATCAAAACATCATACGCACCCCATAATGGTATCAATTAAAGTTCAGATTGCCCAGCAAAAATGAGCCCCTACACTGCTCCATACGCACAATTACAAAAAAGTTATAGGGGTCAAAACATGGCGACAAAAAAATAAAATAAAAAATTCCCACTTTTAATTTTTTTTCACTATCAAAACGCAAGAAAAACTATACATATTAGGTATTGCCGGATTCGTACTGACCTGAAGAATAAAATTAACCAGTCAGTTTTATCGCAAATCGAACGTTGTAATTTAAAAACCCGTAAAACTGTGGTGAAATTGCTTTTTTTTTGCAATTTCACCCCATTTGGAATTTTTTTCCCGTTTCCCACTACATCACATGCAAAAATAAATGGTAGCGTTAAAAAGTACAACTTGTCCCGCAAAAAATAAGCCGTCATATGGCTATGTGAGCGGAAATATAAAAATGTTATGGCTTTTGGAAGGCAGGGAGCGCAAAACAAAAACGCAAAAATCCCAAAACCCCCGGTCCTTAAGGGGTTAAGCATTATATGGTGCCCATTGAGATGGTGTGAAAAACTGATCTGTAAAATACAGATAATGTCGGTGGGACAAGAGACTTTGATGAATCCGTGGTCCACATTTTGCAGGAAAGTAAAGGATATGTTCTCTTTTTGTAGAATGGACTTAATGATGCAGAAGGCACATGGATGATCCATGTGCTTTCCCCATCCGTCTCTACATTGCACAAAAAGATAGAACATGTACTATACTTAGCAGCAGAATGCAGACTACGGATCAATTTACATCAATTGGCCCACAAAAAAATTGTATGCAATATGGATGTAATCCGTGTTTTGCGGATCTGTGTTTTGCAGACCGCAAAATACATATGTTTGTGTACATTAGGCCTTATATGGTCTTCTAGGGGATGGCAAGGGCAAAGGAGAGCATTATCGATGACCACAGACTTTACCTCCAGGTGCATACTGTGTAAAACAACAGAAACCCCTGGGCTATGACACCTCTTGAGCTCTTAAATGGGTGTCATATTTAAAGTCCTTGTTCTGCCACCTATTACTTTAGAGGTCATTGAGGCCAGTATGGACTACCGGCTGTCATTCTCAGGGGGATGAAAACGTGAGGATAGAGAAGAGAGCAAACCCTGTATCCTTCAATTGATAAGGCCCTGTTGACAGCAATCTATAATTCATCTCTGTGAAAGTTCTCTGCTCAGTAAACATTTCAATATACCCTTTTTTTACCTTGGATAACTGCATAATCCAGTTATGCTATTGGTCTAGATGCTGTCCTGGGTGTGGGAAAAGAACATCAGGCTAAGCCTGCACACAAAAGACTCCTCCCCCACAATAAATTACATCCCTGCCTGTAGCCAATAGAATAAAATAATATTATCATGCCATGTGCTGTTGCTATTGGTCAAGGTCAAGACCTTGTTGCCTCTGTTTTATGGATAAAACCTTGGGATGGATACCCATCTAGGAGCTGTAATGAATATAAAAAGAGCTCACAAGAGGTGATATAGACACAACTGTCTAGATACAGGGTTAATAGAGTCAATGACAAGTATCTCATGAAAATCTACATGCTACATATCCGTTTGCTTTTTAAAGTGACAGATGGTAACTTTGGCTCCTTTGGACATTTTTCTCTGGGCTTACACCAGCCATTGTATATATGTAGATATATATATATATATATATATATATATATATATATATAATAATGAAACATATGGATGAAAAGTATATACCATATTTTTTGGACTGTTAGACAGTTTGGTAGGATACAGCGTGTACTGTGCTCACTGAACTGTCACATAATACACATATATCCATGGCGATAACTCCTGACTCCTACTACTGTTTCAGACTGGGTAATCTTTGGCAGCAAGGTTGTCCCTAATAATGACATTGCTGTGTGCCTGACATAGTCAGTGGAAAACTGTGATGAAATACTGTGGCTGGCATAGTCAGGGGGCACTAAGAATAGTGTACTCAGGGGACATTATCTCTGGCAATGGGATGAAGCACTGTGGCTGACATAGGCTACTTTTACATCTGCACTTTCCCTTTCCGCTATTAAGATCCGTCATAGGATCTCAATAGCGAGGGAAAACACTTCCGTTTGTCCCCATTCATTGTCAATGGGGACAAAACTGAACTGAACGAAACAGAATGCACCAAAATGCATTCCGTTCCAATGGTTGCGTCCCCATCGCAGACAGAATAACGCTGCAAGCAGCGTTTTTCTGTCCACGATGTGGTGCGGAGCAAGACGGATCCGTTAAGACACACAATGTAAGTCAATGATGGTTTTCTCGGATCCGTTCAGAACGGATGCAGACGGTTGTATTATTATGACGGAGGCGTTTTTGCTGATCCATGACAGATCAAGCAAAAACGCTGGTGTGAAAGTAGCAATAGTCAGGGAGCACTATAGCTGGCAATGTTATGGAGCATTGTGGCTGGCATAGTAAGGGGACATTTTGGCTGCTAATGTTATGAAGCCCTGTAGCTGTCAATGTGGTAAGGCACTGTGGTTGCCAATGTTGTAAAGCATTGGCTTTTGTACTGTGTCTGTACCGTATTAACTGTATATCACCCATAGGATATATACAGTAAAATTGTATTTTTTACTTTTGTGCTTCAAATTGTGGGTGTGTCTTATGGTCCGGTACATTTTATGGGCTTAAAAATTATGGTAATATGTTAAATAGAAATGAATGATGACAAATAAATACAAATACTATGGTTTAGATTTCCCCTAGAGGCTTATTTAGCTAAATGGTCTAGGCAATGAGGAATTGTTTATATAGAGAACATATTGTAGTACAGTATTATATAGTGATAGGACAGAGATGAAAATACTCTGGATTCGTTTTGACTGACTGTGGTGAACAGTTCAATTTGTTACGTATTTTCAGACATTGACTTACATTTAATTTAACATGCTTTACTTCATTTTTTTGCAGGATGGCCAATCACGAACAGTCAGACAGTTTCAATTTACTGACTGGCCAGAACAAGGGGTGCCAAAGTCTGGAGAAGGATTCATTGACTTCATAGGACAAGTACATAAAACAAAAGAACAATTTGGACAGGATGGCCCGATATCTGTCCACTGCAGGTGAATCTCCAATTTTAACCCAATAAGTTTAATGTACATTTCACTCATTTAAAAAAAAAAAAAAATAACTGTTCTGCTCACAATCCATCAAGGCATCTTCATTCATTTGTGACATAGAAGTGAAGTCAAGTGACAGTCAAGAGCTAATTATCAGATATTAATGTATTTAATGAAAGGACCCTTGGTACAGTAGTATAATTAAATACGAAGACAAAATAAAATTATACTTTCATAAAATGACATTTTATATTATAGAAAAGGCATGTGTTTATATGTCCATTTGTCAGAGAATCAGCTTTTTCAACCAGCCAAATTCAATGCTTTGTGTTATTATCCATAGTATCCATTTTACATTTATTAAACATGTCACAATGGTATAAAATAACAAATAGAGTAATACTCATCGTACCACTTTCCTGCCTCTTCAGTGGTGATGCTTCCCTGGTCTCTGCTCTTTCTCCTCCAGAAATGGCATGTTGACACAACATGTGACCACTGTATCCATCACTGGCCACAGTGGTGACCTCAGTGTGGTTGACAAGTCACTGCTGCAGCCATTGATTAGTGGCAGCGGTCACAGGTTGTGTCGATACATCATCACTGGAGCAGAAAGAAGAGGACCAGAGAAGTGGTAGAACCTGTGGATGGCAACCCCTTTAATGAGATTATGAAAGCCACCATAGATCTTCAGACTTGCATCTCAATGTTTCATTATCACTGTGTGCTTTGGAAACTTTTCACATTAACCCATCCCAGTAGTCTAAAAATCCTGTAGGCAATATTCTACACTTCACTTTTATACTATGGGTGACTTATAAAGCCCTGCAATCCCACACACACAAAATGTTCTTTATTTCTAAAAATGCATGAACATCTGTCCAAATCATTCTTTTTATCTTTTGTGGATTACCACCCTACATAGGAGTCTCACCCAATACTTCAATTTCTCTGTTTGCTTTCGGTGCAGTGACATTTCTTAGCAATCCTACTTGGTGAGCAACAGTTGCCCCTGGTCTATTTTAATTTTTGCAGATTCTCTCTATGAGTGTTTTTGATCAGGCATGCTCAACCTCTGGCCCTCCAGCTGTTGCAAAACTACAACTCCCATTATTCCCGGACAGCCTACATCTATCAGCCTACAGAAGGGCATGGTGGGAGTTGTAGTTTTACAACAGCTGTAGGGCCACAGTTTGAGCATCCCTGTTTTAGATAATGTGACCATTTCTCAACAGCATCTCATCTTTTGCTCTCATAGATAGATATTCATGTATAGCCATTTTGTTAGCTCACAATTAGCTAAGCAAAACCATAAGGATAAAAGCTTACGCATTTCAAGCATAACTTGTTCTTACTTATATTCAAATATATTACATCTATACAAAATTATTTAAAAAGCATCATTAACCAGTAATCAAAGTTCAAATGAGTTACATGCTTTGTTAAACATCACTCGTTGCATGAAGTTACAAGTGGATGAAACAGGTAGTAGATAAGTAACGGGGGAAGGGACAATTGCCCCCTCCCCCCAGACAGATTGTGGCCAATTCATACATAGATGATAGAAACACACACCCAGATGTGGTTGCAAACAATTCATACATGAATACCGGTATGATGTGAAGACAATATTACTCCAATAAAGTTTTTTTTTAAGCTTTTCTTTTAAATCCATCAACATAGTAATTGCTGGATATTCCTGCAAGTAACAGGTGCATCATTAATATGCGTGGATAAAATTGATAGCATGCAGTTTGCACATTAGGGGTACCAGACTACACAGTTTCTTCACCTTTTGAAGACAGAACAGAACAAGGCTTATCGTTTTGTCACTCTAAAATTGTTTGGTAAGCTGTGAGCTAATGATGAGATTGAATCTAACCAGCATAAAGAACACTCCATGAAACAAAACGAGTTTTTTCTTTTCCCTTGCTGTCTTTACTGAGTCTCACTGATTGGCTATCAGCAAAGATATGGACATGGAAACTGATATTTAACTGGTTGGGGACTGGCCTGGGCAATGACAGTCGCTACAGCTTATATCATAGTTTATTTATGGTCCAGGCTTTTTATAGAGATCAGGCAGCCAAATATGTCAAAGGCTGCTGTGGACCTTCGAGAGAACGCAAAAGTTGTTTTTACTACTTGTATCTTCTTTATTCTTATATACACAGTGCCCAATGAGCACTTTGCATATAATAGAGACAGCAGCAGTGCCACTGCCTCTATTGGTCTCAGTAATCGTGTGACTCGTCACCTGAATGTAGGGATGCAATTAGCAGGAGGCTGCTACTGTGTCAAAATAGACTCAAGCCCTAATAGTGACCCATTGCAGCTGATCAGATTTCCCATGTAATGGGGCTAATGTGTGGAGGCAGTTATCGTGGCAAAGTATAGTGTTGTATGAATAAAATAATTAAGCCCCCCAATGGTTTTATTTGACCTTGGAGGGACAAAGTATAAAAATAAAAAAGTCACAAAATAGAAGACAAAAATACAGAAAAAAAATAAACCACCAACCATTCCTGGCCATGAGCTGAGGTGTACTTATCCCAAATCGAACATGTGATATATCAAAGTTTAGAGTAGATAATGATGAACAAAAATAAAAAATATATATATTTTTAGGGTTACACTGCATTAATACCAGAAACAAAATGATGAAAAATGTAAGAACACATATTTCTTTCTACTTTTTCAAACTATAAGCATGAACGTTGTAAAGAAAGACATACATTATGTGTATAAAGATGATTTGAATAGAAACCTGCATTATTTATGAAAATAAGTAAAAATGTTGCAGATGCTAAACCTTACACATGTGAAATATTCCTAAACGGTTCCTGGTCCTGAATACAGAAGTTGCTGTTGTCCGGTTAATAAAACAATGCAAGAGGCTGGAAGTCATCTAACCTCCTATTATCATCCTTCTCTTTTTATAACAGTGCTGGTGTTGGAAGAACTGGAGTATTCATTACATTAAGTATTGTTTTGGAAAGAATGAGATATGAGGGTGTTGTAGATATCTTCCAGACTGTCAAAATGTTGAGAACACAACGACCTGCAATGGTACAGACAGAGGTAAGTAAAATTATTAACAAGGTGTCCAGTAGTCAACAATAACTGTCCTTATGAAGTATTTTTTCTGAAAGTGTCCAATTCTAAGAATAGTTATAGTAGAGGTGTTATCTTAATACAACAGTGTATAGAATAGTAAATCATTACCAAATAATCAAAGGAAATCATTAGCTGTTCCATTGGTAATGAGGGTATGTTGATGCAATAATGTTGTTTTTAGGTCACATCACTGACAATTTTTCAAAGTACAACATACCATTTAATTTGATCGTGACTACTGTGCCTTGAACTGGGGAGCTTCTTATATGCTTAAGATATATATACAAATATACAATAACTGCTGACATATCCATTAATGAATGGTGGACTTGAAAATTGTAGACAGTACAGCCAATTACTCATTCTAAAACATCTTTTTGATACTTTATGGTGTGTACAACTGAGCCTATTTACATATATGGTGCAGTGTTCATTCCAAAATTGCAGCATCCCTTGTATGCATCACAGAAACTATATTCTATTGCAATCCCAACATGTTTCCAGGATCCAATAAGTTTTTAATATAAGTCTCATAACTAGGGAAATGTTGGTTATTTTCAATGGACGTACAAAAGCCGGTCTTTTCAAAAGCATTCTGCCAAACCTGTGTTTCCAGAATTCTAAATATTTATTTGCCATATAAATTGATACAGAAAGTAATATAAGCATAAAAACATAATGAGTAACAATATTTCACTTTAGCTTCATGATAGTTCATTGTTATCTACAGCTCTGGTCTGAGAATCTACTAATGTGTCTGCGCCTAAAAGCTGTCTTAAATTTTTTTTTGCTTGCTCGATTTATGACATAAAATTTTGTCTCAAAGTAGAGATGAGCGAACCAGTCATGATTAGTTTCAGGTCCGGTTCCCCAAATTTTTTAAAAAGTTCAGTTCGGGCCAAACCGAAGTTGTTCCAGTTGCCCTGAAAGTTGGTATATAACTCCCTCTAGCCTCCTAGGACTCTCTTTTTGTTTATGTTTTATGATTTTTTCCCCCTCCCATCTCCCTCTTCCCCAAGCTCTGGCACGCAATGGCAGCAATATTAAATGATGTCGGCATTAACATACAGTGTGTTTAAAAAGACACTGCGCCGGAACATGTCTCATACATTTTCTTATTCCAAAGCCTCCAAAAATTGTCCCTGATCGGGGGCAGATGATGACTAAACACACACACAGTGTTATGAGGTAAAAAATATTTTTTAAATACTTGATGGTTGGCAAGTGTCATTAGTGGCATGATGCAGGCCATAGCAGTAGCCATATAGAATGTGATGGTAGGTAGGCAGACAGCAAGAACGGAAAGATGGGGCACCAGCAGCAAGGTCTATTGATCGCTTTCAGCCTCCCTGGACTGTGAGAAAAAATAAAAATAAAAATATATATATATATATATATATACTGCTTAACCCCTTCCCGACTTCCCACTGACTATATGCATCCTATATGCACATACCCCCTCCAGATAGCACGTATATAAACAGTCAGGCAACCCTTTAATCCCAACGCTGTACATCACTGGGATTAAAGCTCCTGCAGTCTAGCAGGCACCGGTCGGCTCCTGGCTGTCAGACACAGCGGGGACCCTGAGGAAAATAAAGAAACAGTTTATTACCACTCTTGCCTTCTCCAATGGGGGCAGGAGATCGCTAGAGTAGGGCAGGGAGGGAGAGCAGGAAGCGGCCGAGCTACTTTCTCTATTAATCCTGGCTTTTACATGACTGCCGGGTGTCTCGGTGCAGGAGCAGAGCTGCATGATCTAACGAGTCCCTGATCAGCTGTGCCAATGTGTAATGCTCCCACAGGGGTCTGTTTTCTGCTATAACTGGGGCTCCGGTGAATGCCCCAGTTACAGTGGAAAAAGTAAAAAAAAAATCAGTTGAGAGGTCTTTTCATGACCTCCTGAGTGATATATTATGTACAGGTAGCTGTTTTTGAGATGCACTTGCACTTCTGATAGCACGCACAGCCACAGGTCCTGTCTCCTCTCTTCTTGTCAGTCATCTGCCCTGCTTCTTTCTATTGTACAGAACCCACACAATTTGTCTTTTCAATCCTAGCCTTTCCCTTCACTGTCCCTGTCAATAAGCTTGATTGATTTCTTATTGTCCTTGATTAATTTCTCACTGTCTCTGACTCCCTAAGATCGTTTTCCTGGCAGAAACTGTAAGACACAACCATCCTCTGTCACAGCCCAACACAGGATGGCATTCTGCTAGTGTACCTCCTTGCCTGCTGCAGCACTGATTGGCTCACTGGGCTGACAGACACCTTCACACACACATTTTTTCTCTTCTTTCTCGCTGACATGTGCACTAAAATGGTGCTATGTGTCATCTTAGTGGATTCGTCCGAAACAAACCCAGAAAGAGTCGGGTTTGTCTGTCATCTAAAAAATAGCAAAGTTTGGACTTGTTTTCACTCATCCTTATCTCAAAGTAAACCAACCAATAGTTGGTATACAGCGACACAAAACTGTCCATCCCTGCCCCACATTTATCATCCAGCCTGAGCCACTATAAATCTGGTGCAGGTCTAGACAACCTGTCTATGCTTATACCATCTATAGGATTAGTAAATCTGGGCCATTGTGTTCCAATAAAAGGCATATACACAAGTTGTGTATTTAGTACCAAAGTTTTCATTGGATCCCATCATGGGAAATCAAGAAGGCCTGTCGCCATAGCAAGGTTTTAAGAAAGGGTTTCCTGATAGATGGGATCTAACCTCATCCTCGGCTCTAGATATACGTCTCTTTGAAGGAACTGTAAGGCCACTTTCACATGAGCGTGACGGATTGGCTCCGGATGCGTTCAGTGAAACTCGCACCATTTTGAAAGCAAGTTCAGTCAGTTTTGTCTCCGATAGCGTTCAGTTGTTCAGTTTTTTCCGCCCAGGTGCAATGCGTTTTTCACGCGCATGACAAAAAACTGATGGTTTACAAACAACATCTCTTAGCATCAGTGAAAAACGCATTGCATCCACACTTACTTGCAGATGCAATGCCTTTTTCACTGAAGCCCCATTCACTTTTATGGGGCCAGGGCTGCCGGAAAAAGGCAGGATATAGAACGTGCTGTGTTTTTCACGCAACACAGAACTGATGCTTGAAAAAAACTCATGTACACAGACCCATTGAAATGAATGGGTCAGGATTCAGTGCGGGAGCTATGCATTCACGTCACGCATTGCACCTGTGTGGAAAACTTGCTCATGTGAAAGGGGCCTAATGCTGCCATGTGCTTGAGGCACTATTGTATTCTTAATGCATATATAACAGCACTGAATATATAATCTATTATTTATTTGAAAAAAATATACACATTACATTTTTTATATTTCATTCACAAATAATTTTTTATGCTAACATAATTTAAAGTTAAATTATGAAATCACTAAAAGGAGAAAGTATTTTTTTTTTATAGCAGGCAGCTTATATTCCCACATTTGTTTATAATTTAAGGTTGCTTTTATGTCCATTTTAAGTCTGGCTTTGCTTTGTGTGTCTGCACCAAAATTATGAACTCATGCACCTTTAATAATACAGATGAAACTCGAAGAAATTAGAATATTGTGCTAAGTTCATATATTTCAGTAATGCAACTTAAAAGGTGAAACTAATATATGAGATAGATTCATTACATGCAAAGCGAGATATTTCAAGCCTTTATTTGTTATAATTTGGATGATTATGGCTTATAGCTCATGAAAACCCCAAAGTCACAATATCAGGAACCCTTTGCTTAGGGGGTATGGATTAATTATCTGACTAGAGGGTAACACTTTGAGCCTAGAATATTGAACCTTTTCACAATATTCTAATTTTTTGAGTTTCACCTGTATATGTGGCGTGAGTGTAATTTGTTTTACACCTTTAGGTGTAAAAGTAGACCAGGGGGTTGCCTGGCGTGCGTTGTGACTTTTGCAAATATATTAAATGAGCCATAATCCAGGTCTAATCTTACCTATAGCTCTTTTAGCGATTTTTTACGTCAAACTGACATATCTGATTTCATAAATGACCCCCTGTAAGTATGAACGATAAATAATGTTGGCACATGTGTTTTTACCTAAATATGTAGACAGCACATAGCCTTTATAACCTTAAGTTATGGTATTTAAAAAATCAACTAGATTGATTAACTAATTAACTACTAATTAAAACTTTCTTGAACTATGAGGTTGGTTTTATACTGGTTTCTTGATGAAGTTTTTGAACACAGTAATGGATCGTAAACTCAGGACACTTATAAAGGAAAGACTAAGTCATTCCATCTTTTTGAATCCACTTCTGGCTTTGGCTTCAGAAACTGCACCAAGAATCCTCAATGGGTGAACCTAATCTAAGGCTTCATGCACACGATTGTATTTTTTGTGGGTTGGATGCAGACCAATTAACTTCAATGAGGCCGCATAAGATGCGGACAGCATACCGCTATCCATATCCGTATGTCCATTCCGTGTGCATGAGCCCTAACTGAAACACTATCTGGGCATGACTTTTACTTAGCATTGGTCATTTAAAGGTTATTTGGTTAAGAGTTATTTTCCTTTTCTGATTTTTTAGGACCAGTATCAGTTCTGTTACCGAGCAGGTCTGGAATATTTGGGCAGCTTTGATCACTATGCAACGTAGAAGTTTTGGCCCATCCTGGAAAATTCCTGCAGGCCCTCCAAGATCCAGAGAGCCTCTTCTGAGCCATAAGGTGTGCTTTGGAAGTATTTCTTAACTCCTAGCTAAAGACCAATCACAGCAATTGGATAATTATAAAAAAAAACAAAAAAAACAAATATAAAAACATTTTTTTTTCTGGATGGACCAAGAATACACAGATAAATATTCTAACCTAAGCAAATTATATCAATCTTGACTGGTGAGACATCTGAAGGATTCATTTCACCAACCAACATGTCTCAAAGAAAAAGCTGGCAATGAAGGAACAATGTGAAATCCACAAGGAAACATTATCTTTTCTGAGACTGCATGAGTGTTCACAAATGAATCTTAGGAGTACACAGCAGGATGTTTAACACAGCATCGGGCTCCTAAGACAAATGCAATCTTTGCAGCGATATCGACCCTTCTCCATTGATGATCACGATAATGCGTTAGTGAAACAAATAAGTGGGAAGTGTCTAAAGAAAATCAAAGTCATTTATTTAGTTTTTTAGTATTGTAAAGATACTGCTGACCTGTGCTTCATTATTAACTGTGTAAACTTTCTTTTCTTTTCCTTTTTTTTTTTTAACAAAACGTTTATAAGGAAGTGAATAAAACATTGCATAACTGTTAATTTTTCGATCAAGAATTGTATTTTTTTTAATGCGGTAGAACTGTTATATGTAATAATTCTCATTAGAAATAGACATTGAAAGTTTTTGCACACATTTGTGCAGCCCTGACATTTAACCATACCATAATTTTTATCATATATTTCATTTACACTTTTTTGCCATTCTTAATATATATATATATATTTTTAAATTTTTTTTTTTGCATCAAAACAAGCTATTTTTTCATCTTGTTTAGAATCAACAGGGAGTCGCAAAGTATAAAGCTGCTGCAATCATATATAGAAGTATATATAGATATATACACACACACATCTATCTGTTCTTCCGTGATTTTCATGATTTCGATCAATGGGGAGATATTTAAGAACCATGAGACCATTTCATCAACCGGAAGGCTTGCATTTCCAGTGTGTTATTTTCTTTTTCTTTTAATCATAAAGAAATGAGGAATGCACATCAGTGATATCCTAGGTTCACTTCCGAATATATTTACTCACATTTCCATGTTCTCACATTCGTATGTACTCCGTTCTGCTGCTCAATATTTTTAACCCTTTAGTGCAATAATGAACCATCTTGTATATGATACAGGATATGTGCATGCAAGAAATGTCAGTGTTTATCAGAGCGAAACTATTGTATTATACGATGTATGAACAGGTTTTCAAGCAAATTGTAGTCAGTCACTTATTATACGTGGTATACGATTACATGTGTCATTTGTAAAATATGTAAAAAAAAAAAAACATAGATGCAAGAAAAAAAATTCAAATCAAGGGCAAAGCCAAAAAAACCCTATCCTGCTTAATGGATATAATTTAGTTTCATGGCAGTTTGTAAATGCTGCTTAGTTTCTGATTTTACCTTGCTTTTGCATTTAGAGTGCCTTATATTTGATGCTTTTGAGCAACATTCTGTTTAACCGTTGCCAGTCTATTTCCCCATAATAATATTATTTCTATATGTTCAGAAAAATAGAATTGAAACTGCATTTATGCTATATGCACAGTTATTTTTTTACCCAGTATCATTATGCAGGAGCTTAGTATTCTTCCAAGCCCTTCTATATTAACAGAAGCATATTATTTTAAGAGTAAACTGCCTATACATTTTATAACCATTGCCAATTTATGCATCAGTGCACTGTGCAGGCGGCTGTCTTATGGTCTCGAGCAGCATGTGGAATCACTTGTGGTATTGCTAAAAACACAATGTGCACAAGTAGTCATACACAAGCTCATGGTGAAATTATAGGCCACATTAATAATGGGTTTATATTGGTAAACAATAGTATCACTTCTTACCAATGAATCAGAATACCCATAAGCTTTGTTCCGCCCTTACCGTTCTGTGTAACAGCAATGTATGGCCATAAGTGGACATCTGAACGGAAAAATGCCATTTGAACAGCACACTCTGGCACTTTATTGATGCCAATCATGCCTACCTTACTTGCAAATTTAGATTTAAAAAATGTATTTTATTTCCATTAGACCAGACATGTAAATAATTGTAAATCATACAATAAACAGTAGATGGGAACGTCTTGATTTCTGGACCTCTTATCTGCACTGTAGTAAATTTTTCACATGTATTTACGATTTGTCTGGCAGCCATTTTGAACTTCAGACTCTGTGAAGGGTTAGGTCATAGCACTTTTGTATAAATCATAATAACAAAGGAAGGCTACCTCTGATTTAAAAAAATATTAAAACAACATAAAAAGAATGTGCTTTTCTTGGGGTATCTGCTATTTTCTCATGTAGACAGTATTCTTTATACATGAACGGTTTTAAACTTGTCTGTTAAGTATTTGCATTTATGAACCGACATTGTGTTTATCTCTGTTATCAGACATATCATATTTTTCTAGACGCACATTCTGCAACAGATATTTTCAAGCGTTGTATTATAAGTATTTGTTTGCTTATATCCACTCAAATATAATGTAGTTTCAGTTCCAATCAATGATGTGCATTCCACTTTCTGTTATTAATTGTACGTGGTACGTTATTTGAACATCATCTTTATCTGCAAAATACATCAAAGGCATAAAATGCATTATTGGTACGGTGCTATTATTTACCTATATCGGTATAGTTATGTATGATTTTGTAATTAGTTACATTGACAAAAAACATAAACATGATTTGTATAGAACTTCATATTAGCACTTTTTGTCTTTTTTCTTTCCTTTTTTTCTGTCTTTGTGTTTTTTTTAATGCACGATACAGTACTACAGAATTATGACTTAAAGATGGCCCTTTGGGGAGAATTGCACTTTCGAAACCTTTGTACTATGCACTGCCCTATTGATTCTACACCTGATGTTATTACTTGAACCCATCTTTAAATAAAAACAAAAACACAACAAATTCTGCTATGAAATACATATTTGTTTAAACAATACTTTGGAAGTGATAGGCTTGCCTTGAGAAAAATGCTGATATATTTTCTCTCTTTGCCCCATTTTGGTGGCAGGCCTTGTTGACACATCTATAAATTATTTTAGCCCTGATGCTCCAAAAAAAATTCTAAAAAGTTATGATGACTCCACCTTTTACATAAGTTTTGTGGCTTTGCCATTCCAGCTTGGAGTGTCTTTACAAGAATAATTCAAAATGTGTTCTTTGCTCTCGTTTTGGATGCATAGACTGGAAAAAAAGTTATAAACATTAACTTGTAAAATGGCTTGTTAAAAATACAATTACCTCTACTTAGTAGTACGCGTAAATGTTTTACAAGATGAGAGGCGTGCTTTTTATTTTCTTACTTCGTTACATCGGTGGCGAAAGAAAAGTCTGTCTGAAAATCAGTCCTTTGCTGACACAAGTTCCATTTGTTACAGATGAATTCTAATAAAAATATCAGTGTTATGCAGTTCTGGTTATTTTTTCTGAATCTTTTCTTCCACATTGGGGGCAGTGCTGGGTTCCACACATAAATGGTGAGAGTTCTTAACATTGGTAAAAAGGGGCACCTAAGGGGAGAGTGTCATTATATTAAAACATAACTTTTAATGTCGTCTAACAGTAATAAAATAAACCACTGTGATACAAGAACATGCAATGGAGGACCAAGCGTGGTACCCCAATACTGATAGAATAAACAAACCTGCTCCACCTAGTGAAAGGTGTGTGCAGTCTTACCAGACCCTTGGAGACAATAGGATCAGCCAGCAAAGACATCAAATGTAAGCCGCACGGGAGGTCAGCATCTTGGTTGGTTTCTGTGTAGTAGATGCAAATGAAGGCCCTATAACGCCCTATAGATGGGGAAGGGGGCTAGTATAATTCTGCCTATCTACACAGAGCACCTGCACCAATAGGGGGCGACCCCATCCGGATACCTGCCCCTACTTCGGACCTGATCCCAAAGTCTAATAATAATGTGGCCAGTTAATACAATTTCGATGACCTCCTGACGTGGCACATTTCTGTCCATGTCGACTCTTCAGGGGAATAGGTACAAAAGGAAAAAATGGAAACAACTGTACGGCCACCCCATCCTTCGATTGCTTCCTACTAAGGCCCTGAGAAAGGTTCAGATTGGGACCAAAACGTAGGCCATTTTCTGTATTAAACTATGGTGGCATATTTGAAAGCAATAAAATGATTATTTCTTGATACAAAGGAACTTCCAGGAGTGCCGTGTTATTTCTAACTCAATATGAATTGGGTTTGTCCCAGAACACAGAGCACCCTCCTTATTGTGCGTGAAGTGCCGACCAATTTACATCTTGTTCCTCAATGGTAAGACCCTCCAATTGCTTTAGGAGGTCCGTAGTATCCTTTAAATGGGATGGCAGCATTGTGACAAATGGGGCCAAGACACGATCAATATAGATCCCCAAGTTTTGGTTCAGATTACCAACCCCCGACACTATTGGTCTCCCTTTCAATGGCGATGTCCCCTTGTGAATTAAGGGGAGACAGTAAAAGGTGGATCTGCGGGGATGCTAAGGAAAGAGGAATGCATATTTATCAGAAGAAATTACATGGAAGGTCTTAGCCTCATCGAGAATGGATTTTAGTTCACACTTATACATGTCCGTGGGGTCTCTCTCCAAGATCTCATAGGTCTCTTTGTCAGACAAGAGACTCTTACATATATTCCTATAGTGCACTGAGTCCATGACCACAATATTGCCCCCCTTATCTGCAGGTTTAATAATGATTTGGGGGTCATTATCTAAAGTAGAGATTGCAGTGGTCACCGACTCAGCACAGTTAGAATGATGTGAAGAGACTTGGAGATCTTCCAGGTCTTAAGTGACCATGTTAAGGAAGACATCAACACATGAGATTTCACTAGAACACTAGGTGGCATTTTAGTACTTTTGGATTTTAGATCTGCAAAAGGGACCGGAACCAGAGGTGGAGTTCTCCTCCATGTCGAGGGAATATAGCAATTGTACATCCCCCCAATAACTCCACCGGGATCCCTAACTCGAGACATTGACATCTATCCATATGTTTAAAGTGTTTGTGCCACCTCAATTTGCAAATGAACAGATTCAGGTCTTTAACTGCAGTGCATCTGTCAAACTTAGGGGTAGGCACAAAAGAAAGGCCTAGTTCTAGGGTGTTAATTTCGTCTTGGGTGAGAGGACGTGAGGATAGATTAATTACCTCCGGTCCTGAGACTAGATTGGAGGTAACTGTGTGCGACTCTGAAGTAGGTATTCCAGGGTCTGACTGGTTTGCCCTCAAAAGTGATTATCATATCCCCAATAAGAGCCCCAAGAACGACCTATTCTCGGTGTGCCCCTATTAGGGTACTTGTTCGTCTTAGGACCTGTTTTACGTTCTGAGTCAGAGAAGTCTGTCTCTGTTGAAGACCTCTCTGAATTAATTTGCTTGTTATCTCTTTTGGTGTTATTCAAGGAAGAGTAAATGCGGTTTTCCTTAAAATCAGACAGATCCCTTATGAACTGGCAATGTTTTCTTTCCTTGAGGTGGTACTGATACTTCTCAAGGGTAAGTTGTAGCTGTTTCTCTCTGTTAGAGAATTCAGCCTCCTGTGAGAAGGTCTGCACCACCTCGATGTGTTCAGTCAGTTTCTGATTAAGGATGTTTAATGTACCCTTTTCCTCTTCTACAAGCAGCTTCATAAGTCTCAGGGAACTATTTGTGGCCTCTTGTTACCATTTGGTCATAAACCCCAGATGTCGTGAACGAGCCGCTGGTAAAAGGGAAATACGGAGACCTTTAGGGACTATATTGTTTTGAATGTAATTGTCCAGACTCTGGATCTCCCACCAGGAAGTATTTTGTTCCTTATATACCTGTGTTAGTTTAGTGAACGCTGCATAAAAGGAGGGCAAGTACTTTTTCTGGTAAAATTGTTCATCAGAAAATATGTCTTTAGCTTCATGAAGCCAATTCTCCACGGACATGTATAAGTGTGAACTAAAATCCATTCTCGATGAGGCTAAGACCTCCCATGTCATTTCATCTAATAAATATGCATTCCTCTTTCCTTAGCATCCCCGCAGATTCTCCTTTTACTGTCTCCCCTAAATTCACAAGGGGACATCGCCATTGAAAGGGAGACCAATAGTGTCAGGGGTTGGTAATCTGAACCAAAACTTGGAGATCTATATTGATTGTGTCTTGGCCCCATTAGTCACAATGCTGTCATCCCATTTAAAGGATACTACGGACCTCTTAAAGCAATTGGAGGGTCTTACCATTGAGGAACAAGACATAAATTGGTCGGCACTCCACGCACAATAGTGAGGGTGCTCTGTGTTCTGGGACAGTTCAGGGGTACTGCGATGGGGAGCCCTTGTTCCCCTTCATATGCAAATTTATTCCTGGGCTGGTGGGAGGAGACCCTGGTATTCGGAGACAGGGACCCGGGGGAATTATCCAGAATTGGGCTGTGGGCGCGATATATCAATGATATATTCTTCTTATGGAACGGTAACCCAACACAGTTTGAGTCCTTTGTATCTCATCTGAACCAGATTGAGATAGGGATGAACTTCACCTGTGAGTCACATCTCACTAGTCTGCCATTTTTGGATATCAAGATTACCAAGAATGACAGAGGTGAACTAGACACTTCCATTCACAGAAAACCAAATGCCACAAATTCCTTCCTGAAATGGGAGAGTAGTCATCCTCTTTCACTTAGAAGAGGAATTCCTAGGGGTCAATATCTTCGTCTGAGGAGAAACTGCTCAAACAAAAAAGATTTTGTGGCCCAAGCTGGTGATCTGAGGGCACAGTTTCTACATAGGGGTTACACTGACCATGTCCTCAGATCTGCCTACAAGGCAGCCCTGACCCAACATAGACCTTTTTTACTTACCCCCAATCAGTCCAGTAATCCTGCTGTTAAAGTGGTACGTATCATCACCACATTTAATAGAGGGTCGAAACAGGTTAGAAACATTTTGCAACGTCATTGGGGGATCCTGAAAATGGACTCTGACTTAGAGGATGTACTAGGGGATAATTCACAGATCACATATAGACGGGGCCGCAACCTACGTGATAAGTTGGTCCACATCCATTTTTCCTCTACTGTGACATATTCAACATGGCTGCAGTCAAACCTAGTAGGTTGCCATAAATGCGGCAATTGTGTAGCGTGTGAACACATCAAGACCACCAAATCATTCACTAGCTCGGTAACGGGCAGAACTTACTCCATCTCATATTTTATCAATTGCAGATCTAAGGGAGTTATATACCGTATCCTATGTGAATGTGGGATGGAGTATGTCGGCAAAACTATACGTGAATTTCGGATGAGGATCGGTGAGCACTTGGGGGATATGACACACAATAGAGATACCCCAGTGGCCAAGAATGTACATATTGGACATATTGGCAGAGCCCAGTTATTGTTTATGGGCATTGACTTGGTCAAACCTCCTCCCAGAGGGGGCGATTGGGATAGGAATCTTCTCCAGCGTGAATCATGCTGGATATTTCATCTAAAAACATCAGCCCCCTTTGGCCTTAATGAAAGACTTAACTATGCCTGCTTCATCTAAAACAGCTTATTCTTCTGCTTTACTGCAACTATATCTATAATGTCCTGTTGTCTTCTTTCCTGTACTAAATGCCAATAGCCTGTTATGGCTATGTATCTATGATGTTACCATGGACGCACAAAAACTGTGCGTCCCACATGATTGCCTCTTTACTTTTGTATCTAGGCAACCACTTGCACGGCCTCTCCACATCTAGCGTATTACCGGCCTTTCCACGTGACACCGTTGTCGGCGTCTGACGTCATGCGCGGCGCCCGCATCTGACCTCATGTGCGATGCACGCGTCTTGGGTTGTGCGCGGCGCTGGCTTCTGACGTCACACGCTGATGTCGATGGTGGGGGACGTTCCCTTGGAGAAGCGCGGGTATTCAAATTCCGCTAGTTAGGTGCATTACTGCGGCTGGTAGATTTTATTTCCCCCATAGGGGATCTACTATATACAGGATTATTATATCCTCCTGACCGACTGGCATAGGATTATTCCTCCTTTGCAATATTCCACCCTATCACCCTGGGGTAGCAGACGCAAGCTTAATTGCTTGACCCAGTTTTTGCCGCAGGCTACATACCTGCGGTTTGTTTCCGTTTTTTCCTTTTGTACCTATTCCCCTGAAAAGTCGACACAGAAACGTGCCACGTCGGGAGGTCATCGGAATTGTATTAACTGGCCACATTATTATTAGACTTAGGGATCAGGTGCGAAGTAGGGGCAGGTATCCGGACCGGGTCGCCCCTTTGTATAGATAGGCAGAATTATACTAGACCCCTTCCCCATCGATAGGGCATTATAGGGTGTTATAGGGCCTTCATTTGCATCTACTACACAGAAACCAACCAAGATGCTGACCTCCTGTGCGGCTTACATCTGATGTCTTGTGGACATCTTTGCTGGCTGATCCTATTGTCTCCAAGGGTCTGGTAAGACTGCACACATCTTTCACTAGGTGGAGCAGGTTTGTTTATTCTACCAGTATTGGGGTACCACGCTTGGTCCTCCATTGCATGTTCTTGTATCACAGTGGTTTATTTTATTACTGTTAGACGACATTAAAAGTTATGTTTTAATAATATGACACTCTCCCCTTAGGGCCCTTTTTGCCTATTGATATTTGAGTGCTGCTAAAGCCTAAACAGACTAAGAGCTTTTTTTGTGTTAGTTCTTAACATTGACATGAGGGCAGTGGGAGAGGTAGGGTGTCAGGGCAAAAATTTAACTTAGGTCACTTATACATGATTCCACCACACTTTAATCTATCACCACAGATAGCCTGGTTATTTCCATAACAAACAAATTCATGACTTGACATTTCTCATTACTCATTCAAATGGAGACAAACCAACTGGGAATGGGCCACATCTCTCCAGGAAACCTAATAGCAGCTTCATGGTCTGCCTCTATTTTACATATTACCATGTGTTTATTGTTGCATACAGTTTAAAGGGGTTCTCCAGGAAACTAAACTAAATTAAAAAATAAATATTATGTCATAGTAAAAACATTCATAAGTACCTTTATTTATCAAAAGAAGCTCGTTTTCCCTAGGGAGTTATCATTGTGGAACCCTAAAAAGGCTGCCATCAAGTCATTGCGTCAGAAACACGTCCTAGAATGCCCAGTACACTCACTAGGACGGGCTGCATCAACACCAGCAGCTCGAGACACTGTTTAGCCTGAGGTTACAGCCACTTCTGGTTGAGCTGACTGCTAGTAAGACTTAAACCTGCATATTAGAGCATGCACACTGTGCTTAGGCAGTTCCCACTGAAGAGGAAGGGAGAAACCAGTTCCCTGGAGACTGTGTTTGTGATCCGTCTCAGACACCTGGCAGGGCATTAAAGCGACAATTTTAAAAGGAATCTACTCTCATAACAGTTTGTGCTGTGCCCTGTCAGCCTGACAGGAGTGAGGGAGGCTGGCTACATCGTCAGCTGCTGGCTGTGTAAGCTAGTAATTTCTGCTCCCAGTAAAAATAAATATATAAAAAAAGGTAATTTAATATATATATATATATATATATATATATATATATATATTAGGGTGTTTCCAAAAAGGTGATTTCTTATATGACTTTGCTTACTCCCCGAGTCTCAGTGATGTAAAAGATAGATATGTCAAATTTCAAGAAGATTGGATAATATTTAGGGGTTGCACACATTGATCACATTTATCCATTAGTACATTATAGTTATTACAACTCCCACTCCTGTACCTAGGAGGTTGGTCTAAAAACGACTTCAGTTTCAGGATCCCATGGGCTCTGCATCAAGCAAGGTGGATGGCTAAGGCATATATGTACTTACCCAGACATTAAAAAAGTACTCTCATAGTTGCTAAGCTATTTTGGACGAACTTATTACTTAGGCTGTTATGGAAAATATGACTAAAAATTTAGAAACCAAACCTGCAAAGAAAAAGGAAATGAAACGATTAGAGGGTAAAAACCTAGTTTTAATAGTAATAACTATAATGTACTAATGGATAAAAGTGATCAATGCGTGCAACCCCTAAATATTATCCAATCTTCTTAAAATTTGGCATATATATCTTTTACATCACTGAGACTCAGGGCGTAAGCAAAGACTGGAAAAATGTTAACATTTAATTTTTTTGCATTACAAAATGAAGCACCCTAATATATATAATATATCTTGGTTAGTGTGTATGTATATATATATATATATATATATATATATATATACCGTACATACACACACACGCACTGTACTATTATATGTATATATTCATATCATACACACATATTGTACACATAAAGTACAAATTTTTCACACAGTGTGTGCAAGTATATATTTATATATTTAAATTAATAAATTAGCCTTTTTTTATATATATTAATTTTTATTGGGAACAGAAATTACTAGCTTACACAGCCAGCAGCTGACGATGTAGCCAGCCTCCCTCATTCCTGTCAGGCTGACAGGGCACAGCACAAACTGTGATAATGGTAGATTCCATTTACAATTGCCATTTCAGAGCCCTGCCAGGTGCCTGAGACAGATCGCAAACACAGTCTCCAGGGAACTGTTTTCTCCCTTCCTCTTCACTGGGAACTGCCTAAGCACAGTGCGCATGCTCTAATATGCCAGTTCACGTCTCACTAGCAGTCATCTCAAACAGGAAGTTGCTGTTACCTCAGGCTGCTGGTGTTGACGCAGCCCATCCTAGTGAGTGTACTGGGCATTCTAGGACGTGTTTCTGACGCAATGACTTGATGGCAGCCATTTTAGGGTCCCACAATGATAATTCCCTAGGGAAAACGAGCTTCTTTTGATAAATTAAGGTACTTATGAATGTTTTTACTATGACATAATATTTTTTCTTTTTTTAATTTTGTTTAGTTTCCCAGAAAACCACTTTACCATACTGTAGTTACTCACACAGTTAGGCCTCATGCACACAACCGTTGTTTGATTCCGTGTCCGTTGTGCCGTTTTTCGTTATTTTCTGCGGACCCATTGGTTTTCAATGGGTCCGTGAAAAACTCGGCAAATGCACCGTTTGTCCTCTGTGTCCATGGTCCGTGATTCCAGTGCGTCAAAAAAATATAACCTGTCCTATTCTTGTCCGTGAAAAACAGTTCACGGACCCATTCAAGTCAATGGGACCGTGAAAAAATGCGGATGGCCACATGTGTGTTATCCGCGTTCCGCGTCCGTTTTTTTTGCAGATCCCTTGGCAGGCACTTGGCAAAAATTGTCAGCCTGTCTTTTGGTAAAATCTTTTGGGTCATGTCCGCTTAAAAAAAACGTAAGACACACAGAAACACAACGGAAGCAAAAACTGACATGGATCACGGAACAACGGAACCCCGTTTTGTGGACCGCAAATAAATACTGTCGTGTGCATGAGGCCTAAGGAGTATTCACTCTCAAACTGTCTTCATTGATACAAGGGTCTTCAGTTATGGGTCTTCAACACAGTAAAAGCCATAAGTCCCTCCAGGGAAGGAAGACCAAGCAAAGGATTGTCCCCATTATAGAGATCACTATATTAAGTGGCCCCTACGTCAAGATCCAGCTCTGTTACATCAGTGTGGAGTAGGATTCTGGCTTACCGGGAGCAATGTCTTGGAGAGTACTCAAACAAAACAATAGCCCCTTGAGATTTCTGTTGACAGGACTTTCTTTTCTGTCCTGCATAATGGAAATCAGATGGATCTGTTATGCTTGCCCATAGACCTCTATTATGACGGATCAAAACTTCTAAAGGTTTCCATTTTAAATTCAGTCTTACGAATTTGGTTATTTTCTGTTATAACCAATAACGGAATTCATAACGCTGATGTGAACCCACCCTTAGCCAGAATCCTACTCCACACTGATGAGGGGCAACACCCCAAAACAGCTGTTTTTGAATGTATAACTGGCTTAGGTTTTTCCCTGTCACATCCTTAAGGCTTGTTACCGAGCTGGATCTTGACATAGGGGCCACTTAATATGGTGGATCTGGTGATCTCTATAATGGGGACACCCCTTTGCTTGGTTTTCCTTCCCTGGAGGGATTTCTGGCTATAACTGTGTTGAAGATCCATAACTGGGTCTCCACGGTTATTGTGCATATTACTGTTTCATTGTTTCATTGCATTTTGGATTGCTGTGTTGAGACTCATAAATGAGGCTCCACAGTGTTTTGTTTTTTGAGCTGGTTTCATTGATAGCTGGGAATGTAGCTTCTCAATCAGTTTTGCACTTTTTTACCTTTTCTTTGATTTTTGATGACATGCAATACCAGTCGTACGTGCCCGCTGGAATCTTCCCTTTTCCACTGGGCATGGCCACCAGAGCGCTTTCCTGCCACTCCACTACTGTGCACTCCTGTAAACCATCTCTGTCTTCTTCCTGCTCCTTGCTTCCTTATAGCGCACACACTTTCCCTGGCTCTTAAAAGGTCAGTGTGCACGCGGAATAATCTATCTCCATCCAATTGTGGCATTTGCTGGGGTATATAGGGTGCTTTACCCTATTGAAAGGTGCCTGGGCTATAGGTTCCTTGCTTGTCTAGTCCTGCAAAAGTGCTGTATAGTATTGTTCTGACCTCCATGTGTCTGACCTCTGCCTGTTTACCGAATTGACCCTGTAATGCCCTTCCTTCCTGTGCCTTTTGCCCTGACCCATAGCATATTTAGTGGTTTGAACAAACATTGCCTTCACTGACCTAAGCTTGTCCACTGACCATACTCTTGTCTGTTCCCTTGGTGTTACACATTGGCATTTAATGACCCACCTGGGTCAGCTGGAATGGAATAGACTACAGTACTTCAAGAGGTAGTGGCCTGGTTGTTACCCTGCAGTGAATTTCAGATCCCTGTACGGGGTGAAAGGGTGAAAACCAAGGGTGCCACTCAGATAATGCCCGTAGGAGTGATACAGTAGGTCAGACCAATTGCATTACAACATTTACAAAAAGTTAAAACTGTATTTTTTATCATTGGAACTACGAATCAAAAGGAATTGCTCTAAGGCCAATCCATCGTAAGACAGTTGACTCATCACTGACCACAAACCTATGAATAGCTGTTTTATATTAAGTAACAGCCTTAGGGTCTACTTTGAAAAATTAAAAATCCAATAGCAGTTAACTTTAAAGGTCATCTCCATTTTCCCAAGTCTCTGCTCTCTGATATTCATTGGCAAAAGACCTTGAAAAATGTTTTGGATTAAAATACTCCTTAATTACTGTATATGTATACTATTACCAGACAGGAGCTTAAGCAGAACAGAAGAGTATAAAATGGAATTGATGTTTTTTAACCCCCTCCCGCATATGAACATAACTGTTCATGTTAGTTTCTGCATTCGGGCTTACAGTTATGTCGGAACTCTTACCGGAGGCTGTAACACTATACAGTGTCACAGAACAGGAGTCTTCGTTCTCCCTGACAGAGGAGACTCGGGAGCAGCTGATAAGGGACCAATCAAAGTGATCCTTAGTCAACGATTGCTCTGGTTGGTTAGTCTGTACAGACTAACAAATAAGAGCATACCTAGCCTGAAAATGCTGTTTGCAGGCTCTGATCTCCACAGTTCCTGTCCATGGAGATCAGAGCCTGCAATAAGGTATGGCTCTGAGCCTCTTTGTGTCCTATTGTGCCATCTGTGCTCCCACAGTCTTCCGTGCCACCTCGCCTTTACAGATTTTTGATGGTAGCAGCTCAATTGTATGTCCCCCGACCTCTGATATAGGTGCTCAGTATATACTACTAGTATAAAATACTGTACATGTTAGCTATTAAATGTAATGTAGCTGGGAAAAAAGTGCCAAACTGTGGGAATTTTACTTTAGCTATGCTAAATAAAATGAAATTCACAGCTTGCTTGACCTGGTATGGAGTTAAAACACCCTATAAAAGTGTATGGGCCTACTGTGCTTCTAAATTCATATGGAGGAGCATACAGGACTTTTATGTTGAATTCATATAGAATGCGAAAGAAAACAAAATGTTTGGGCGTTTAATTTTTAAAAAATCCCAAAGATATTCTCCCTTAGGCTACATGCACACGACCGTTGCCTGCCTCCGCGTCCGCTCCTCCTTGAAATTTTGCGTCCGTCAAAAAAAACGGATGACGGACCGTTTTTTTTGACGGACCGTTTTTTTTGACGGATCCATTGTAAAAATGCCTATCCTTGTCCGCAAACGTGAAAAAAATAGGACATGCACTATTTTTTTGACGGAATGAAAACACGGATCACGGATGCGGAACACAAACGGTTGACCATCCGCATTTTTTGACGGACCCATTGAAATAAATGGGGAAGCATCCAATCCGTGAAAAAAAACGGAACGGACGCGGAAACAAACAACGGTCGTGTGCATGGGGCCTTAGAAGCAGGCATTGGTTCTACACTTCCTTATTATGGTGCCTTACAAAAGCAACATACAGGACAAAACTGTTATGAGTCCCTGAGTGGGACTTGATAAGAAAAGTGTTTTAAAAAAAAAAAAGTTATAAAAAATTATTTAAAATTTCAATAAAAAATAAATAGCTTTTTCAAATATCTATAAAATCTATATCTATAAAAGGATCGTGTTACTGCAGGACATGTTGACTAATCTCTCGATTTTAACATCAGTTTGAGGGCTTAGTAAGACCACAGTGTGCACCTGTTTTGTCATTTGTTATTGCTATATCGTGTTACTTATCCCATAAAAAAAAAAAAAAAGAATTGCTGCTTTTGTCATCTTACCTTCAAATTTTTTTTTTTGAAAAAGTGATCAAAAAGTCATATCTATTCCAAAGTGGTACTAATAAAAACTACAGCACGTTCTTACAAAAAACAAGCCCTCAGACAGCTATGTTGGCTAAAAAAAAAAATGTTATGAATGTTTTTTCCCACCTCACCTGCTAAAAAATGGTATAAAAGCGATCAGAAGCGATCAAAAAGGTACCTCAAAGTTTTACCAATTAAAACTACAGCCCGTTCCACGGGAAACAAGCCCTAACACAGTTACATTAGTGAAAAATTAAAAATGTTCTTGATGTTAGCATATGGTGATGAAAAATATAACTTATTTTTAATGTAAAAAAGTGATTTTATGCTGCAATAGTCGTAAAAAATAAAAACAACTATATAAATTTGGTATCGCCATAAACATATCGACTCACAAATAAAAAACTGCATATGATGCATTTCAAGTATAGCAAAAATATTACTATTAATATACCACCCGGAATGTCTACTCATTACAGTTTTGGTTCATTACAGTTTTGTCCTGTATGTTGCTTCTGTAAGGCACCATAATAAGGAAGTGTAGAATCAATGCCTGCTTCTAAGGAAGAATATCTTTGGGATTTTTTTAAAATTAAACGCCCAAACATTTTGTTTTCTTTCGCACGCTGTATGAATTCAACAGAAAAGTCCTGCATGCTCCTCCATATGAATTTAGAAGCAGAGTAGGCCCATACACTTTTATAGGGTGTTTTAACTCCATACCAGGTCAAGCAAGCTGTGAATTTCATTTTATTTAGCATAGCACAAGTAAAATTCCCAGTTTAAAACTTTCTTTTCCCAGCTACATTACATTAAATAGCTAACATGTAGAGTATTTTATACTAGTAGTATTTACTGAGCGCCTATATCAGAGGTCGGGGGAAACACAATTTCCACACAATACAACCACTGAAAATATTATAGTATGAAATAATGTCCAATATATGCAAAAAGAGAAAAAACATAATTACATAAAAACAAAAACCTATTGTGCTGCTAAGGTGCGTAGAGCAATTCCCTCCTACCGTTCTGTCTATAATAACCTGTCTATATTACCACTAACTACCCCCACTCTCCCTGTAAGCATATGCATATTAGGGATCTGCCAATAGCACTGCCCCAACTCACTGACACAAATGTTCCCCCATTTGCAGCTATAAAACACACTAAAAGGGCTCATGCACATGACCACTGTTGTTTTGTGGTAAGCAAATTGTAGATCTTCAAAAGACGTATACCGGCCGTATGAGTTATGTATTTTGTGAAATGGAATAGCCAGCCCATAATGGAACAGTCATATCCTTGTCCGTAATGCGGTGTGGGGAGTCGCTCTGGTAGACAGCGGTGCGGGTGCAGTATAGAGGCAACAGGGAGTCCAGAAGGTGCAGAAAACAGTGTTTTATTCACACTTGCATCAAAATAACAGCAGAAAGTCAATTGGTGTTAAGTCACACCCATCAGCAAATGAAGGGGAAAACAAAAAGTCCAAACACAGGTTCCATTCACCTGGCAGGTTTGATGTGCGGGTTCGCACCTGGCTGTCAGCCCAGCCGCAGGACAATCCTCCTTCAGGGTTCCAGGACGGCTGCACGCCTCCTTGCTGGGCACGTCCTTCCAGCCCAGAAAGCTCCACAACACTAGCAGCAGCTTCCAAGACAATCACTCTCACAGCTGCTAGTGCTGGCTGAGTTTTTAAACCCAGCCCAAAACCAGGACTGGGTCGTGGGGAGCAGCCACCCACCCTACACTTTAGCTGCTCCCGGTAAGAGCCGGCCCGGATCGGCTTTGCAGCCATGCTATCTAGCAAATGTGTCAGTAGCACTACCTGCTACTGACACCAACAACGGCTTTTACCTCACCGAGGCTATGAACCTCGGTGACACGTACCTGCCATCTAGGACGGCACCCTGCACCTTACCACATACCCCCCTTTGTTCAACCCTGAGGGGTGGACACACGACAAACAGTGTACCCGGGAGAGCGCGTCTGCGTTTTTAACAACCGGCCCGCTCTGTGTTCCACCGTGAATTTAAAATTCTGTAGGGACAGAAACCACCTGGTGACCCGGGCATTCCTCTCTTTGGCTTGGGACATCCACTTGAGTGGGAGTGGTCGGTCACCAGGCGAAGCTTCTGCCCAACAGGTAATAACGGAGGGCCTCGAGTGCCCACTTGATGGCCAGGCACTCTCTCGACTATGCTGTACCTAGTCTCGGCTGGGGTGAGCTTGCGGCTGAGGAAGACAACGGGATGCTCCTCCCCGTTGACTTCCTGCGATAGTACCGCACCAAGGCCAACCTCAGAGGCGTCGGTCTGGACTATAAATTCTTTCCTGAAATCGGGTGTCACCAAAACCGGGGACCCACACAGGGCCGATTTCAAGGCGGAGAAAAGCCTTTTCCGCCTGCTCATTCCAGCGGACCATCCCTGTCTTACGCCCCTTTAACAACTCTGTCAATGGCGAGCGATAGTAGCAAAGTGGGGCACAAACCTCATGTAATACCCCACAATCCCCAGGAACGACTTTACCTGCCTGGTGGTGACCGGTCGGGGCCAATTCCGTATTGCCTCTACCTTATTTACCTGAGGTTTGATGACTCCCGCCCAATGACATATCCCAGGTATTTGGTCTCTTCCAACCCAATCGCACACTTCTTTGGATTGGCGGTTAGACCGGCTTTCCTCAGGGCATCCACTACCGCCTGCACTTTGGGTAAATGGCTTTCCCAGTCGGTGCTGTGGACGATCACATCATCTAAGTAGGCCGAGGCGTACCGACGATGTGGTCGCAGCACTATGTCCATTAACCTTTGGAAGGTGGCGGGAGCGCCATGCAGGCCAAAGGGTAACACCTTGTAGTGATACAGGCCCTGCGGGTAACAAAGCGGTTTTTCCTTAGCCGACTCCGTTAAGGGTACCTGCCAGTACCCTTTAGTGAGGTCCAGCACAGAAAAATAACGGGCTTGTCCTAAATTCTCCACAAGCTCGTCTACCCGGGGCATGGGATACGCGTCAAACTTGGACACTTCATTTAACTTACGAAAGTCGTTGCAGAACCGCAACGTCCCATCCGGCTTAGGTATTAGGACTATGGGACTGGCCCACTCACTTTTCGACTCCTCAATGACATCGAGCTTCAACATTAATTTCACTTCCTCCGCGATGGCTCGTCGCCGAGCCTCGGGTACCCGGTATGGTTTTAACCGGATCTTGGCCTGAGGCTCAGTGACGATGTCATGTCGGATGAGAGACGTGCGGCCAGGGAGGTCCGAGAACACATCCGTGTTCCGACTGAGGAACTCCCTGACTTCCTGAACTTGTTTGGAAGACAGGCTGTCTGCAATTCTTACCGTGGTTACGGCTTCACAGGCCTCGAACGGTGGGGCTGGACCCTTTTCACCTAGAAGCCCTGGCCGGGGCTGTGGTCGTCGGCCGTGTCCCTATCTTTCCACGGCTTTAGTAAATTCACGTGGTACACCTGCTCCGGCTTGCGCCGCCTGGCTGGTGTACTTTGTAATTTACTTCCCTACTTTCTCGATCACCTCATAGGGGCCCTGCCACCTAGCTAGGAACTTGCTGTCAAGGGTGGGTACCAGAACCAACACCCGATCTCCCGGCTTGAAGCCCCGTACCCGAGCCTGACGATTGTACACCCTACTCTGGGCTTGTTGCGCTGCCTCCATATGCTCCCGGACCAGCGGCAACACCTTTTCCATCCGTTCCTGCATCTGGGTGACATACTCAATGACACTTTTGTGGGGGACAGGCTGTTGTTCCCACGCTTCCTTGGCGATATCCAACAGGCCCTGAGGGTGTCTGCCATAAAGCAGTTCGAAGGGCGAGAACCCAGTAGAGGCCTGGGGTACCTCTCGCACTGCGAACATGAGATAGGGCAGAAGCAGGTCCCAGTCCTTCCCATCTCTAGACACCACCCTTTTTAACATATTTTTTAAAGTTTGGTTAAACCTCTCGACAAGACCGTCCGTTTGTGGATGGTAAACGGACGTCCGTAACTGCTTTATACGCAACAATTTACACAGTTCCCTCATAACTTTGGACATAAAAGGGGTCCCTTGGTCTGTCAGAACCTCTTTTGGCAGGCCCACATGGGAAAACATTTCCATTAACTCTTTGGCAATGAGTTTAGCTGAGGTATGTCGCAGAGGCACCGCCTCCGGATACCGAGTGGCATAGTCGAGAACTACCAGAATGTGTTGGTGGCCCCTGGCAGACTTTGGTACAGGCCCAATTAGATCCATAGCGATTCGCTCAAACGGGACCTCAATAATTGGAAGCGGTACCAGAGGACTACGGAAATGTGGCTGGGGGCTATTTATCTGACAGGTGGGACAGGACTTACAATAATTCTCTACCTCCTTGAACACACTGGGCCAATAAAACCGCTGCAGTATGCGGTCCTGGGTTTTCTGCCACCCCAGGTGTCCCCAAGAACATGTTGGTGGGCAAGCTCCATGACAAGCCTGCGATACGCTGTGGGCACCACCAACTGTTCAACAGGCTCACCTCGGATTTGGTTCACCCGATACAACATATCCTGAAGGACAATGAATCGCGGAAACATTAATTCAGCCCCAGGTTTCTGGGGTTTACCATCAATTATTATGACACTTTCCCAGGCTCTGGTTAGGGTTTGGTCCCGGTGTTGTGCGGTCCCAAAATTTTCCCCGGAGACATTGAGGTCTGCCAACTCAGGTCCCGGTGGCAAGTCCTCCGTGTCTCCCACCATTACACTCAGTGGGGTTGTCTCCCCCTCTATCACAGAAGTGGTGGTCACCCCTACCGCAGGCCCTTCGGACTCGGGCTCCCAGGGCTCTGGCCTCCCACAGGAACCAGGCCACTCTGCTAGGGTTACCCCTGTCTCAGGGCTATTAGTCACTTTCACCTCAGGCCATAGTGACGGAAAACCAGGGAAGTCTCTCCCAATTATTAGTTCATACGGTAGCTTAGCGGAGATCGCCACTTCACAAGTCCATGTGCCGGCCGCCGTGGACAGAGACATTACAGCCGTGGGATAGTCCTTTAAGTCTCCGTGTATGCACACCACCCCAACTTTCCGGCCCGTATACTGGGAGGGCTGTACCAGGGCAGCACTTACCAGGGTTACTAGGCTCCCTGAGTCCAGCAGCGCCACTGCAAGATTATCACCGACTTGCACCTGGCACAGATGACGATTGTCTATGGTCTCGGGGTGCCGGTCGCACACAGTCTCCGGGCATACATGGAAGCCCGGTACCCATAATTGGTCTCCATGGGTTCTCCCCACTGTGGACAGTCGGCCCTCACATGGCCAGGCTCGTGACACCGCCAGCAGACTATCGGGGCCGGGTCTACAGGGGGTACACCCGAGCAGGTTTCTCGGGTACCAGTCGTCGGGACTGGATGGGAGACCTCCGGGGTTTGACCGGCCCCTCCCAACAACACCCCCTTTCAAGGTTTTGTGGCCTCATAGCGCTCGACCAGGTCGACCATGTCCAAGGCATTAGTGGGTGACACCTGGCCGATCCAGTGCTGCAGGGGTACGGCAAGGCCCTCCAGAAGATGTCAGCCAGCAGACGGTCCAGCATAGCAGCCGGACTTAGAACCTCAGGCTGCAGCCACTTTTGCAACCTGTGCAGCAACTCATAATACTGCGGCCTGGCGGGTTCAGCCGTATTAAAGTTCCACTGGTGGACCCGCTGAGCCCGGACTAACACGTTCACCCCCAGTCTTGCCAGGATCTCACCTTTCACGGTCGGGTAGTCAGCTGCTTGGTCATCTGGGAGGTCAAAAATACTTGCTGGGGTCCAGACGCCAGGAACGGAGCGACGACCTCTGCCCACTGTTCTCGGGGTAATTTCTCCCTCACGGCCACCTTCTCGAACACCGCCAGATAGGTCTCCACATCATCCGAGGGGTCATCTTAGGGATCGCTGCACGGACAGCTTTCCGGGCATCGTGGACGTGGCGGGACGCTCCTGCAGCTTGCAATGCCATCACGTGCTGCAGCAGTAGCTGGTTGGTCTCCCGCTGCTGCACGTTAGCCTCTATGAGGGCTTTCACAGCCGCCTCCATTTTGTCAGGGACCACAGGCTGCAACTTTGCCGGCCGAATATAGGACATCCAGTCGTGCCCAGCAAAAACAAACTTCGGCGTTCACGCCAGCCTCACTGCGCATGCCCGCATCCGACACCAAATGTGGGGAGTCGCTCTGGTAGACAGCGGTGCGGGTGCAGTATAGAGGCAACAGGGAGTCCAGAAGGTGCAGAAAACAGTGTTTTATTCACACTTGCATCAAAATAACAGCAGAAAGTCAATTGGTGTTAAGTCACACCCATCAGCAAATGAAGGGGAAAACAAAAAGTCCAAACACAGGTTCCATTCACCTGGCAGGTTTGATGTGCGGGTTCGCACCTGGCTGTCAGCCCAGCCGCAGGACAATCCTCCTTCAGGGTTCCAGGACGGCTGCACGCCTCCTTGCTGGGCACGTCCTTCCAGCCCAGAAAGCTCCACAACACTAGCAGCAGCTTCCAAGACAATCACTCTCACAGCTGCTAGTGCTGGCTGAGTTTTTAAACCCAGCCCAAAACCAGGACTGGGTCGTGGGGAGCAGCCACCCACCCTACACTTTAGCTGCTCCCGGTAAGAGCCGGCCCGGATCGGCTTTGCAGCCATGCTATCTAGCAAATGTGTCAGTAGCACTACCTGCTACTGACACCAACAAACGGCTTTTACCTCACCGAGGCTATGAACCTCGGTGACACGTACCTGCCATCTAGGACAGCACCCTGCACCTTACCACAGCGGACAAAAATAGGACATGTTTTTTTTTTTTTGAGGAACGGACAAGTGGATATATAGACACGGAAAGCAAACCGAGTAATTTCCATTTTTTGTGACCACAGTGATTGGTTCCGCATACAGGCTAAAAAAACGGAACAGACGGGGACAAAATATAAGTTTGTGTGCATGAGTCCAAACACTGATGGTGATGGTGAAAAGTGTGTACCAACCTCTAGTGCTCTGCTGCTGGTGTTGTTCTTTTAAATTGGTAACATATGTGGGGTTGGCGTCTGTTTAGTCCAACTATAGGTGCATAGTATTTCAGTTAACTCTAATGGTTGATGATATGCTTCCAAACAAGTAGATCATCAAGACTATTTCTCCAAAACGGATTGGAATGTCATACCATATGGACACCGGAGCTAAGAGAGGTGTCGTCATCCAGCTCAGCTGGTTTACCTGCACTAGTTTTTAAATGTTGAGTTGAGTGTCAGCTGGCCGGGAAGCTTCCACTAAACTGTTACACCATTTTATTTTGTGAATTTTTTCTTCTTAATTACACTTGTCTCTGAAAAAACACTTTCTCTATAGTGTGCACAAAGTCTTCAATACATTTCGGCACCAGACACACCCTCAGACCACAAAAAATGAATCACTGCCATCGTTAGTGATCAGCGAAGCACCAAAGTGTTCGGCTGTTCGGTCCGAACACACCACGATATTCGTGCGCTCGGCCGAGCACCAGAGTATAATGGAAGTCAATGGGGAGACAACCAGGCACCCCTGCTCGGATGAGGGAGGGTGCCTGGTTCATAGGGAAAGGTCAGAAAGTCACAGAAACACCTCCGAAATGGATCGGGAACAGCATGGGGACCATGTCTGGATGCATCTTGGACTCCAAAGTCGCTGCTGGGAACCATGTTGTCCCAGCTGTACACCACTTTTACAGACCGCCAAAAATATGCCAAAACCCCGCCCCTCAAAAAAAAAACATTTTTAGAGGGAAAATTGTTAGAAACATTCTTTTCTGTATATTCAATTGTATATACAGTGCAAATGCTGCCAAAAATTACAAGGAAGAAGCACTCAGATACAGGCTGTATATCACATAAAGGAGGGCCTCATTCACATGGTGCTAGAGTTGTTCAGGTACACTGCTACACTCATAAAGCCTATACACTAAGTGAAAGGGCTGCCAAAAATTACAAGGAATCAGCACTCCAATACACCCTTTATTACGCATCATACACACCTTGAAAAATTATGATTGATGGCCTGCTCGTGACCATCAAAAACATTAGGTGCAAGGCCCGGCCTGCTGATCTAACCACCTAAGAAGTTAAGTGACCAGGTCAGCACAGGCTACCAAGAAGAATGACCTATTTTAAATAAAATAAAAAAATTGGGATTATAGATGATGTCACATAGCAGACTTAGCGCTCGGGAAATGGCGGTCAGCACAGGCAAGGAGAACAACCTGCTACTGACACCAACAACGGCTTTTACCTCACCGAGGCTATGAACCTCGGTGACACGTACCTGCCATCTAGGACAGCACCCTGCACCTTACCACAGCGGACAAAAATAGGACATGTTTTTTTTTTTTGAGGAACGGACAAGTGGATATATAGACACGGAAAGCAAACCGAGTAATTTCCATTTTTTGTGACCACAGTGATTGGTTCCGCATACAGGCTAAAAAAACGGAACAGACGGGGACAAAATATAAGTTTGTGTGCATGAGTCCAAACACTGATGGTGATGGTGAAAAGTGTGTACCAACCTCTAGTGCTCTGCTGCTGGTGTTGTTCTTTTAAATTGGTAACATATGTGGGGTTGGCGTCTGTTTAGTCCAACTATAGGTGCATAGTATTTCCAGTTAACTCTAATGGTTGATGATATGCGTTCCAAACAAGTAGATCATCAAGACTATTTCTCCAAAACGGATTGGAATGTCATACCATATGGACACCGGAGCTAAGAGAGGTGTCGTCATCCAGCTCAGCTGGTTTACCTGCACTAGTTTTTAAATGTTGAGTTGAGTGCCGCTGGCCGGGAAGCTTCCACTAAACTGTTACACCATTTTATTTTGTGAATTTTTTTCTTCTTAATTACACTTGTCTCTGAAAAACACTTTCTCTATAGTGTGCACAAAGTCTTCAATACATTTCGGCACCAGACACACCCTCAGACCACAAAAAAATGAATCACTGCCATCGTTAGTGATCAGCGAGCACCAAAGTGTTCGGCTGTTCGGTCCGAACACACCACGATATTCGTGCGCTCGGCCGAGCACCAGAGTATAATGGAAGTCAATGGGAGACAACCAGGCACCCCCTGCTCGGATGAGGGGAGGGTGCCTGGTTCATAGGGAAAGGTCAGAAAGTCACAGAAACACCTCCGAAATGGATCGGGAACAGCATGGGGACCATGTCTGGATGCATCTTGGACTCCAAAGTCGCTGCTGGGAACCATGTTGTCCCAGTTGTACACCACTTTTACAGACCGCCAAAAATATGCCAAAACCCCGCCCCCTCAAAAAAAAAAAAAACATTTTTAGAGGGAAAATTGTTAGGAAACATTCTTTTCTGTATATTCAATTGTATATACAGTGCAAATGCTGCCAAAAATTACAAGGAAGAAGCACTCAGATACAGGCTGTATATCACATAAAGGAGGGCCTCATTCACATGGTGCTAGAGTTGTTCAGGTACACTGCTACACTCATAAAGCCTATACACTAAGTGAAAGGGCTGCCAAAAATTACAAGGAATCAGCACTCCAATACACCCTTTATTACGCATCATACACACCCTTGAAAAATTATGATTGATGGCCTGCTCGTGACCATCAAAAACATTAGGTGCAAGGCCCGGCCTGCTGATCTAACCACCTAAGAAGTTAAGTGACCAGGTCAGCACAGGCTACCAAGAAAGAATGACCTATTTTAAATAAAATAAAAAAATTGGGATTATAGATGATGTCACATAGCAGACTTAGCGCCGGGAAATGGCGGTCAGCACAGGCAAGGAGAACAGAACAAATTTAAATCGAATTTACCTTTTTTTTTGGTTCGAGATAACGTCACATAGCAGAGTTAGCGCAGGGAATGGGGGTCAGCACCGGCTACGAAAAAAGAAAGACCAAGTTCTAATCAAAATTTTAATTTTGGTTCCAAGTACCGTCACAGTTAGCGCAAGGAATGGCGGTCAGCAACAGGTACAATACAATTTTATTAAATTTTGAAAATAATTTTTTCGTGCGGTAATGTTACACTGTAGAGTTAGCGCAGGGAATGGTGGCCAGCATTTGTTGCCCCTTTACATGATGGAAACTTATTACCGGAACTATACTACAATAACAAGCTGCTGTCTGACTATCTTGGAATTTTATTGTCTACCCCAAAGAAAGACATAGGTAAAGTGGCATATACAATGAAAAAAAGAAATACAATATATTTTATAAAAGCTTTAGTTTTCAACCCAGGGGTATAAACATTTGACAATAAAATAGAAAAGAATATACCATGTGAGATGACCCCTCAAAAAATTGTAGGTGAGGGCCTGCAGGTGCGCTGACCCCCTGAAGAGGGACATGAGTATATCTCATGCACTGATCCCTAAGCTCTTCAGCATCCACAGTCAGAAGAAGATGACGGGGGAATGGCAATTAGTGTTTTACTTGGTGGATTATGCGGATGAGACACAGTTGTCAATGAGTGAGGGTCTTGTTAGGTCAACACAAGTCAGGAGGTTGAGCAGAGTGAAGAAGTGGAAGAGGAGATGGGGACGATGACATCACTGACCCAACCTGGAAAGGTGGCAAGCCAAGCGAAGACAGCAGGACAGAGGGAGAGGGATCCACAGCACCGTAACAGCCTGGAAGAGGCTGTGAGGTGGCAAAAGGAGAAGGCGGGCCACACCAAATTGGCCCACAACTGTTCCCCTTGCGGACATCTCCCTTGCCAAGGGGTAGGTGTTCCGCAGTCTGGAGCTTTTTGAGGAAAGTGGGGACGATAAAAGAATTGTAACTATAACTAACTATAACTGTGTTATACTAAAATAAGAACTCATAAATAAACAAATAACATATCTTACATCCTATTCATTAACTCTAACTCAAACCTATTAATAACAATAAAAGCTCAAACCAGGGAACATAATGGGGGAAGACTGTACTCTGGAGGCAAAATGAGTAGGGATTGTGAACACTAGCAACCTCACCATCACCAGCATGATCCGCCACATGTCATCCAAGCACCCTAATAGGTGGCCCAAACCCCTAGGTCCACAATCAGTGTCTGTGGGTCACACCACTGCCTCCTCTTCCTCCCCTGTGTTACTTGCTGGCCAATCCTCTGTCCTAGACACAGGCCTGGATGACCCCCGCCCTGCAGCGGGGCCTTCGCAAGCACCATCAGCTAGCACACCCACTTCTGTGCCCAAGAACAGCATACAGATGTCCTTAGCCCAGGCCTTTGATCGTAAGCGCAAATACCCAGCCACCCACCCATAGGCTATAGCACTAAATGCGCACCTTTCAAAATTTATGGCCATGGAAATTTTGCCATTTAGTCCCGTGGATACTGAGGCTTTCCTCAGCCTCATGGCGGCGGACATCCTTCATTACTCAGTCCCCAGCCGCCACTATTTTTCTCGGTGTGCCGTCCCCGCATTACAATGCCAATTGTGTCCCGTAACATCACCCGTACCCTGACCAACGCAGTTATTGGGAAGGTCCACTTAACGACGGAAACTGCTTTTGACTAGGGACACTACATTTCCATGATGGTGAACTGGGTTAACCTTTTGGAGGCCGGTAGCGAGTCGTACCATCGGATGGCACAGGTGCTAACGACGCCAAGGACTACATCCATCTGGGTTTCCGCCGCCACCTATATTAGTGGCTGAAACCCTCGCCCCTTCTCCACCTCTACCTACACTTCAAAGTCTGAATTCTCATGTTGCAGCAGCAGTTAACCTTCAGTCAGTAGCTGGAAGTTGTGTAGCACGGCAGTGGGGAAGCGGCAACAGGCCGTGCTGAAACTCATTTGCTTCTGTGACAAACAGCACACCGCGACAGAGCTGTGGCAGGGTATAAGACACCAGACTGAGCTATGGCTCTCACGACTCAACCTACAACCAGGCATAGTTGTGTCTGATAATGTCTGTAAATTCGTGGCGGCTTTTGAGGTCGGCAAGCTCACACACAGGGCAATTATCGGCATATATGTCCCATGCACAACTAACGTATACATTAATATTCAATTAACAAAAAGACCAAAGTTGACTCTTGTGTCCACTAACATATTTTCAGCAGAAAGTGCTGGGACTAATGTAAAGGGACCACATAATAACAATGATGTAGGCACAAGCTCGTATATATGTAAAACATAAACAACAAGAAAAGGGAGCTATAATAAAATTACTTTATTCCAATTAATGTAATAGATAAATAAAAATTAGAGCCGAGAGGTGACAGTATATAAGTGCCATCCGGTATCCAGCCAGCAAGAAAAGACAATACATATAAATAAATAATGGTCACTACCAAAGATAGTATTGAAAGCGTAAAGCAGGGGAGCCGCAATAATAGGAACTATAAATATAGACCTATAAAGTAACCACCTCACAGTGAGGACAGCTCACCTGATGTCTGCTGGGTCAGCAGACAGGACGGCACTACCCCAACGCGCGTTTCGGCATGCCTTCTTCTGGGGGTAAGTACATTAATATAACTAAATTACTTATAACTAAATTGCTACATTAATATAACTAAAAACATAATGAGAGTGGAGGTAAACCAATGGCATGACCTGTTAATTAGCTCATAAATAACCAAAGAACCATAACATATTTTAAAACCATAAACCATAATAATATCCAAAGAGAGGAAGGCAGGGCAGCACCGCACCAAGCGCTCCAATGTTACAGTCCTGAGCAGCAGTGGGCAAATAGCAGTATGGTGGTGCTCAGCCTACACAAGATCCATGGTCAAAAATCGACAGAAGAAAAAGAAAGAAAGAGGCAGCACTCACCACTGCATAATCTTCATTTATTGCATGTGCAGAAAAGCAAATTCCATGTGGGGCATAGGCGGCTGCCTTCTACACGAGGCACACCGAGTAGCGACGGCCGTTTTGCGCAGTCTTGCGCTTCTTCCGGCTACAATCAATGCCTACAATTCGCATCTGTACAATGCGCATCTTAAGAAGACACGATGCGCTGAGTTGCTAAGCAACGAAGACGCCGGTTCACGCGCAGTACAAGCATATATGATATAATGCTGCGCTCATCCACACACAAACATGCCAGGTAAGAGAAATCACTCATGACAAAATAATAACAACATATCCCTAAGGCTGATTGGAGGTACATCATAATCCCTTGTAACCTACCAGGGATACTAGTTATAAACCAAAATCCTGTAGACTCAAATGAAAACACTGAGATCATTCTGCTCATTGAGCCCCAGGGCCCCCGTCGCATCAGTGCGAATGATCCAGTGTGCTTCTTGCTGGAGGAGAAAACGGTGTCTATCCCCACCTCGAGATAGAGGGGAGATGACCTCTAATGCTCCAAAACTGAGACATTTTACATCACCGCCATGATCCGTTCGCACATGCTCGATGAGCCTGGGGCATCCATTCCCAGTGCGTACTGAATTCAAATGTTCCCTGAATCGCTCAAAGAGAGGTCTACTCGTTTTCCCAAACCATAATAACACTAATAATACCAACAATAATACCACAATAACCACAAACCATAATAATTACAGAACAGAATGTCATTGCGGAATTATTTACAGCTGACAACGCTGGCGGCAGAGTACGTAGTTTCTTGGGCAAGGGGAGAGGAGATGAGGGGGACACACAGCAGTTCCAACAGAGGGAGGATAACACTCTCCAAGGCCTGGAACAGTTTTATGACACCCCGCCAGCACCCTTACCCTGATGCCCGGACTAGTGTCACAAGGTGGGAAAAATTGTTGAAGATGGTGAAAGAGTACATAGCAGACTGTGTCAGCGTCCTCAGTGATCCCTCTGCGCCTTACAACTACTGGTTGTTTAAACAGGACACATGGCACGAACTGGCACTCTACAATTATAGCTAAATGATAAGGAACATGGAAGATATACTATATTGGACTGTAGTATTCAGGGTAAATGACCATGTGGGCTCTTTGCGATAAATAACTGGGTTTTGGGTTGCAGTTTTGGCACTCAGTCTCTAAAAGGTTCGCCATCGACATCACTGTTTTAGAGGGTTAGTGCACCTGTAGGCCCTCACCTACATTCTTTTACTCAGTTTTATTGTGCCCAGGGCCACGGCCTCTGCATGCACCATCAGCATCACGGCCACTTGCACGTCCCTTACTGGCCGCATTCTTAATTTTAAATGTTATATATGCTTAAAAGTATGTCATACATATAGTAGCGTAGGATTTGTAACTGTATGCGCCAATAAATTAAAATAGGTATTTGGGATGCGCACAAAAGATGTAGCCCTGATAATGCCTGATAATCACAGCGTGGCATACACCGTCTTCGGATAAACTACTGTATATTTCAGTGATATGTACGAAATGCAAACACACTAGATGTTGCACAAATAATGTACATTTCCCCAAAATACACCGGTTTCACCTGTGGTACAGTATTCGACACATAGAGGTACAAGCTGTGAACAGTAGATGTTGCACAAATAATGTAAATTTCCCCAAAATACACTGGTTTCACCTATGGTACAGTATTTGATACAAAGAGGCACATGCTGTGGACACTAAATGTTGCACAAATAATGCAAATTTCCCCAAAATACACTGGTTTCACCTGTGGTACAGTATTTGACACGTATAGGCACACGCTGTGGACAGTAGATGTTGCAAAAATAATGTAAATTTCCCCAAAATACACTGGTTTCACCTGTGATACAGTATTTGACACAAAGAAGCACATGCTGTGGACACTAAAAGTTGCACAAATAATGTAAATTTCCCCAAAATACACTGGTTTCACCTGTAGTACAGTATTTGACACAGAGAGGCACACGTTGATGTTGCATAAATAATATAACTTTCCCCAAAATACATTGGTTTACCTATGGTACAGTATTTGACACAGAGAGACATATGCTGTGGACACTAAATGTTGCACAAATAATGTAAATTCCCCCAAAATACACTAGTTTCATCTGTGGTACAGTATTCGACACATAGAGGTACAAGCTGTGAACAGTAGATGTTGCACAAATAATGTAAATTTCCCCAAAATACACTGGTTTCACCTATGGTACAGTATTTGACACTAAGAGGCACACGCTGTGGACATAAGATTAGGCCCAGATTATTTTGATTTGCGTATCAGACATTTTTTTTGGATGATGGACAGTGTATGTCCCATAAAACCACAGAATATGGACACTATATTAGACCCAGATTGTTGCAATTTGAAATACAGACACTATTTTCGTATGCCGGACGGTAAATGTCACATAAACCCACAGAATAGACACTATATTATGCCCAGATTAATATAATTTTAAATACAGAAACTGTTTTCGTATGTCGGACTCTATCTGTCACATAAACCCCCAGAATATGGACAGTATATTATGCCCAGATTAATTTAATTTGAAATACAGAAACTGGGGAGGCCGGACAGTATGTCACATAAATCCACAGAATATGGACACTATTAGACCCAGATTAATGGAATTTGCGCTGCAGACACTGATGTAGGACTATTTTTTACACAAAGCCACACACTATGGTCACTAGATGTGAGCCAGATTATTTTAGACACAGTCTGCAGATGATGTACACGATATGTCACTAATAGGTACAAAATAAAAATATCTTGCTGCTGTCGCACACAGTCTCCGGGCACACATGGAAGCCCGGTACCCATAATGGTCTCCATGGGTTCTCCCCACTGTGGACAGTCGGCCCTCACATGGCCAGGCTCGTGACACCGCCAGCAGACTATCGGGGCCGGGTCTACAGAGGTACACCCGAGCAGGTTTCTCGGGTACCAGTCGTCAGGACTGGATGGGAGACCTCCGGGGTTTGACCGGCCCCCTCCCAACAACACCCCCTTTCAAGGTTTTGTGGCCTCATAGCGGCTCGACCAGGTCGACCATATCCAAGGCATTAGTGGGTGACACCTGGCCGATCCAGTGCTGCAGGGGTACGGCAAGGCCCTCCAGAAGATGTCAGCCAGCAGACGGTCCAGCATAGCAGCCGGACTTAGGAACCTCAGGCTGCAGCCACTTTTGCAACCTGTGCAGCAACTCATAATACTGCGGCCTGGCGGGTTCAGCCGTATTAAAGTTCCACTGGTGGACCCGCTGAGCCCGGACTAACACGTTCACCCCCAGTCTTGCCAGGATCTCACCTTTCACGGTCGGGTAGTCAGCTGCTTGGTCATCTGGGAGGTCAAAAATACTTGCTGGGGTCCAGACGCCAGGAACGGAGCGACGACCTCTGCCCACTGTTCTCGGGGTAATTTCTCCCTCACGGCCACCTTCTCGAACACCGCCAGATAGGTCTCCACATCATCCGAGGGGGTCATCTTAGGGATCGCTGCACGGACAGCTTTCCGGGCATCGTGGATGTGGCGGGACGCTCCTGCAGCTTGCAATGCCATCACGTGCTGCAGCAGTAGCTGGTTGGTCTCCCGCTGCTGCACGTTAGCCTCTATGAGGGCTTTCACAGCCGCCTCCATTTTGTCAGGGACCACAGGCTGCAACTTTGCCGGCCGAATATAGGACATCCAGTCGTGCCCAGCAAAAAACAAACTTCGGCGTTCACGCCAGCCTCACTGCGCATGCCCGCATCCGACACCAAATGTGGGGAGTCGCTCTGGTAGACAGCGGTGCGGGTGCAGTATAGAAGCAACAGGGAGTCCAGAAGGTGCAGAAAACAGTGTTTTATTCACACTTGCATCAAAATAACAGCAGAAAGTCAATTGGTGTTAAGTCACACCCATCAGCAAATGAAGGGGAAAACAAAAAGTCCAAACACAGGTTCCATTCACCTGGCAGGTTTGATGTGCGGGTTCGCACCTGGCTGTCAGCCCAGCCGCAGGACAATCCTCCTTCAGGGTTCCAGGACGGCTGCACGCCTCCTTGCTGGGCACGTCCTTCCAGCCCAGAAAGCTCCACAACACTAGCAGCAGCTTCCAAGACAATCACTCTCACAGCTGCTAGTGCTGGCTGAGTTTTTAAACCCAGCCCAAAACCAGGACTGGGTCGTGGGGAGCAGCCACCCACCCTACACTTTAGCTGCTCCCGGTAAGAGCCGGCCCGGATCGGCTTTGCAGCCATGCTATCTAGCAAATGTGTCAGTAGCACTACCTGCTACTGACACCAACAAACGGCTTTTACCTCACCGAGGCTATGAACCTCGGTGACACGTACCTGCCATCTAGGACAGCACCCTGCACCTCTACAGCGGACAAAAATAGGACATGTTTTTTTTTTTGAGGAACGGACAAGTGGATATATAGACACGGAAAGCAAACCGAGTAATTTCCATTTTTTGTGACCACAGTGATTGGTTCCGCATACAGGCTAAAAAAACGGAACAGACGGGGACAAAATATAAGTTTGTGTGCATGAGTCCAAACACTGATGGTGATGGTGAAAAGTGTGTACCAACCTCTAGTGCTCTGCTGCTGGTGTTGTTCTTTTAAATTGGTAACATATGTGGGGTTGGCGTCTGTTTAGTCCAACTATAGGTGCATAGTATTTCCAGTTAACTCTAATGGTTGATGATATGCGTTCCAAACAAGTAGATCATCAAGACTATTTCTCCAAAACAGATTGGAATGTCATACCATATGGACACCGGAGCTAAGAGAGGTGTCAGTCATCCAGCTCAGCTGGTTTACCTGCACTAGTTTTTAAATGTTGAGTTGAGTGCCGCTGGCCGGGAAGCTTCCACTAAACTGTTACACCATTTTATTTTGTGAATTTTTTTCTTCTTAATTACACTTGTCTCTGAAAAAACACTTTCTCTATAGTGTGCACAAAGTCTTCAATACATTTCGGCACCAGACACACCCTCAGACCACAAAAAAATGAATCACTGCCATCGTTAGTGATCAGCGAGCACCAAAGTGTTCGGCTGTTCGGTCCGAACACACCACGATATTCGTGCGCTCGGCCGAGCACCAGAGTATAATGGAAGTCAATGGGAGACAACCAGGCACCCCCTGCTCGGATGAGGGGAGGGTGCCTGGTTCATAGGGAAAGGTCAGAAAGTCACAGAAACACCTCCGAAATGGATCGGGAACAGCATGGGGACCATGTCTGGATGCATCTTGGACTCCAAAGTCGCTGCTGGGAACCATGTTGTCCCAGTTGTACACCACTTTACAGACCGCCAAAAAATATGCCAAAACCCCGCCCCTCAAAAAAAAAAAACATTTTTAGAGGGAAAATTGTTAGGAAACATTCTTTTCTGTATATTCAATTGTATATACAGTGCAAATGCTGCCAAAAATTACAAGGAAGAAGCACTCAGATACAGGCTGTATATCACATAAAGGAGGGCCTCATTCACATGGTGCTAGAGTTGTTCAGGTACACTGCTACACTCATAAAGCCTATACACTAAGTGAAAGGGCTGCCAAAAATTACAAGGAATCAGCACTCCAATACACCCTTTATTACGCATCATACACACCTTGAAAAATTATGATTGATGGCCTGCTCGTGACCATCAAAAACATTAGAGTGCAAGGCCCGGCCTGCTGATCTAACCACCTAAGAAGTTAAGTGACCAGGTCAGCACAGGCTACCAAGAAAGAATGACCTATTTTAAATAAAATAAAAAATTGGGATTATAGATGATGTCACATAGCAGACTTAGCGCCGGGAAATGGCGGTCAGCACAGGCAAGGAGAACAGAACAAATTTAAATCGAATTTACCTTTTTTTGGTTCGAGATAACGTCACATAGCAGAGTTAGCGCAGGGAATGGGGGTCAGCACCGGCTACGAAAAAGAAAGACCAAGTTCTAATCAAAATTTTAATTTTGGTTCCAGAAATGCCGTCACAGTTAGCGCAAGGAATGGCGGTCAGCAACAGGTACAATACAATTTTATTAAATTTTGAAAATAATTTTTCGTGCGGTAATGTTACACTGTAGAGTTAGCGCAGGGAATGGTGGCCAGCATTTGTTGCCCCTTTACATGATGGAAACTTATTACCGGAACTATACTACAATAACAAGCTGCTGTCTGACTATCTTGGAATTTTATTGTCTACCCCAAAGAAAGACATAGGTAAAGTGGCATATACAATGAAAAAAAGAAATACAATATATTTTATAAAAGCTTTAGTTTTCAACCCAGGGGTATAAACATTTGACAATAAAATAGAAAAGAATATACCATGTGAGATGACCCCTCAAAAAATTGTAGGTGAGGGCCTGCAGGTGCGCTGACCCCCCCTGAAGAGGGACATGAGTATATCTCATGCACTGATCCCTAAGCTCTTCAGCATCCACAGTCAGAAGAAGATGACGGGGGGAATGGCAATTAGTGTTTTACTTGGTGGATTATGCGGATGAGACACAGTTGTCAATGAGTGAGGGTCTTGTTAGGTCAACACAAGTCAGGAGGTTGAGCAGAGTGAAGAAGTGGAAGAGGAGATGGGGGACGATGACATCACTGACCCAACCTGGAAAGGTGGCAAGCCAAGCGAAGACAGCAGGACAGAGGGAGAGGGATCCACAGCACCGTAACAGCCTGGAAGAGGCTGTGAGGTGGCAAAAGGGAGAAGGCGGGCCACACCAAATTGGCCCACAACTGTTCCCCCTTGCGGACATCTCCCTTGCCAAGGGGTAGGTGTTCCGCAGTCTGGAGCTTTTTTGAGGAAAGTGGGGGACGATAAAAGAATTGTAACTATAACTAACTATAACTGTGTTATACTAAAATAAGAACTCATAAATAAACAAATAACATATCTTACATCCTATTCATTAACTCTAACTCAAACCTATTAATAACAATAAAAGCTCAAACCAGGGAACATAATGGGGGAAGACTGTACTCTGGAGGCAAAATGAGTAGGGATTGTGAACACTAGCAACCTCACCATCACCAGCATGATCCGCCACATGTCATCCAAGCACCCTAATAGGTGGCCCAAAACCCCTAGGTCCACAATCAGTGTCTGTGGGTCACACCACTGCCTCCTCTTCCTCCCCTGTGTTACTTGCTGGCCAATCCTCTGTCCTAGACACAGGCCTGGATGACCCCCGCCCTGCAGCGGGGCCTTCGCAAGCACCATCAGCTAGCACACCCACTTCTGTGCCCAAGAACAGCATACAGATGTCCTTAGCCCAGGCCTTTGATCGTAAGCGCAAATACCCAGCCACCCACCCATAGGCTATAGCACTAAATGCGCACCTTTCAAAATTTATGGCCATGGAAATTTTGCCATTTAGTCCCGTGGATACTGAGGCTTTCCTCAGCCTCATGGCGGCGGACATCCTTCATTACTCAGTCCCCAGCCGCCACTATTTTTCTCGGTGTGCCGTCCCGCATTACAATGCCAATTGTGTCCCGTAACGAACCACTCCAGAAATGCTAGTAAAGAAACATCATATAAATACTGTGTAAGAGAAACCACCATGACAAAATACAACAACATATCCGCTAAGGCTGATTGGAGGGTATCACTGGTAATCCTTGTAACCACACGGACACGAAGTTACAACCAAAATCTGTAGACTCAATGAAAACACTGGAGACTGTCTCGCCAATTGAGCGCAGGGCGCCGACTGTAAAAGCAGAAATAGATCCAGTGTGCTTCTTGCTGAGAGGAGAACTGTGGCTCATCCCCACCGTAGATAGAGGGAGATGGACCTCAATGCTCCAAAACTGAGACATTTACATCACCGCCATGATCCGCCTCGACATGCTGATGAGCCTGGGTATCCATTCCCAGTGCGTACTGGATTCAAATGTTCCTGAATCGCTCAAAGAGAGGTCTACTCGTTTTCCCCAAACCATAATAACACTAATAATACCAACAATAATACCACAAACCACGAAACCATAATACTACAGAACAGAATGTCATTCATGGAATTATTTACAGTGACAACGCTGGGCAGGGCAGTGCAATGAGTTTCTTGGGCAAGGGAGAGGAGATGAGGGGGACACAGCAGTTCAACAGAGGGAGGATAACACCTCCAATGCCTGAAACAGTTTATGACACCCGCCAGCACCCTTACCCTGATGCCCTGGACTAGTGTCACAAGGTGGGAAAATTGTTGAAGATGGTGTAAGAGTACATAGCAGACTGTGCAGCGTCCTCAGTGATCCCTCTGCGTCTTTACAACTACTGGTAGTTGTGTTAAACAGACACATGGCATCGAACTGGCACTCCCAATTATAGCTAAATGATAAGGAACATGGAAGATATACTATATTGGACTGTAGTATCATAGGTAAATGACTATGGGCTCTTGCGAGCAAATAACTGGGTTTTGGGTTGCAGTTTCTGGCTCAGTCTCAAAAGGTTCGCCATCACGCATCACTGTTTTAGAGGGTTAGGTGCACCTGTGGCCTCACCTACATTCTTTACTAGTCGTATTAATGCCCAGGCCTACTGCCTCTGCATGCACTCAGCATCACGAGCCACTTGCACGCCCCTTACTGGCCGCATTCTTACTTTAAATGTTATAGATGCTTAAAAAGTATGTCATACATATAGTAGCGTAGGATTTGTAACTGTATGCGCCAATAAATTAAAATAGGTATTGATATGACAAAAGTGTAGCCTGATAATGCCTGATAATCACAGCGTGGCATACACCTGCTCTTCGGATAAACTACTGTATATTTCCAGTGATATGCACAAATGCAAACACTGACTAGATGCGCACAAATAATGTACATTTCCTCAAAATACACCGTGTTTCACCTATGGTGTACAGTATCTCGACATAGATGGACACGAAGCTGTGAACAGTAGATGCTGCACAAATAATGTAAATTTCCCCAAAATACACTGGGTTTCACCTATGGTACAGCATTTGATACAAGAGGCACATGTCTGGACACTAAATGTTGCACAACAATGCAAATTTCCCCAAAATACACTGGTTTCACCTGTGGTACAGTATTTGACACGTATAAGCACACGCTGTGACAGTAGATGCTGCAAAAATAATGCAATTTCCCTTCAAAATACACTGGTCTTCACCTGTGATACAGTATTTGACACAAAGAAGCACATGTATGCTGGACACTAAAAGCTGCACAAATAATGTAAATTTCCCAAAATACACTGGGTTTCACCTGTAGTACAGTATTTGACACAGAGAGGCACACGTTGATGTTGCATAAATAATATAACTTTCCAAAATACATTGGTTTACCTATGGTACAGTATTTGACACAGAGACATATGCTGTGGACACTAAATGTTGCACAAATAATGTAAATTCCCAAAATACACTAGTTTCATCTGTGGTACAGTATTCGACACACAGAGGTACAAGCTGCAGAACATGTAGATGTTGTTACAAATAATGTAAATTTCCCCAAAATACACTGGTTTCACCTTATGGTACAGTATTTGACACTAAGAGGCTCACGCTGTGACATCATAAGATTAGGCCCAGATTATTTTGATTTGCGTATCAGACATTTTTTTTGGATGATGGACAAGTGTATGTCCCATAAAACCACAGAATATGGACACTATATTAGTCCAGATTGTTGCAATTTGAAATGTACAGACACTATTTTGTATGCCGGACGGTAAATGTCACATAAACCCACAGAATAGACACTATATTATGCCCAGATTAATATATAATTTAAATACAGAACACTGTTTTACGTATGTCGGACCTCTATCTGTCACATAAACCCCCAGAATATGGACAGTATATTATGCCCAGATTAATTTAATTTGAAATCAGCAGAAACTGGGAGGCTGGACAGTATGTCACATAAATCCACAGAATATGGACATTATTAGACCCAGATTAATGGAATTTGCGCTGCAGACACTGATGTAGGACTATTTTTTACACAAAGCCACACACTATGGTCACTAGATGTGAGCCAGATTATTTTAGACACAGTCTGCAGATGATGTACACGATATGTCACTAATAGGTACAAAATAAAAATATCTTGCTGCTGTGAAACACACCCAGTAGTCATTAACCCCTTAAGGACCGGGGGTTTTGGGATTTTTGCGTTTTTGTTTTGCGCTCCCTGCCTTCCAAAAGCCATAACATTTTTATATTTCCGCTCACATAGCCATATGACGGCTTATTTTTTGCGGGACAAGTTGTACTTTTTAACGCTACCATTTATTTTTGCATGTGATGTAGTGGGAAACGGGAAGAAAATTCCAAATGGGGTGAAATTGCAAAAAAAGCAATTTCACCACAGTTTTACTGGTTTTTAAATTACAACGTTCGATTTGCGATAAAACTGACTGGTTAATTTTATTCTTCAGGTCAGTACGAATCCGGCAATACCTAATATGTATAGTTTTTCTTTGCGTTTTGATAGTGAAAAAAAATTAAAAGTGGGAATTTTTTTATTTTATTTTTGTCGCCATGTTTTGACCCCTATAACTTTTTTGTAATTATGCGTATGGAGCAGTGTAGGGGCTCATTTTTTGCGGGCAATCTGAACTTTTAATTGATACCATTATGGGGTGCGTATGATGTTTTGATCACTTTTTATTCATTTTTTTAGGAAATGAAGCGTCCAAAAATGGCGAATTAGCCATTTGGACGCTTTCTTTCGTTTTATGTTTACCGTATGGTGAATATTTTTAATATTATTATAGTATGGGCGTTTTCGCACATTGCGACACCATTATGTGTAATTTTTTTATTTTTATTTATTTTATTTTCATTTTGGGAAAGGGGGTGATTTGAATTTTTATATTTTTTATTTAATTTTTATTTTTTAAACTTTTTTTTTTTTTTTACCACTTTCTTATAGTTCCCATAGGGAACTATAAGATACAATCATCAGATTGCTATTCTCATATATTCCAATGCAATAGCATTGGAATATATGAGAAAATACATATTTCCTATGGAGCCTATTACAGTCATAGGCTCCATAGGAATACTATGTAGTACCCTAGGTTTCATTCACAGAAACCTAGGGTGCTACATGCATGCTCGGCTCCCCCTTGTGGCCATCAGGGAGCCGAGCACAACCAAAGTGAAACTTTCGGTTTTGCGTGATCAGATGCTGTGGTCAGGATTGACCACGGCATCTGAGGGGTTAAATGTCCGCGATCGGCATCGCTGCCGGTCGCGGACATGAGCTGCGGGTGTCAGCTTGATGAATCAAGCTTTTACCCGCAGCTCGGGCGCCCGCTCCGTGCGGGAGCGGGCGCCATCTTTAAAGTGCGGACGAAGGGCGTAAGGCATTGTGGGGTCTTTAAAAAGCTTTTGGTATTAAATACAGCAAATTTCTCTCTCTGCACTCTCTGTTCCTTCTTTAGCACGGATGGCCCTGACACTGCTGTTAAATATATTGGTGATCTTAAACACACACACAGACATACAGTAGTCTTTAAAATGACTTTTCGATCTTTGAAAAGCTTTCTCTAGCTAAAATCGCTGAAATTTGCTCCCTGCTCTGTCTTTCCCTTCCTACCCGATGTTCTCCCTGACTATGACTGATCCGAGCACGTGTCATCGGGTGCTATATAACCTCCAATCACTGTATTGCCAGCAGCTAACATGGCTACTGGCATTACAGTGAGGGCAGTACTTACCTGCACCTTTATTGGCTGCTTAAAACCCACAAAACGTGTGTGGCGGAGACTCGAACATTTCTCTCGAGCACATGTGGTACTCGGCCGAGTACCGCAATGTGTCGAGCATAGCGATGCTCGAGCTGAATCGGTACTCGGCCAAGCATGCTTGCTCATCACTAGCCATTGTCTGAATTCACAAATGAGTGGAAATAACTCTTTCAAACCTGCGCAGTAGTGACTAGGGAAACTTCCACAGCCAGATAATTTTTGAGTCACCCTTGTATTTTGACTCTTCACAATAAATTAGGTACCCAATACAAAAAGGAACCTGCAGGAACTTTCTGCTTTTGTCTCCCATATTTACTTACACGAACAGACAAATGTTGCTTGGACTCATCACAGGGTTCTTAACTTGCACAACTGTGTGACACTCTCAGCTCCTTGCTACTCTTCTATGCTAAAGCTACCCTAACAAAATGTTTGTTTGTTTTTTGTTTGGAACAGCCCAAACCTATGTCCCCCACATATCTGATTCACAAGTCACTAAATTACACACCCTCATCAAATATCTGAGGCTTTCTACTTATATTACCACTCCATATATAACCTTATCCCACAGAGATCCCCAACAGATCACCTTTCTAGACTACTCATTATTAGTGTTGAGCGAACAGTTCGAGCATCGTTCGGGTTCGTACCGAATTTTGGGGTGTCCGGGACCCGGACCCGAACCCGGACATTTTCAAAAAAGTTCGGGTTCGGGTTCGTCGTTCGGCATGTATTTAGGCGCATTTTGAAAGGCTGCAAAGCAGCCAATCAACATGCATCATACTACTTGCCCTAAGATGCCATCGCAGCCATGCCTACTATTGGCAAGGCTGTGATTGGCCGAGTGCAGCATGTGACTCAGCCTCTTTATAAGCTTGTGCGCACGTCGGGACGTGCTCACTCCCGATGTGAATAGAACAGGGATAGACGCAGCTGATGCTAGGGCGAGAATAGGCAGGGATAATTGAATAACTGGAAGCAAATTTCTCTCCTCCACCTGTGATTCATCTGAACAACTGCAGCTGAGCTGCTTTTTTGATAGGGATTGGCTATTTTTAGAGTGGCCAGAGTGATTTTTCCATCCACATGTACCTGGGCTGACCGCCGGCCGCCATTTTGCGACTTGTAGTGCTGCAGCAGAAGCTGCCACAGTGTGCATTCCAAAGCTCCAAACAAGTCAGACATCTACACCTGGGATTCAGACCAATAGCGATTTAGCAGCACAGTCCAAGGCTATTTTTTTAAAGGTTGTGCAGACCATTTTGTGGCACATGTTACTGGGCTGATAGGCGGCGGCCATCTTGGGACTAGTGCTGCAGCACAATCTCTCCCAACGTCCATTAATCACTTGTAATAGTGGTCTGTGCCATAGAAATCCTACATCAGGGACTTGGGTGTGCTTGTGTCACCCCTACTAATACCAGTCCACCTGTAATCCATACAGTCAAAAGACTGAAAGTATTCCAGTGAGGGAATTTTTTTTTTATTTAAAAAAGGCCAAGTTAGTTTATCTGGCGTTCAATATACTAGATACAGTTAGGCCTGCGTTTCATACATCTGGAATTAGCAAATTAATGTGCTGGGGTTGGGAAAACATATATTTACCCATACTAGAATCTGTCAAAGAAAGCGGTACTCACATATAACAGTCATTCCATCTGTAATCCATACAGTCAAAAGACTGAAAGTATTCCAGTGAGGGAATTTTTTTTTTATTTAAAAAGGCCAAGTTAGTTTATCTGGCGCTCAATATACTAGATACAGTTAGGCCTGCATGTTTCATACATCTGGAATTAGCAAATTAATGTGCTGGGGTTGGGAAAACATATATGTACCCATACTAGAATCTGTCAAAGAAAGCGGTACTCACATATAACAGTCATTCCATCTGTAATCCATACAGTCAAAAGACTGAAAGTATTCCAGTGAGGGATTTTTTTTATTTAAAAAGGCCAAGTTAGTTTATCTGGCGTTCAATATACTAGATACAGTTAGGCCTGCGTTTCATACATCTGGAATTAGCAAACTAATGTGCTGGGGTTGGGAAAACATATATGTACCCATACTAGAATCTGTCAAAGAAAGCGGTACTCACATATAACAGTCATTCCATCTGTAATCCATACAGTCAAAAGACTGAAAGTATTCCACGTGAGGGAATTTTTTTATTTAAAAAGGCCAAGTTAGTTTATCTGGCGCTCAATATACTAGATACAGTTAGGCCTGCGTTTCATACATCTGGAATTAGCAAATTAATGTGCTGGGGTTGGGAAAACATATATGTACCCATACTAGAATCTGTCAAAGAAAGCGGTACTCACATATAACAGTCATTCCATCTGTAATCCATACAGTCAAAAGACTGAAAGTATTCCAGTGAGGGAATTTTTTTATTTAAAAAGGCCAAGTTAGTTTATCTGGCGTTCAATATACTAGATACAGTTAGGCTCATGCGTTTCATACATCTGGAATTAGCAAACTAATGTGCTGGGGTTGGGAAAACATATATGTACCCATACTAGAATCTGTCAAAGAAAGCGGTACTCACATATAACAGTCATTCCATCTGTAATCCATACAGTCAAAAGACTGAAAGTATTCACGTGAGGGAATTTTTTTATTTAAAAAGGCCAAGTTAGTTTATCTGGCGTTCAATATACTATATACAGTTGGGCCTATGTTTCATACATCTGGAATTAGCAAACTAATCTGCCAGGTTGGGAAAACATATATGTACCCATACTAGAATCTGTCAAAGAAAGCGGTACTCACATGTAACAGTCATTCCATCTGTAATCCATACAGTCAAAAGACTGAAAGTATTCCAGTGAGGGAATTTTTTTATTTAAAAAGGCCAAGTTAGTTTATCTGGCGTTCAATATACTAGATACAGTTAGGCCTGCGTTTCATACATCTGGAATTAGCAAACTAATGTGCTGGGGTTGGGAAAACATATATGTACCCATACTAGAATCTGTCAAAGAAAGCGGTACTCACATATAACAGTCATTCCATCTGTAATCCATACAGTCAAAAGACTGAAAGTATTCCAGTGAGGGATTTTATTTTTATTTAAAAAGGCCAAGTTAGTTTATCTGGCGTTCAATATACTAGATACAGTTAGGCCTGCGTTTCATACATCTGGAATTAGCAAACTAATGTGCTGGGGTTGGGAAAACATATATGTACCCATACTAGAATCTGTCAAAGAAAGCGGTACTCACATATAACAGTCATTCCATCTGTAATCCATACAGTCAAAAGACTGAAAGTATTCACAGTGAGGGAATTTTTTTATTTAAAAAGGCCAAGTTAGTTTATCTGGCTGCTCAATATACTAGATACAGTTAGGCTCTGCGTTTCATACATCTGGAATTAGCAAATTAATGTGCTGGGGTTGGGAAAACATATATTTACCCATACTAGAATCTGTCAAAGAAAGCGGTACTCACATATAACAGTCATTCCATCTGTAATCCATACAGTCAAAAGACTGAAAGTATTCCAGTGAGGGAATTTTTTTATTTAAAAAAGGCCAAGTTAGTTTATCTGGCGCTCAATATACTAGATACAGTTAGGCCTGCGTTTCATACATCTGGAATTAGCAAATTAATGTGCTGGGGTTGGGAAAACATATATTTACCCATACTAGAATCTGTCAAAGAAAGCGGTACTCACATATAACAGTCATTCCATCTGTAATCCATACAGTCAAAAGACTGAAAGTATTCCAGTGAGGGAATTTTTTTTATTTAAAAAGGCCAAGTTAGTTTATCTGGCGTTCAATATACTAGATACAGTTAGGCCTGCGTTTCATACATCTGGAATTAGCAAATTAATGTGCTGGGGTTGGGAAAACATATATGTACCCATACTAGAATCTGTCAAAGAAAGCGGTACTCACATATAACAGTCATTCCATCTGTAATCCATACAGTCAAAAGACTGAAAGTATTCCAGTGAGGGATTTTTTTATTTAAAAAGGCCAAGTTAGTTTATCTGGCGTTCAATATACTAGATACAGTTAGGCTCATGCGTTTCATACATCTGGAATTAGCAAACTAATGTGCTGGGGTTGGGAAAACATATATGTACCCATACTAGAATCTGTCAAAGAAAGCGGTACTCACATATAACAGTCATTCCATCTGTAATCCATACAGTCAAAAGACTGAAAGTATTCACGTGAGGGAATTTTTTTTATTTAAAAAGGCCAAGTTAGTTTATCTGGCGCTCAATATACTAGATACAGTTAGGCCTGCGTTTCATACATCTGGAATTAGCAAATTAATGTGCTGGGGTTGGGAAAACATATATGTACCCATACTAGAATCTGTCAAAGAAAGCGGTACTCACATATAACAGTCATTCCATCTGTAATCCATACAGTCAAAAGACTGAAAGTATTCCAGTGAGGGATTTTTTTATTTAAAAAGGCCAAGTTAGTTTATCTGACGCTCAATATACTAGATACAGTTAGGCCTGCGTTTCATACATCTGGAATTAGCAAACTAATGTGCTGGGGTTGGGAAAACATATATGTACCCATACTAGAATCTGTCAAAGAAAGCGGTACTCACATATAACAGTCATTCCATCTGTAATCCATACAGTCAAAAGACTGAAAGTATTCACGTGAGGGAATTTTTTTTATTTAAAAAAGGCCAAGTTAGTTTATCTGGCGTTCAATATACTATATACAGTTGGGCCTGCGTTTCATACATCTGGAATTAGCAAACTAATCTCCCAGGTTGGGAAAATATATATGTACCCATACTAGAATCTGTCAAAGAAAGCGGTACTCACATGTAACAGTCATTCCATCTGTAATCCATACAGTCAAAAGACTGAAAGTATTCCAGTGAGGGAATTTTTTTTATTTAAAAAAGGCCAAGTTAGTTTATCTGGCGTTCAATATACTAGATACAGTTAGGCCTGCGTTTCATACATCTGGAATTAGCAAACTAATGTGCTGGGGTTGGGAAAACATATATGTACCCATACTAGAATCTGTCAAAGAAAGCGGTACTCACATATAACAGTCATTCCATCTGTAATCCATACAGTCAAAAGACTGAAAGTATTCCAGTGAGGGATTTTATTTTTATTTAAAAAAGGCCAAGTTAGTTTATCTGGCGTTCAATATACTAGATACAGTTAGGCCTCATGTTTCATACATCTGGAATTAGCAAACTAATGTGCTGGGGTTGGGAAAACATATATGTACCCATACTAGAATCTGTCAAAGAAAGCGGTACTCACATATAACAGTCATTCCATCTGTAATCCATACAGTCAAAAGACTGAAAGTATTCCACGTGAGGGAATTTTTTTATTTAAAAAAGGCCAAGTTAGTTTATCTGGCGTTCAATATACTAGATACAGTTAGGCCTATGTTTCATACATCTGGAATTAGCAAATTAATGTGCTGGGGTTGGGAAAACATATATTTACCCATACTAGAATCTGTCAAAGAAAGCGGTACTCACATATAACAGTCATTCCATCTGTAATCCATACAGTCAAAAGACTGAAAGTATTCCAGTGAGGGAATTTTTTTTTATTTAAAAAGGCCAAGTTAGTTTATCTGGCGTTCAATATACTAGATACAGTTAGGCCTGCGTTTCATACATCTGGAATTAGCAAATTAATGTGCTGGGGTTGGGAAAACATATATGTACCCATACTAGAATCTGTCAAAGAAAGCGGTACTCACATATAACAGTCATTCCATCTGTAATCCATACAGTCAAAAGACTGAAAGTATTCCAGTGAGGGATTTTTTTATTTAAAAAGGCCAAGTTAGTTTATCTGGCGTTCAATATACTAGATACAGTTAGGCCTGCATTTCATACATCTGTAATTAGCAAACTAATGTGCTGGGGTTGGGAAAACATATATGTACCCATACTAGAATCTGTCAAAGAAAGCGGTACTCACATATAACAGTCATTCCATCTGTAATCCATACAGTCAAAAGACTGAAAGTATTCCAGTGAGGGAATTTTTTTTTATTTAAAAAAGGCCAAGTTAGTTTATCTGGCGTTCAATATACTAGATACAGTTAGGCCTGCGTTTCATACATCTGGAATTAGCAAACTAATCTCCCAGGTTGGGAAAATATATATGTACCCATACTAGAATCTGTCAAAGAAAGCGGTACTCACATGTAACAGTCATTCCATCTGTAATCCATACAGTCAAAAGACTGAAAGTATTCCAGTGAGGGAATTTTTTTATTTAAAAAGGCCAAGTTAGTTTATCTGGCGTTCAATATACTAGATACAGTTAGGCCATGCGTTTCATACATCTGGAATTAGCAAACTAATGTGCTGGGGTTGGGAAAACATATATGTACCCATACTAGAATCTGTCAAAGAAAGCGGTACTCACATATAACAGTCATTCCATCTGTAATCCATACAGTCAAAAGACTGAAAGTATTCCAGTGAGGGAATTTTTTTATTTAAAAAGGCCAAGTTAGTTTATCTGACGCTCAATATACTAGATACAGTTAGGCTCATGCGTTTCATACATCTGGAATTAGCAAACTAATGTGCTGGGGTTGGGAAAACATATATGTACCCATACTAGAATCTGTCAAAGAAAGCGGTACTCACATATAACAGTCATTCCATCTGTAATCCATACAGTCAAAAGACTGAAAGTATTCCAGTGAGGGAATTTTTTTATTTAAAAAGGCCAAGTTAGTTTATCTGACGCTCAATATACTAGATACAGTTAGGCCTGCGTTTCATACATCTGGAATTAGCAAATTAATGTGCTGGGGTTGGGAAAACATATATGTACCCATACTAGAATCTGTCAAAGAAAGCGGTACTCACATATAACAGTCATTCCATCTGTAATCCATACAGTCAAAAGACTGAAAGTATTCCAGTGAGGGAATTTTTTTATTTAAAAAGGCCAAGTTAGTTTATCTGACGCTCAATATACTAGATACAGTTAGGCTCATGCTTTCATACATCTGGAATTAGCAAACTAATGTGCTGGGGTTGGGAAAACATATATGTACCCATACTAGAATCTGTCAAAGAAAGCGGTACTCACATATAACAGTCATTCCATCTGATCTCCATACAGTCAAAAGACTGAAAGTATTCCAGTGAGGGATTTTTTTTTATTTAAAAAAGGCCAAGTTAGTTTATCTGGCGTTCAATATACTAGATACAGTTAGGCCTGCGTTTCATACATCTGGAATTAGCAAACTAATGTGCTGGGGTTGGGAAAACATATATGTACCCATACTAGAATCTGTCAATGAAAGCGGTACTCACATATAACAGTCATTCCATCTGTAATCCATACAGTCAAAAGACTGAAAGTATTCCAGTGAGGGAATTTTTTTTTTATTTAAAAAAGGCCAAGTTAGTTTATCTGGCGTTCAATATACTAGATACAGTTAGGCCTGCGTTTCATACATCTGGAATTAGCAAATTGATGTGCTGGGGTTGGGAAAACATATATGTACCCATACTAGAATCTGTCAAAGAAAGCGGTACTCACATATAACAGTCATTCCATCTGTAATCCATACAGTCAAAAGACTGAAAGTATTCCAGTGAGGGGATTTTGCTTATAAAAAATAATATATTTCATTGTGGTGCGAGTTGAATCGCAACAATGAAGAAAAATACTATTAAGGGACGAGGACGCGGTCGTGGTGGTGTCCGTGGAGCCTCTGTTGCTGGTAGAGGCCCCAGGCGCACACAGTAGGGAACGAACTCCCTCAACTAGCCGGCAGAATGTACCACAATATCTCGTGGGGCCCAATGCCGCTATTAGGATGGTAAGGCCTGAGCAGGTACAGGCATTAATCGATTGGGTGGCCGACAGTGCTTCCAGCACGTTCACCACATGGTCTTCCACCCAGTCTTCTGCGGAAAGCGCACAGGTGGCACCTGAAAACCAAGCCCATCAGTCTGTCACATCACCCCCAAGCATATCAGGGAAACGGTCTGAGCCACAAGTTATGCAGCAGTCTCTTCTTCTGTTTGAAGACTCTGCTTCCAGGGTTTCCCAGGGGCGTCCACCTAGCCCTTCCCCAGTGGAGGAAGACATACCATGCACTGACGCACAACCACTTATGTCTCCAGATGAAGAGGACATGGGAATACCACCTCATCGGAGTCCGCACGTCTCTGATGATGACGAAACACAGGTGCCCACTGCCGCGTCTGATTCTCTGATGCCTGATTCTCTGATGTGGAACCTCTCTCCTCTGTTTGGGTGAAGGGGTCAAAGTAACTAAATGGTGGCTTCTCCTGTGGTGGCTGATATGATGCCAGAATATGTGCTGTGGGGCCTCTCTCCTCTTCCTGGGTGCAGGGGTCAAAGTAACTCAATGGTGGCTTCTCCTGTGGTGGTTAGTATGATGCCAGAATATGTGCTGTGGGGCCTCTCTCCTCTTCCTGGGTGCAGGGGTCAAAGTAACTCAATGGTGGCTTCTCCTGTGGTGGCTGATATGATGCCAGAATATGTGCTGTGGGGCCTCTCTCCTCTTCCTGGGTGCAGGGGTCAAAGTAACTAAATGGTGGCTTCTCCTGTGGGGGTTGATATGATGCCTGATTCTCTGCTGTGAAACCTCTCCTCCATCTGGGTGTAGGGGTCAAAGTCTTTCAAAGTCGCCTTCTCCTGTGCTGATTGATATAAAGCTGATGGTTGTGCCATCTGACATGGTTGCCAGGGTCTGATTCAATGGGGGCCTACTCCTGTGGTGGGTGATCTAAATGCCTGATTCTCTGCTGTGAAACCTCTCCTCCGTCTGGGTGTAGGGTCAAAGTCTTTCAAAGTCGCCTTCTCCTGTGCTGATTGATATGAAGCTGATGGTTGTGCCATCTGACATGGTTGCCGGGGTCCCATTAAATTGGGGCCTACTCCTGTGGTGGGTGATCTAAATGCCTGATTCTCTGCTGTGTAACCTCTCTCCTCCGTCTGGGTGTAGGGGTCAAAGTAACTAAATGGTGGCCTACTCCTGTGGTGGGTGATATGATGCCAGAATATGTGCTGTGGGGCCTCTCTCCTCTTCCTGGGTGCAGGGGTCAAAGTAACTCAATGGTGGCTTCTCCTGTGGTGGCTGATATGATGCCAGAATATGTGCTGTGGGGCCTCTCTCCTCTTCCTGGGTGCAGGGGTCAAAGTAACTCAATGGTGGCTTCTCCTGTGGTGGCTGATATGATGCCAGAATATGTGCTGTGGTGCCTCTCTCCTCTGTCTGGGTCCAAAGGCCTAAATCACTGAAAGAGGCCTTCTCCTGTGGTGTGTGATATGATGCCTGAATATGTGCTGTGGTGCCTCTCTCCTCTTCCTGGGTGCGGGGTCAAAGTAACTAAATGGTGGCTTCTCCTGTGGTGGCTGATATGATGCCAGAATATGTGCTGTGGGGCCTCTCTCCTCTTCCTGGGTGCAGGGGTCAAAGTAACTCAATGGTGGCTTCTCCTGTGGTGGCTGATATGATGCCAGAATATGTGCTGTGGTGCCTCTCTCCTCTTCCTGGGTGCGGGGGTCAAAGTAACTCAATGGTGGCTTCTCCTGTGGTGGTTAGTATGATGCCAGAATATGTGCTGTGGGGCCTCTCTCCTCTTCCTGGGTACAGGGGTCAAAGTAACTCAATGGTGGCTTCTCCTGTGGTGGCTGATATTGTTAGGGGAAAATATGGCTCTTAGCCAGAACTTCAGCCTGATGACCACACAAATATGATATAACATATACTGGTATTATTCAGTGAGTTTCATCCATTGAGTGATATCAGTATTGCCTGTAGCATGGTGTCCCTTGTTAGCATATCAAAGGCAGGAAGGGCACATCGTAAGAGATATGGGTGGTCTCAGGGTGGAGTCCATGGTGTGGGGGCTGGAACACAGCAAGATATAGGTGAAACTTTGGAGGTAGTGGGTCTCTTTTCCCTGGACCCCCTAGCTAACACCACTTCAGGAGCAAGCTAAGTATATATCTGGTTATATGTGTGTATGTGTATAAGTATAATATCCCAGTAGACTTTATACGTGTACATATAGATGTTTATAGTCTGCAATTGTATTACCAGTATATTATGTATGCTATTTATGCATGAGTCTCTATATGTACATGTACTAACGGTCAGGTACTGGATGTGAGTTGGTGTAGATCCAGAACTCTGGAAATACTCTATATACATACACATTATTAGCCACGTTGCTTAGCAGCCAGGGGGGACAGGAACGGAGGCAGCTGTGTGTGGTGGTGTACTGTATGTATTGTGTTATTTGTAGTGTCTGTATCTTTATGTATAATGTCCTTTGCTTTGTCATCTCTATGTTTTCAGTAAACTATTTTTATATATAAGTATCTGCGAGGCTTGTATGTTACTCCTGGGGTGTATATATGACGGACTGGAAGAGGTATAATAATACACAGTATAAGCGGGTTATTTGGGAAACAAGGGCATCAGTCTGGGAATAGAAGAGACAGGACGGAAAAAGGGGATAGATATAAATCTCCAATTTCCAATAAGCAAAACTGTCCCTCTTCATTGGCGAGTCAGGCCCAAATGTTTTAATGAATCTCTATTAGGATATTCTGATGAAATTGCTGTTATACTGTGAATTTAGGCATTTAGACCTTGGAGGTTCGGACAGGCAACACAATTTCACTGAGTCCTAGTGTGAGTGCAGTTAATTACAGAGAACCTATTTAAGTGAAGTTCCTGGGATGCTGAATGTTTCTCATTATAACCTGTGAGGTTTGTTTTGTATTTTTGTTTTTTTCTTTCATTTTTTTTCTAGTCCTTCAGTAGAATTCTGCTGGTTGGTAAAAGAGGCTTACTTGGACCCAAGCAGCAGACTCAGGAGTTACACAGATCGCAGGGATGGCCATGAGTGACAAAGCAGGACATGGGACTTTTCAAAGGTTAAGTAGATACAGTACGTTTAACCCTGTATTGCCTAGATCAAATGGATCTGTGCAAATGTTATGGGAATCTCTGGTAGATCAAGCTGATTCCTATGATAAATTGCACATAGCTAAGCGTGGTGTCTTGAAGCAAACATCCAAGCGGCTTCACATGCTTGCTAAGCTGATGTGCATATTTGATTATGCCATTAGCAAGCTGGAGAAGGTGGACACGTGCGAGACAAAGGCCCCTGTGAATTTGCATTGTTGTTCAGAAGTGGTTGAACGGGTTTCTAGTCTAGAAACACAATTTAAAGAAAAAGATGAGATACTGGTAGGAAAAGACGGTCAGATCAGTATGTTGCAGTCTCAGTTATCTGAGAAAGAAAAATATTATGCAGATGTTGATAAAGTTTTTATACAGCTGTATATGGAGATAACGGACTATAAGGAAAAAGCAGCATCTACAGAGGTGATGATTGATGACCTGAGGACCAAGGTAACAAAAAAGGATGAGACAATTAGCAATCTGCAGAAGACCATAACTGAGCTCTCACATCACAAAGATTTGCACTCAAAGCAAATTTGTCTTTTGAGTGCAAACAGGGGGACAGATGAGAGTGAGACCGCGCCTATGGATGCCTCCGATCAGACTGATACCACTCCAATAGCTGCCACAAGTACTGCTGGTGACACAGTTTGTGGATTAGGAAGTGGCATGGAACAGACCACTTCCAATTCACAGTTGTGCCGCAGCAATATGGCAGAATTGCATTCTTTCCATAACATGGAGAGGATGCAATTTCTGCTAAAGATATGTAAACTGATTCCTACATATGATCCAGATGCAGATCCTTTCACTTCCTGTGATATTTTTGAGGGACATTGCCAGAAATTTTCTGTCCCTCCAGAATATCGCATGGAACTCTTCAAGCTATGGTTGCCTACACATCTTTTTCAAAGATATGAGGTCATAGGAAAATTGCCCCCAGGAATGGCCTGTTTCATGATAAGGAAGACAGACTTTCCATCCTCATGAAATTGGTAACAGGGCATACAGACGTCACCCCAGAAGTCCTAAGTAACTTCAGGCCTACCATCCATGATGAGCCCTTGTCTCTTTGTGGAAGGTTTGAAGCTATGTATAGGAATGTGACCAAGGATCATGGTTTGGGAACCCCACAAGGCATGATATGTATGTTTGTGGGGAAGTTTCCATATCTTGATACTACAATTCGTTTGAATGCAGCTAAGGAGACATCACTGATTGAGGCAGCAATGGTAATAGAGCAGGTCAGGCAGGATTTGCTTAATAGTCACAAGTATAAGAAGGTAGCATTTAATAGAAAAATGCAAGCTGTCTGCACGTTAAAAGGTATGGCAGCCAACAAAACATCTGTGTATTCTACTGCTCTTCAACGAAGAAGACGGGAGAATATACAGTGTTTACATTGTCTGCAATACGGACATATAAAACGATTCTGTCCGCACAAAGATGTAAGGCGGGGGGGCTTTCAAATACAATTGCAGAGACAGAGACCGGTTTCATTTGTAAGCAAACAGACTACACATGAAACAGGGCTGCAAGACACCATTATAACAGATATCTCTACTGGGAATCTGTTATAATAGATTTGTGGTGAGGGGGGTCCCTAAAGATCTGGCCAAAATCAACTCAGGGATGCCCCATATATCAGCCAGAGCCTGCAATCAATGTAAATCTATAATAGCCCCTAGCGTATGGTGACATGGACACCAACACAGGGGGGGGGAGCTTAGGTTTACTGTTGAAGAACCTTTTGTTTGTCTGTCCTCAGTAATGCAAAGTTGATAGAGTTGTTGTCTTTAATCTCTACACCCAGGTGTCTGTTGGGGGAGCTGTTAGGAATTTATGACTCTCTCGATTGTAGAGACCATTGCCTGAGGTCACCACAGCCTCAGGGGGCCATACAGCTCACTAACAGGTGGCATTGTCCCTCAACCTTGAGGAGACAATGGATTTTAGATAAGCTCTTGTGCTTGCATCAATTGGCAATACTGTTGGTTCATAAAGGATTGTTGTGCATAAAACCTTTGATAACCTCTTGCACCATAGGACAGTTCAGTCTGTGAGTGCTCTTTTCATGTTGGGCAGGTACCTTAATAATACTGACAAAGTCTGGTTGTGTGAGGCGGCCCTCGCCTATGTCCGTAGGACGCATATAATATATGGTTCTAATTTTTGGTGGTCTGTTGCTCATCATAAGGGCATGTCATTGCATATCTCCAGTGTGTCTTACTCAGGTAAACAGCTTCTGAATTTGGTCCCTAAGTATGGAGAAATGGCAGTCTATCTCCCTGTCTGTCACTGGCACTTATAAGTAGGAGTTTAGTCAGGCCAAAACTGACTGGTAACAGTAGTGACTAACTACCATAGAGGCACAGCGTGTAATTTGGGTGCTAGCCCATAAAGTCCGCGGCGCAGCCAGTAGGTTGTGGGGCATAGCTCTCCCTATTGGGGATTCTGCGAGGGAGTGGGTTGACCCCACAGTGATCTGCAGAGGCGCTTTAAATTGCGACTGTCCAGTCGGACGCGGAACTTGGGCGCAGCCGGTGCAAGTGGGAACTCCCACTGGGTTGTGATATATAGCCTCGGTTTGTAATGTACCTACTAAGAGTGCCAAGTGTTACCTACCGATTCTGTCAACAGGGGAGGCCATGATATCTCCTGATGGATTTTCAGAACTGCAGTTCTTGAGGTATGCTCCCCGTGGAGCAGACTGTTGTGCTTTAATATGATTTCAGGTGGAGAAATGCCCAGAGAGCCCTTGATCTAAGAAGGCGACCAGACATCTGTCAAGACCCATTATGATGGCACCAGACGATCCCCTCCGTGTGAAATCCCAGATGAACATTGAGATCATCCATGCATAAGAAGATGAATCAACAGATTGTCCAAAAATGCAACATATATAAGCTTATGATGCATTGTGTTTATTACCTTTTATCATGTTTTTTTCTCATTGTAAACACTCCCACACATAGATCAGGCTTCCAACATAGTGTGTCGGTAGTCCGACAACAGGGGGATATGTTAGGGAAAATATGGCTCTTAGCCAGAACTTCAGCCTGATGACCACACAAATATGATATAGCATATACTGGTATTATTCAGTGAGTTTCATCCATTGAGTGATATCAGTATTGCCTGTAGCATGGTGTCCCTTGTTAGCATATCAAAGGCAGGAAGGGCACATCGTAAGAGATATGGGTGGTCTCAGGGTGGAGTCCATGGTGTGGGGGCTGGAACACAGCAAGATATAGGTGAAACTTTGGAGGTAGTGGGTCTCTTTTCCCTGGACCCCTGGCTAACACCACTTCAGGAGCAAGCTAAGTATATATCTGGTTATATGTGTGTATGTGTATAAGTATAATATCCCAGTAGACTTTATACGTGTACATATAGATGTTTATAGTCTGCAATTGTATTACCAGTATATTATATATGCTATTTATGCATGAGTCTCTATATGTACATGTACTAACGGTCAGGTACTGGATGTGAGTTGGTGTAGATCCAGAACTCTGGAAATACTCTATATACATACACATTATTAGCCACATTGCTTAGCAGCCAGGGGGGACAGGAACGGAGGCAGCTGTGTGTGGTGGTGTACTGTATGTATTGTGTTATTTGTAGTGTCTGTATCTTTATGTATAATGTCCATTGCTTTGTCATCTCTATGTTTTCAGTAAACTATTTTTATATATAAGTATCTGCGAGGCTTGTATGTTACTCCTGGGGTGTATATATGACGGACTGGAAGAGGTATAATAATACACAGTATAAGCGGGTTATTTGGGAAACAAGGGCATCAGTCTGGGAATAGAAGAGACAGGACGGAAAAAGGGGATAGATATAAATCTCCAATTTCCAATAAGCAAAACTGTCCCTCTTCAGATATGATGCCAGAATATGTGCTGTGGGGCCTCTCTCCTCTTCCTGGGTGCAGGGGTCAAAGTAACTCAATGGTGGCTTCTCCTGTGGTGGCTGATATGATGCCAGAATATGTGCTGTGGTGCCTCTCTCCTCTGTCTGGGTCCAAAGGCCTAAATCACTGAAAGAGGCCTTCTCCTGTGGTGTGTGATATGATGCCAGAATATGTGCTGTGGTGCCTCTCTCCTCTTCCTGGGTGCGGGGGTCAAAGTAACTCAATGGTGGCTTCTCCTGTGGTGGCTGATATGATGCCAGAATATGTGCTGTGGGGCCTCTCTCTCTTCCTGGGTGCAGGGGTCAAAGTAACTCAATGGTGGCTTCTCCTGTGGTGGCTGATATGATGCCAGAATATGTGCTGTGGGGCCTCTCTCCTCTTCCTGGGTGCAGGGTCAAAGTAACTCAATGGTGGCTTCTCCTGTGGTGGCTGATATGATGCCAGAATATGTGCTGTGGGGCCTCTCTCCTCTTCCTGGGTGCAGGGGTCAAAGTAACTCAATGGTGGCTTCTCCTGTGGTGGCTGATATGATGCCAGAATATGTGCTGTGGGGCCTCTCTCCTCTTCCTGGGTACAGGGGTCAAAGTAACTAAATGGTGGCTTCTCCTGTGGTGGTTGATATGATGCCTGATTCTCTGCTGTGTAACCTCTCCTCCGTCTGGGTGTAGGGGTCAAAGTAACTAAATGGTGGCCTACTCCTGTGGTGGGTGATATGATGCCTGGTTCTCTGCTGTGGGACCTCTCTCCTTGTCTGGGTGCTGTGGTCAAAATAATAGTAAGTGACCTTCTCCATTGGTGGGTGACTTGAAGCCTGATTCTGTGCTATGGGACCTCACTCCAATTAATATTGTTTAATTTTTATTTATTTTATGTTAACTCATCATTTCCCTATCTACATTTGTTTGCAGGGGATTTAACTACATTTTGCTGCCTTTTGCAGCCCTCTAGCCCTTTCCGGGTGTGTTTTACAGCCTTTTTAGTGCCCAAAAGTTCGGGTCCCCATTGACTTCTATGGGGTTCGGGTTCGGGATGAAGTTCGGGTCGAGTTCGGATCACGAACCCGAACATTTTTCGAAAGTTCGGCCGAACTCGTCGAACCCGAACATCCAGGTGTTCGCTCAACTCTACTCATTATCTGTAAATACCTTCAATAATCTAGCCCTGAAAACTCTTGAGCAACCTATCTTAGAAATAGAAATATCTACTGACCGGCCCAGGTGGCTACCTATTTTATAACCAATTCTATGACCGTCATGAACAGCATTTCCTCCAACCATTTAATTATGTATTTAAGGGTAACTAAATTCTTCTTCGAGCTCATGTAATGGCAAACATACCTCCATGTACCCAAACTATAGATCAATATCCTGGCTTAATGTTGACATAAAGTGGTTTAAAATATTGGCTACCAGACTTACCCTCCTGTAACAACATCTAATTGATAGGCCTACATGTGAAGCTCAAAATACTACTACTAGACCTATCTGTATGATTTGGTCTCCAGCAACTCTCTCCCCCTGTTCAGCCTGTTTATAGATGCTGAAAAGTCTTTTGTCAAGGTTAATTGGGCTTTTTTGAGGGAGACCCTAACCTATATACAAATTGACTCAAATATGCACTCAAGGATCATTTTTACTGCATTGAACTCCTGCAGCTATGGTAAAAGTCATTCATTTGCCCCATGTCCATTGGTGCCGCCATGGATGTACCCTGCTCACTCTCATTTTTAGCCTTTCTCTAGAACCCCTAACTTGTCATTTTAGAAATATCTCAGATATCACCTGCATAATAGTGGGTCTCACATACCGTAAGATAGCAGCATTTTCAGGGGAACTGCTTTTCTTCCTGTCTCAACCCTGGATATCAATTCCCATCTTATTCGCAGAATTATACTTTTGTTATACCATTTTTTATATCAAGATTAATTATCATAAAATGGAAGTTTTGGACATCATTCTCCCAAGAACATTGGCCTCTGAATTAGCTAATGTCTTCCCTTTTGGGCTTCATTGGTAATAATATACTTAGAGATTCAATGGTTTAATAACACTGACTATATTTAGGCTGTTTCAGTCTATCCCAAAACAAGGTCCATTAATTTTTTTCTCATCTCTATCCTCTCCCCTCCTGAAATGATCGGGCCAGGAAACCTGCATGTATCGCATGTACTTCAAGGAGGCATGGGACTACTGGACTTTTTCCACTACTATAGAGTGTCTCATATGGCCAGAATGGTTAACTGGGGCCACTTAAAAAGTGATTTCTCTATTTTGTTACTTGCATCCCCTGTCTCCTAGAGCAAGCTCACCCTCTTTGTTGGTTACACCCCACTATTGATCCCATTCTCAGAGTGGCTGCTTCATTATTCCACCACTCTGATAACTCCCCTTGCCACCTCTTTTATATCCCATTTTGGACCATACATCTTTCCCTCCTGGTATATAAATAAATAAATTGTGTGAAGCCTAAATTAAGAATTGAACCCTTTCTTCATGCATGGTAAGCAAGTACAGCAACTATTCCACTTTCTGGCCAATTGGCAGTCCCCTGCCCCTTTGTTACACTCTCTCATCTGCATACAGTCTCATAATTTCTCATCCTAATATATCTCCACCAAATTATCTTATTGATTGGGAATGGGATCTTCATATATCATTAAGACTCGATCAAAGAACTCATTTTCGCTAGTTTTTAAAGAGATCTGGCATCAAATATCTAAATTCACTGATTTCCACCTCCCATCATCACGTATCTGTGTGACCAGGGTTGCCAACTGTGAAGAAATTTCTAGACAGTCTATAAAAACAGCAAACTTTTTCCTGTGTCCTTGAAAGAAATAGACGTGTCTGTGATTTTTTTGAGGCTGGTGGTACTTGACTAGATTATTTTGGTGGTAATTATCATAATTGTACCGCTCACAGTAAATGCTGGTAATGAGTAGGGTTGAGTGAACCCGAACTTCGTACCGAACTTTAGGGTTTTTGGTACCCGGACCCGGTTTGGTGTTTGGCGATTTAATGCCGCTTGTTGAAAGGCTGCAGGGCAGCCAATCAACAAGTGTTTAATTAGTGTGCCCTTAGAAGCCATCACAGCCATGCCTACTAATAGCATGGATGTGATTGGCCAGTGCAGTATGTGACCCAGCCTCTATATAAGCTGGAGTCACATAGCGCTGCACATCACGTCAGCTCTTACTAATGTAGGGATAGGATGCTGCTGCTGTGAGGGAGAGATTAGGAAACAATTCTGGTGTACTTGGTGTTGTACTGGTGACAGGGAAAATCTATTCATTAAATCCCTCAGTTAGATTCTAGGGGGACAAATTACCTTTTTTTGGTGTTCAAGTACCCCTGTGGCCTGCAGTGCATACCTGGCAGTGAAACTAATTACATTAGTCTGCGACATATTTGTGTGACCTAAAGCGATTTTTTTTTCAGTCAAATAAAACCAGTAACTACTGCTGTTACATTGTCGGTTGACAAATTCCCATTTGTTGTGCTGGAAAGTAAATTTTTTAACCTGTGCTGCATTTCTGACAGTCCAATAAAACTGTTAAATACTACATTTACATTTTTGTTTTAAAAAAGCACACTTTTTGTGCTAGGTAGTACATTTGCGGCCTGCGCTGCATTTCTGACAGTCCAATTAAACTGTTAAATACTGCTGTTATATTGTTGTTTGAAAAAACAAAAACACTTTTTGTGCTAGATAGTACATTTGCAGCCTGCGCTGCATTTCTGACAGTTCAATAAAACCGTTAAATACTGCTGTTATATTGTTGTTTGAAAAAAACACACTTTTTGTGCTAGATACTACATTTGCGGCCTGTGCTGCATTTCTGACAGTGAAAGCATCACACTTAAATCCATCAGTTTCATTGTGTGTGAAAAAAAACACCCTTTTTGGCCATAAAGTACCTTTGCGGGCTGCACTGCATAGCAGACAGGGCAATAATTTCTAAAATTCTTCTGTTCCATTGTTGGGTGACATTAACCCATTTTTGTCTGTTGTATACCCCTGCTCTACATAGCAGACAGGGTAATAATTTTCAAAAATTCATCTGTTACATTGTTGGGTGACATTAACCCATTTTTGCCTTTAAAGAAACCCTGCTCTGCATAGGTGACAGGGAAATAAATTTCTACAATTGGTCTATTAAATTGGTGGTTAACATTAAACCATTTTTGCAGTATGCAAACCCCTGCTCTGCATAGGTGACACGGACCTAAATTTATAAAAAAAAAAATCTGTTACATTCTTGGGTGACGTTAACCCATGTTTTGCCGTGAATAAACCCCTGCTCTGCTTAGGTGACAGGGACCTAAATTTATAAAAATTGTCTGTTCCATTGGTGGGTGACATTAACCAATTTTTGCCGTATACAAACCCCTGCTGTGCATAGGTGACAGGGACCTAAATTTATAAAAAATGTCTGTTACATTCTTGGGGGACATTAACCCAGTTTTGCCGTATACGAACCCATGCTCTGCATAGATGACAGGGACCTAAATTTCTAAAAATCGTCTGTTCCATTGGTGGGTGACCTTTTACCATTTTTGCCATATACAAACCCCTGCTCTATAGGTGACAGGAACCTAAATTTCTAAAAATCGTCTGTTGGATTGGTGAGTGACTTTAACCCATTTTTGCCATTTACAAACCCCTGCTCTGCATAGGTGACAGGGACCTAAATTTCTAAAAATCGTCTGTTCCATTGTTGGGTGACATTTTACCATTTTTGCCGTATACAAACCCCTGCTCTGCATAGGTGACAGGGACCTAAATTTCTAAAAATCATCTGTTCCATTGGTGGGTGACATTAACCCAGTTTTGCTGTGATTAAACTCCTGCTCTGCATAGGTAAAAGGGAACAAATTTCTAAAAATTGTCTGTTCCATTTGTGGGGGACATTAACCCATTTTTGCGGTATGCAAACCCCTGCTCTGCATAGGTGACACGGACCTAAATTTATAAAAAAAAAATCTGTTACATTCTTGGGTGACGTTAACCCATGTTTTGCCGTGAATAAACCCCTGCTCTGCTTAGGTGACAGGGACCTAAATTTATAAAAATTGTCTGTTCCATTTGTGGGTGACATTAACCAATTTTTGCCGTATACAAACCCCTGCTGTGCATAGGTGACAGGGACCTAAATTTATAAAAAATGTCTGTTACATTCTTGGGGGACATTAACCCAGTTTTGCCGTATACGAACCCATGCTCTGCATAGATGACAGGGACCTAAATTTCTAAAAATCGTCTGTTCCATTGGTGGGTGACCTTTACCATTTTTGCCATATACAAACCCCCTGCTCTATAGGTGACAGGAACCTAAATTTCTAAAAATCGTCTGTTGGATTGGTGAGTGACTTTAACCCATTTTTGCCATTTACAAACCCCTGCTCTGCATAGGTGACAGGGACCTAAATTTCTAAAAATCGTCTGTTCCATTGTTGGGTGACATTTTACCATTTTTGCCGTATACAAACCCCTGCTCTGCATAGGTGACAGGGACCTAAATTTCTAAAAATCATCTGTTCCATTGGTGGGTGACATTAACCCAGTTTTGCTGTGATTAAACTCCTGCTCTGCATAGGTAAAAGGGAACAAATTTCTAAAAATCGTCTGTTCCATTTGTGGGGGACATTAACCCATTTTTGCGGTATACAAACCCCTGCTCTGCATAGGTGACAGGGACCTAAATTTCTAAATTATCATCTGTTACATACGAATGGTGAGGCCAGAACAAGTACAGTCGCTAGTAGATTGGGTGGCTGACAGTGCCTCCAAGCGAGGCATAAACGTTCTAAACCTGAGCACAACCTGCATGACCAGGCATCTAAGTGCAAAGAACGAGCTGCAGTGGAGTAAACACCTCCAAAACCAAGAAAGGTCCTTCTCCCTCTTCTGCTGTAGTCTCGGCCTCTTCCACCACCTCTGGAGTGACAGTGGCACCAGCCACCCCGCAAACAGAGCATGTGTCAGCAACGCCACCACGTCTGTCACCTTCAACAAGCAGCACCACAATGTCCCATGGCAGAGTTCAGTTGTCCATCTTCCAAACACTGGAGGGAAATAGGAAGTACCTCCCTACCCACCCGTGATCCAGCATTTAAAAATTCCTGGCTTTTGAAATGCTGTCATTCCGTCTGGTGGAGATGAAAAGTTTTCAAAACCTTATGGCATTGGCTGTCCCACAGTACGTCGTTCCCGAGCAGCCACTACTTTTCCAGGCGAGCCATCCCTTACCTGCACAAACAAGTGGGGGACAAAATCAGGTGTGCACTGCGCAATGCCATATGTGGCAAGGTCCAAATAACTACCAATACGTGGACCAGTAAGCACGTCAGGGACGTTATATCTCCCTTACCGCACACTGGGTAAACGCAGTGGTGGCTGTGCCTGAGGCGGATAGCTGTTTGGCGCATATCCTTTCACCACCGAGGATTGCAGGGCATTTATCTTTGCCTCCTGTTGCCTCCTCCTCCTCTAACACCTGCTCATCCACTCAGCATAACACCTTCACCACCAACTTCAGCACAGCCAGGGGAAAATAACAGCACGCACTGGTGAGTCGCTCTGCGGAACAGCACCACTTCACCGCCACTGAGTGGGCCTCCATGCGAGACCTGTGTGCCTTGTTGCGTTGTTTTGACTACTCCATCAACATGGCCAGTGCCGATGATGCCGTTCTCAGCGTTACTATCCCACTTCTATGTCTCCTTGAAAAAACGCTTTGGGCGATGATGGAAGAGGATGTGGCACAGGAGGAAGAGGGATTATTTCCACGGTTATCAGGCCAGTCATTTACACGTGGCTCAGAGGGTGGGTTCCTGCACCAACATAGGCCAGGTACAGAATTGTCCAGCCAGGGCACAGTTCTAGAGGATGAGGAGGAGGATGAGGAGGAGGAACCATGTTCACAGAACACAAAAAGCAGCTCATGAGCATCACTTGTGCGTGGGTGGGGGGATACAGAGGACACAGATAATACATCTCCCACAGAGGACAGCTTGTCTTTGCCTCTGGACAGCCTGGCACACATGAGCGACTACATGCTGCAGTGCCTGCGCAATGACCGCCGAGTTGCCCACATTCTAACTTGTGCTAATTACTGGGTGGCCACCCTGCTGGATCCCCATTACAAGGACAACATGCTGTCCTTAATTCCCTCACTGGAGCGTGATCAGAAGTTGCGAAGACTATAAGCGCACGCTTGTAGACGCGTGTCTGATGGCATTCCGACCTGACAGCGGGGGCTCAGTGGAAGCACAAGGTGAAGGCAGAGGAGGAGGAAGAGGTCGCCAACGCAGCCGGGACACCGCCAGCACCTCAGAAGGCAGGGTTAGCATGGCCGAAATGTGGAAAAGCTTTGTCACCGCTCCACCACAACCAGCACCACCAGCTGATATGGAACGTCTTAGCAGGAGACAGCATTTCAGCAACAAGGTGGAGCAGTATGTGTGCACACGCCTACACGTACTGACTGATGGGTCTGCCCCATTCAACTTCTGGGTCTCCAAATTGGGCACATGGCCTGAGCTTGCCCTTGAGGTGCTGGCCTGCCCTGCAGCCAGTGTATTGTCTGACTGTGTATTTAGCACGGCAGGGGTCGTTATCACAGACAAGCGCAGCCAATGTGGACAAGCTCACGTTCATTAACATGAACCAGGCATGGATCCCGCAGGACTTGTCCGTACTTTGTGCAGAATAGACATGTATCATGGCCTCACACAGCCATTGTAATACTCCAGTGCACTTTCTCTTTGTTTTATTTTATATATTCCACAATGTTTTGTGGTCTACCCAAATTAAATAAAAATAAATAAATAAATACATTTAAAAAAGTGTTAGCTACCTCCTCCACCGCTACTTCCACCTACACTGACACGTACACCACCTCCTCAACCTCCTACTCCATATGGACCTCTTCCTCCTAGTTCAAGATTATTATTTTAAATTTGTATTTATTTTATTTTGAGGCATTTCCCTATCTACATTTGTTTGCAGGGCACTTGTCATGCTCTTGTCCACATTTTGCTGCCTTTTTCAGCCCTCTAGCCCTTTCCAGGACTTTTTTACAGCCATTTTAGTGCCCACAAGTTCGGGTCCCCATTGACTTCAATGGTGTTCGGGTTGCGACGAAGTTCGGCCAAACCCGGCGAACCCGAGCTTCCAGGAGTTCGCTTAACTCTAGTAATGAGGTCTTATCAGTACATTGAGCTGTAGACATGTGTTACTTATAATCTTTATACTTTATTATGGTTTTCCAATTTGTCCGTAAAAAATGTTGGCTGTCTGTGATTTTGGGATAAGCTGTCCAGAAAAGATAAAAATTCTGGTTGGCAACCCTGTTTGTGACATGCGTTTGTCCTCCTGTTATAAATCTCTAATATTTAATTTAATAAATGCAGCCAGCGCCTACATCCAAGCTATGTGGAAACAAAAGAAATTTAAAGAGAACCAAGTATATTTAAGTTTCAGCTGCATGGGACAGTGGCATCTCAAATGAGAATATACAGTCGTGGCCAAAAGTTTTGAGAATGACATAAATATTGGAAATTGGAAAAGTTGCTGCTTAAGTTTTTATAATAGCAATTTGCATATACTCCAGAATGTTATGAAGAGTGATCAGAGGAATTGCATAGTCCTTCTTTGCCATGAAAATTAAATTAATCCCAAAAAAACCTTTCCACTGCATTTCATTGCTGTCATTAAAGGACCTGCTGAGATCATTTCAGTAATCATCTTGTTAACCCAGGTGAGAATGTTGACGAGCACAAGGCTGGAGATCATTATTTCAGGCTGATTGGGTTAAAATGGCAGACTTGACATGTTAAAAGCAGGGTGAAGCTTGAAATCATTGTTCTTCTATTGTTAACCATGGTGACCTGCAAAGAAACGTGTGCAGCCATCATTGTGTTGCATAAAAATGGCTTCACAGGCAAGGATATTGTGGCTACTAAGATTGCACCTCAATCAACAATTTATAGCATCATCAAGAACTTCAAGGAAAGAGGTTCAATTCTTGTTAAGATGGCTTCAGGGAGTCCAAGAAAGTCCAGCAAGCTCCAGGATCGTCTCTTAAAGAGTATTCAGCTGCGGGATCGGAGTGCCACCAGTGCAGAGCTTGCTCAGGAATGGCAGCAGGCAGGTGTGAGCGCATCTGCACGAACAGTGAGGCGAAGACTTTTGGAAGATGGCCTGGTGTCAAGAAGGGCAGCAAAGAAGCCACTTCTCTCCAAAAAAACATCAGGGACAGATTGATCTTCTGCAGAAAGTATGGTGAATGGACTGCTGAGGACTGGGGCAAAGTCATATTCTCAGATGAAGCCTCTTTCCGATTGTTTGGGGCATCAGGAAAAAGGCTTGTCCGGAGAAGAAAAGGTGAGTGCTACCATCAGTCCTGTGTCATGCCAACAGTGTGACCATTCATGTGTGGGGTTGCTTCTCATCCAAGGGAGTGGGCTCACTCACAATTTTGCCCAAAAACACAGCCATGAATAAAGAATGGTACCAAAACACCCTCCAACAGCAACTTCTTCCAACAATCCAACTACAGTTTGGTGAAGAACAATGCATTTTCCAGCACGATGGAGCACCGTGCCATAGGGCAAAAGTGATAACTAAGTGGCTCGGGGACCAAAACGTTGACATTTTGGGTCCATGGCCTTGAAACTCCCCAGATCTTTATCCCATTGAGAACTTGTGGTCAATCCTAAAGAGGTGGGTGGACAAACAAAAACCCACTAATTCTTACAAACTCCAAGAAGTGATTATGAAAGAATGGGTTGCTATCAGTCAGGAATTGGTCCAGAAGTTGATTGAGAGCATGCCCAGTCGAATTGCAGAGGTGCTGAAAAAGAAGGGCCAACACTGCAAATACTGACTATTTGCATAAATGTCATGTAATTGTCGATAAAAGCCTTTGAAATGTATGAAGTGCGTGTAAATATATTTTACTTCATCACAGAAACAACTGAAACAAAGATCTAAAAGCAGTTTAGCAGCAAACTTTGTGAAAACTAATATTTGTGTCATTCTCAAAACTTTTGGCCACGACTGTACATTTTGCAGTTGTCTAGGGGTGAAGACAGTTCACCTATTGATTTAGTGTTGTTGATTTAGCTAATAAATAAGCCTGTTTAAGCTATAATGCCAAACTAAATTTACCTTGGTAATGAAAAGGTTAAACACTCAGGTTTCCTCTGATCCTGACCATTAGTGCATGAAATAGGCTGATAGCCATGCACCAACCTTAAGGCCGCAGACACCCATGCAGCACTACAGGGAGTGCAGAATTATTAGGCAAGTTGTATTTTTGATGATTAATTTTATTATTGAACAACAACCATGTTCTCAATGAACCCAAAAATCTCATTAATATCAAAGCTGAATATTTTTGGAAGTAGTTTTTAGTTCGTTTTTAGTTTTAGCTATTTTAGGGGGATATCTTTGTGTGCAGGTGACTATTACTGTGCATAATTATTAGACAACTTAACAAAAAACAAATATATACCCATTTCAATTATTTATTTTTACCAGTTAAACCAATATAACATCTCAACATTCACAAATATACATTTCTGACATTCAAAAACAAAACAAAAACAAATCAGTGACCAATATAGCCACCTTTCTTTGCAAGGACACTCAAAAGCCTGCCATCCATGGATTCTGTCAGTGTTTTGATCTGTTCACCATCAACATTGCGTGCAGCAGCAACCACAGCCTCCCAGACACTGTTCAGAGAGGTGTACTGTTTCCCTCCTTGTAAATCTCACATTTGATGATGGACCACAGGTTCTCAATGGGGTTCAGATCAGGTGAACAAGGAGGCCATGTCATTAGATTTTCTTCTTTTATACCCTTTCTTGCCAGCCACGCTGTGGAGTACTTGGACGCGTGTGATGGAGCATTGTCCTGCATGAAAATCATGTTTTTCTTGAAGGATGAAGACTTCTTCCTGTACCACTGCTTGAAGAAGGTGTCTTCCATAAACTGGCAGTAGGACTGGGAGTTGAGCTTGACTCCATCCTCAACCCGAAGAGGCCCCACAAACTCATCTTTGATGATACCAGCCCAAACCAGTACTCCACCTCCACCTTGCTGGCGTCTGAGTCGGACTGGAGCTCTCTGCCCTTTACAAATCCAGCCATGGGCCCATCCATCTGGCCCATCAAGACTCACTCTCATTTCATCAGTCCATAAAACCTTAGAAAATCAGTCTTGAGATATTTCTTGGCCCAGTCTTGACGTTTCAGCTTGTGTGTCTTGTTCAGTGGTGGTCGTCTTTCAGCCTTTCTTACCTTGGCCATGTCTCTGAGTATTGCACACCTTGTGCTTTTGGGCACTCCAGTGATGTTGCAGCTCTGAAATATGGCCAAACTGGTGGCAAGTGGCATCTTGGCAGCTGCACGCTTGACTTTTCTCAGTTCATGGGCAGTTATTTTTTGCCTTGGTTTTTCCACACGCTGCTTGCGACCCTGTTGACTATTTTGAATGAAACGCTTGATTGTTCGATGATCACGCTTCAGAAGCTTTGCAATTTTAAGAGTGCTGCATCCCTCTGCAAGATATCTCACTATTTTTGACTTTTCTGAGCCTGTCAAGTCCTTCTTTTGACCCATTTTGCCAAAGGAAAGGAAGTTGCCTAATAATTATGCACACCTGATATAGGGTGTTGATGTCATTAGACCACACCCCTTCTCATTACAGAGATGCACATCACCTAATATGCTTAATTGGTAGTAGGCTTTCGAGCCTATACAGCTTGGAGTAAGACAACATGGATGATGTGGTCAAAATACTCATTTGCCTAATAATTCTGCACTCCCTGTAATTATACAGTGCTACAAAAACATAGGGGCCCATTTAAGACCGGAGATTTAGACACCGGTCTTAATTGTGCCTGCACTGCTGGAGGAAGCCCCAACGTTATGTGGAGGTGCAGGCTTCTTCTGTGTGACAAACTTAAGTCTATGCCAGCTCCCTTGCTGGCAAAGATTTAAGTCATTTTGTACTCCAAAAACTGGCGTACAAAATGATGAATGAGGGGGGCCTGTCGGAACGCCCATGCTATGCCCATATTTTTAAAAGTTCTGCCAGGAAAGTGGTGCAAGCCAGGAAAAGTAGCATTGTCACAAAATGGTGACAAAATCTGCATCTGATATATGCCATAAAAGTGGCATATATCTGTTAATAAATGAGCCCCATAGCTCCTTAAAGAACACTGTAAAAAAAGTCTATGGGCAGCCATTAATGGGTTGAATAACATTTTCTGCACTAACTACTGTATTACTGCATTAATAACTGAAATCTGCATTGCCCTTTAAGACTTGTATTCTGTGGATTATAAATAACTGTCTATAACCCCATACCTGGCAAGAGTCCTGATTTTGCCCGGACAATCCCATGAACCAGGACATGAAAGGGTGTGACTTCAGGCCCCAAACGAAAGTCTGCATTTTCTGGGTGTACAAGGGGGTAAAATGTGCTAGTTTTTACTTTTTATATGTTCATATAAAAACCTCTAAATATAGATCCATATATATAAAGGCCCATCACACTCATCATTTTCTACTCCTGTCTTAGATGTAGAAAATGGTCTAAATCTAAGACAGCAAGGAAGTTGTCTTATATTTAGAACTGGCGCTGGATGTGCCGAAGTTATGAAGAGGCCAACTCTCCTTCATTACTTTGTTGGATCTACCGCCAGCTATAAGGGTTATTATGACCGGTATTTAAAATGCTCTTAATAAAATGATCCCCTTGTGGGTCTGTTCACACTGTATTTGCAAATTATGTTGGCAGTATACATTAGGAGGATTTCCTGACGTATACCTCTGCTGTAAGCCTCTGTATGTCGGTGTATAGGCATACACTGGCATACCTCATGTCCCCAATAAACTGGCATGTTAGGAAGTGTGGAGTACATATTTTAGTGTAGTGTTCCTGGGCGGAATAGCCCAGCAAACTACGGAATTTCATATAACTGAAAAAACTATTCAGGACATGCATGCATCAGTAGCTATCTATATATACCTTTACTTTTCTGGTGTGTAATAATAGGTATGGGGGAGATCTCAGCACTGGTCTTCATATTCCCTGAGCCACCGGAGGATGGGCATAAGTTATGATGAGACGCTGTGCGGGCATGCTGGGAGTTGTAGTTTTGCAACAGCTGGAGGCACACTGGTTGGGAAACACTGGATTAGACACATCCTCTGGTAGTCCATGGCTCTAAACAGAAATCTACAACAGCTCAAGGCTGCTATGCATATTAGTCAACAATTAATAAAGTTAGTGTGCACACTGTGTTACAAGAGGAGACGAGAAACAAACAAAAAAAAAATAAAAAAAAAATAAATTACATTTATTCTTATAAACATGGATGAGGATCAAGTTACATTCAAACTGATCACCAACATCTTATTGTACAGCTGTGTGGACATACACCTATGTATTCAGCTACCCGTGTCTGAAAGGACTAGTGACACACATATAGGTGACATATATTGACCACCAATATTTTATTATACAGGGTGGGCCACTTATATGGATACACCTTAATAAAATGGGAATGGTTGGTGATATTAACTTCCTGTTTGTGGAACATTAGTATATGTGAGAGGGGAAACTTTTCAAGATGGGTGGTGACCATGGTGGCCATTTTGAAGTCGGCCATTTTGAATCCAACTTTTGTTTTTTCAATAGGAAAAACTTCTTGGGAATTTCACAAGAAAAACAATGGTGTGCTTGGTTTTAACGTTACTTTATTCTTTCATGAGTTATTTACAAGTTTCTGACCCCTTATAAAATGTGTTCAATGTGCTGCCCATTGTGTTGGATTGTCAATGCAGCCCTCTTTTCCCACTCTTCACACACTGATAGCAACACTGCAGGAGAAATGCTAGCACAGGCTTCCAGTATCCATAGTTTCAGGTTCTGCACATCTCGTATCTTCACAGCGTAGACAATTGCCTTCAGATGACCCCAAAGATAAAAGTCTAAGGGGGTCAGATCGGGAGACCTTGGGGGCCATTCAACTGGCCCACGAAGACCAATCCCCTTTCCAGGAAACTGTTCATCTAGGAATGCTCGGACCTGACACCCATAATGTGGTGGTGCACCATCTTACTAGAAAAACTCAGGGAACGTGCCAGCTTCAGTGCATAAAGAGGGAAACACATCATGTCAATGGCTGTAAACAAAGAGAAACTTGTAAATAACTCATGAAAGAATAAAGTTATGTTAAAACCAAGCACACCATTGTTTTTCTTGTGAAACTCCCAATAAGTTTGATGTGTCACATGACCCTCTTCCTATTGAAAAAACAAAAGTTGGATTCAAAATGGCCAACTTCAAAATGGCCGCCATGGTCACCACCCATCTTGAAAAGTTTCCCCCCTCACATATACTAACTTGCCACAAACAGGAAGTTAATATCACCAACCATTCCCATTTTATTAAGGTGTATCCATATAAATGGCCCACCCTGTACAGCTGTGTGGATATACATGTATGTATCCAGTTGCTTTGAGTCCTAAATATTAGCGACAGATGTACAGTGGATATATCTTGACTCTAATAGACTTCCAAGGAAATCTCTGGCTGACAGATATATTGGAGATTCAATTTGCCGGTAACACCCTATTTTGGACTTATTTTTGACCACTAATACCGTGGACTCATCTTTGACCATTTATGCTCATTTTTTAATTTTTAGTTTTTTTTGTTTCTCGTCTTCTCTTTTAACACAGCGTCCACACTAACTTTATTAATTGTTGACTATTTATGTATACTATGTTGCTTTGATTTTAATGTAAGGAATAAATGTACGGTACTCACTATTCCATCAACCTTATTTGTGTCCATATGGTGACAGATAGTAGAGTGCTCCCAATTCCTATTTATACTACACATACACGTTTTATATCCGACAAGGGGTAGTTGGAGGGTGAGCACCGAACCATTACTATACTTGTGAGGTCGAGCCACTATACTTGATTATTCTGTTTTTGCTATGCATATCAGGCTTTATTTACACCAGAAAACTGCTGTAAATGAAGAAAAATTTCCTCTCAACTGTTGGCCAGGCCCTTTTCCTGCCCTTGCCATGTCCCTTTTTGGAAAAGTGTCAAGAGCAGCATAAAAAGAAAAAAATCATTTAAAAAGTCACAAACACACAGCTTGTGACTTGTTAAAGCCACATTTAATACATAAATCTCCCCCATTGTCTCTTCCTTTATCCCTCACTAAAACAATCAATTATATCTATATTTTCCGGAATATAAGATGACTAGGCATATAAGACGATCCCCTACTTTTCCTGTTAAAATATGGGGTTTGGGCTATACTCGCCATATAAGACTACCCCTCTTCCAAAGCACACCAAATAAAAATTAAACAGACGATCCGAGCATGAGAAAACCACTGAGAGCAGGGAGAGGGGGCTGCTTTAGGAGCGACTGGCCGGGATGCAGCGCACGGTGCTCAGCTAGAGGGCGCCTGTCCCTGAAGCTGGAGAAGGACAGCTTCTCCGGTCCGGCTTGGAAGTAAAGAGGACATTTCACTGGTCTAACAATTGTTAGATAATTATATATTCCATATGTGTAGAGCGACGTCCAGGGATAATAGTAAGTGCAGGGAGATCCCTGGGCGCCGTTTTACACTTACATATCATTAACAATCTATCAATCGTTGGACCAGGGAAAGGTCCTCTTAAGTTACAGCATTCAGTTTGAGAAGATTTTCATGTGTTAAAAAGTAGTCTTATACGCCAGAAAATGCAATATTTTTTTTTATTCTCTACATAGTGTTTGCCTCCAATTATACCTTCTTATTTCCAGCCATACTAATCTGGTCTAAAGGATCACATTATGACTGCATGATCTCCATAATCAATAGCTCATTTTTATATAAATCCTGAGATGAGCATCCTAGTGAAAGTGAAAGGCGTTCTAGGATCTTTGAAAAAAAATCCTGTTCAAAGACTGCTACGCAGGTATAGTTATTGTGCAATATTTGAAAAAAAGGTCTACTTTTTATAGAAACAGGGCAATCTTGTATAGAGGTTGTATGTGGTATTGTAGCTTGTCCCCAATCACTTAAATGTAGCATATCTGCATTACCAACACCTATGTAATATATAAACTTTGGGACACATTTATTAAGACCGGCGTTTTAGACACCGGTCTTAATAAACCCCTAAGATGGCGGTGGTTCTGCCAAAAATATGAAGAGGCGCCGGCAGATCCTTCACCAGTTCGAAATGTAAGACAGCTTCCTAGCTGGCTTACATTTAGACCATTTTCTATGCCTGAACAGGGGTAAAAAATTGTAAATGAGAGGGGAGAAGTCGCAGATTGCGGCACAACTAACCATTGTGCTGCAGTCTGCGCCTGAAATATGCCTAATTTAGGTGTATTTCAGCATGATAATTGACCCCCTTTAATTTCATGTGGTTACCAAGTCTTATGACTAGGAGTGTGTTTACTGTATGCTGCTTTGTAATATACTTTAGGTTTGAATTTTATCATTTTCATATTTATGTAAAAAGCTTCGCAGAGCAGGTTTACGTTCCACTTTCACTGTTACTTGCAGCTTACCAGACACTCCTTTGCAACAGACAGACCCTTTTTTTTGTACTAATAAAGGCTGACAGGCTATATGACCTGCAGTTAATCTCCAGTGTAAGCATACATTTTAACATCAGTTGTACGGTACATGTAGGGTTCCATTTGGCCGTCATGCAGCAAAAAAAAAAAAAATTGCTAAAGGAGTCAGATGACATAGATTAGACATTCTGTAGTTAGGGTTGCTGCAGGCTTATGCTGTCTGCAGATGTAACCGCAATGTGTCCTCACAAGCTGGCTACTGACTACCGTTATACACTTGACTTTTTTGATTGACATCAGTAAGTACTTTATATGACAGATAATGTAGGAAGTAGAAGAATAGTTTTAATCCTGGGGAAACATGGCATTAAGGGAAATAGTAGCATATTATGCAGTTTAAATTCTCCAATTTATAAATTAACTGGATGTTAGCTTTAAAAGGGTTTTCTGGGACAAAGATATTGATAACTTATCCTTAGCAGAGGCCATCAATATCATATCAGTGAAGATCTGATAAGTGATTGAAAGCTGAGTTGCATACTCAAGAGTGGCCACTATGGAGCTTTGAGCACTGTAAACTATATATTTCCTAGAACCACGGCTGCAGGTAACAGCTGGTTATGGGCTGAGGGGTGTTGACCCTACCAATCTCATATTGATGACCTATCCTGGTAGATCATCAATATTTTGGTTCTATAAAACCCCTTGGGCTGCCCATTGACTATAAACAACTGGGCAATTCTCACTTATCTCTGCAAGGATATTTTTGCAGATATAGGAGTTGCATGCTAATCGGCGGTCATGTGATATATCAGTCTTTGCTAGAAGTAGTCAGAAACATAGTAAATGTGTCAGTTTTGACCTATCTTTACCTGTTCAAGAGTTAAGCAATGTCATGTTTTCCTAAAGTGCTTTATATGATGTGTTCGATGTCTCCACCATTTTGCCAGATGCACAAGGTTAAATGTTTCATCCAGTCTTACTGAACACTCTGAAGAACTTTGGCTGATACTTCATAAGCTACAGGATTCACCATTTCAGGTGAGCTATTTTGGCTCACATGAAATAGCTTGATATAGCTCACCTGAAATTATATAAAGATGCGTCACCCACCATTCTTCACCGTGTTCAGGAAGACTGGGTTAAATGTTTAATAGTGTTGAGCGAACTTGTTTTTTATGTTCGGCGTCCACGGTTCAGGTTCATCGAAGAATCCCGTTATGGATTCCAAATTCCGTTATGGTCCGTGGTAGCGAAATCCATAACGGAATTCTTCGATATCCCGAACCCGAACTTTGGACGCAGAACTTAAAACACAAGTTTGCTCAACCCTTATGTTTAACCATGTGCATTTAGTAGAATGGTGGACACATCGGACATGTTATATAAAGCCCTTTAGGAAAATTTGACCTCAGTTAACTCCTAGTCCTAAACAGATAAAGATAGGTCAAAACTGACACCAATGTCTTTCTGAGTAGGCTCTATGCAAGACTGATACATCACATGACTGCCTTCTCATTGAGAAAACCTGAGCTGAGTTCAATATGGTGGATTTCAAAATAACAGAAATGTTTCCTCCACCAAATAATGCAGCCTTCTGCCCAATTAGTATGTTCGCTCATTAACTCAAGATTCTACAAATTACATCAGTTAAAAGGATGTGTCCAGACTTTTGCCTCACTCTGTATTTTCAGCAGTGTCTGCTAAATCCAAGATTTTTGCTTAGGGGTGCAGGATGTTTTTTTTATGGTACAAGGTGCATTATGGTAAGAATACAATCTAGTGGAGGCATTGTGATACTCTGAGCAATGTACTGCTGGAAAACCTTGGGTTTTGGCATTCATGAGGGTGTTACTTTGACACACAACTTTAATGGGTCACTCAGAGTGATCTGAGTAGGTCTGAGTGTTGAGACCCCCACTGATCACTAGAATGAGGAGAAGCTCTTGAATATAGTGCTTTCTCTCCTCACTGCCCGAGACAGACCCAATAGAAAGTCTATAGGACTGTCTCAATTCCTTTTCTTGCAGTTAGGAGAGAGCACGTGCCATGCAAGCTTCTCTCTCCTTGTTCCAGGGATCAGTAGGGATCTCAGTACTCATATCTTCACCGATCAAAACTTTTGATATGTCTTTATTACATAATAAAAGTTTTATGAAAACTTAGTGACACTTTAACCTAAAAATAGTCACAGACTGAGTAGATCCCTTTATAGCAATGGTACTCCCTAATGGCAGTGGCTTTGCCTTCTGTCAACAGGATAATGCACCCTTCTGTACTGCATAAATGTTTAGGAATAATCTGAGCAACATGGCAAAGAGTTCAAGGTGTTGGCCTCAAAATTCCACAGTTCTCAATCCATTTAAGCATCTGTAGGATATACAGTATCTCACAAATGTGAGTATACCCCTCACATTTTTGTAAATATTTTATTACATCTTTTCATGGACAACAGTGAAGATAGGACACTTTGATATGTAAAGTAGTCTGTACAGCTTGTAGAACAGTGTAAATTTGGTGTGTCCTCAAAATAACTCACCCATTAATGTCTAAACCGCTGACAACAAAAAAGAGTACACCCCTAAATGAAAATGGCCAACTTGTGCCCAAAGTGCCAATATTTTGTGTTGCCACTAGAGATGAGCGAATTTCTCAAAAATTTGATTCAGCCAGTTCGCCGAATTTTTCCAATAAATTTGGTTTGTTGCGAATCTATTCGTAGTGATTTGTGCTAAAAAATGGCTATTTACTGGCTGCAGAGAGCCTTTATAGTGGTGTAGAACACTGTGCCTTGCAGTAACATGCATAGGGAGTCTGCTGTGGTAGTGAAACAATACTGTGAGTCAGTATGACATGTAGATGACAGGCTTGCTCTTAGAATCACTGCACACTTAACTTATTTGGGTAGTATACGGGGCCAAAACTGACCAAATAGCTCAAGTATGAACTCAGCCTTTCAGGTCAATGTTAGCGTCAAGAAGAAGCGCACTCCTTTTACACCGTCAGCAGCTGATTCCACATAGATGTCTACAGAACCTGTTCTATTAAACGCTTATACAAGTAGAGCCCCCCCGACAGAGTGGAGAGGGTGAATGTATCGTAAATCAGTCGTCACTGCAAGTGAAGTTGGCGGTGCACGTGTCCTAGGGTTGGCACGCATATAATAGTAATCGGAAAGGTTCGGCACTCACGCTTGGTATCTTGGAAAGTATTTCTTTATTGCCACATATCTGTGATGCTTTTCGGCACAACCTGTTCCTTTGTCAAACAGTAAAGATTAACCGATACTAACACATTTAAATAACCTGCCAAACAACCAGGTGCTGATGTCATGTTGCAGTGACGACCGAGTAAACAATCACAATGAAAAGAAATAAGAAAAAGAAAAACATCTAAGAAGATCAGATTCGATTTCTCAATGTCCAAGATTGTATCTTTTTATGTGGTACAGTTCATATTGCTTCAGTTCTGCTGTTAAGAATAATAGTACAAGTTAGACATATAACCATCATTAATTTAAAAAAAAAATATAAAAAAACTATTTAACTCAAATGTGACGAGAATGCAGCTGTCATCTGCTTGCAATGGTAAAATCTAATTTAAGAATTGTGTGGTGTCTCTCAAATATGAGGGTGCTAGTCTTGTTAAAGTGGTTAATACCTTTTTCAAGAGTGTGGCAGGAGGGGAGAGAATGGAATCAGTCGATGCCACAATTGGACGACCTTGAGGTTGAGTCATGGAATTATGCACCTTAGGTAGTGTATAAAATACTGGAGTGATAGGATGCTGATATATTAAAAATTTCCCTAACTTGCAAATGGGATCTTCCTGCATCTACAAAAAAATCCCTCCCTTATTCCCAATATCTGAGAATAACACGCATAGTCAGTGATCCTACAAACCATGAAACTAGATTGAATGAGATGACCACTAAATTTAGGGCAAGGGGATACCCCATACACATATTACAAGAACAGAAGGACAAAATGAATGCCTCCCATGATATAGAGACCAAAAAAAAAAAATATCCTGCATACCTTTTATAGTTAAATACCATCCATTGGTCAATAAAATAAGGGCAGTTATCAATAAGCACTGGAATATTATAACAAAATCTTACCCACAGGTTGAAGAGTTTCAGAGCCCCCCATGATCTGCTATAAAAGAGCAAAAAATATTAGGCATAAAATCATTTGGGCTGATATTGGGAGTAACAGAATGTAACAAAGTGTTCTCTCTACTTCAAAAATAGGCACTTTTCCATGCCTGGGCTGTATTCACTGCTCTAGTGTTAAAAAATGCACTTATTTGACTCACCCACACACAGGAGAGCAAATACCTATACGTGTTTTTTTCACATGCGATAGCAAATTTGTTATTTATATTCTCAAGTGTCCATTCGGCCTACTGTATGTGGGTGAGATGTCCACTCGCATGATAGACAGATTCTGCAAGCATAAATCTACTATCAGGAACGGCTATTTATTGCTACCTATACCATATCATTTAAAAAAAAACAAAAAAAAAAACATACAATTGCTCAGTTACGCTTCCAGATTATTGAAAGTGTATCTCTGCCACATCGTGGAGGTGACAGGAACAAATCATTGATGAAATGCGAGGCTTTTTGGATCCATCAACTCCATCGACTTTGCAACCAATGGGTCTTAATCGCGATTTAAATAGTTTTTTTTATACTTTTTTTATATTAATGCTGGTTATATCTCTAATTTGTACTATTATTCTCAACAGTGGAATTGAAGCAATATGAACTGTACCACATAAAAATATACAATCTTGGACATTGAGAAATCTAATCTGATCTTCTTAGATGTTTTTCTTTTCATTGTGATTGTTTACTCGGTCATCACAGCAACACGAGGTCAGCACCTGGTTGTTTGGCAGCTTATTTAAATGTGTTTTTATCGGAGAGTCTTTACTGTTTGATAAAGGCACAGGTTGTGCCGAAATGCGTCACAGATATGTGTCAATAAATACAACTTTGCAACATACCAAGTGTGAGTGCCGGTCCTTTTCTATTACTATTAAAGTGGAGAGGGTGTCAGCAGTAAGTTTGTTTTAGAGGCTCTGATTATTTTGCCCTTCCTCTGATCTGTCAGAATAATAACCCCCAAAAAACAGATCCTGTCTGTGGAGCATCTGCCTTCACTCGGTCAGCATTTGGTCAGTAATCTATCAGTGTTGCTAAAGCAAAAAAAAAAAAAACAGGAGTGGATCCAAAACAGAGATGACATGTGAATGGAATATTTTCAAGTCTTCTGTGTTTTGTACCCACTCCTGCTTTTGGATAGCAAATCATAAGACAATTCTGATGCAAATTTCAATTCTGAAAATAGGGACCATGTCATGCAGGCCTTACAGCTGTTACATAGACAGGATGAGTTGTGCATCTCATTTTTCCTTCCTTCTGACAGATCAGAAGAAATTTCAAATAAATGATGATGTCAGCCAGGCCAAAAGGCAAAATAGTAGCCCAGTCATAAAGTGGGGAAGGTTGGAACAGCATGAGAAGTCCACAGAGTGGCCCTGTGACATAGTGATGAGGTGGAAGCAGCATGAGAAGACCACAGAGTGGCCCAATGAGTCTGGATGTGGCAGCAGCATCAGGAGGAGGCCACAGAGTGGCACAATGACAGTGTGGAGGTGGCAGCAGCAGCTTCAGGAGGCCAAAGAGTGGCACAATGAAAGAGTGTGGAGGTGACTGCAGCAGTATCAGGAGGACGCCAAGGGGTGGCACAATGACAGTGTGGAGGTGGCAGCAGTATTAGAAGGCCACAGAGTGGCACAATGACTGAGTGTGGAGGTGGTGGCAGCAACAGCATCAGGAGGAGGCCACCGGTGACACTGACAGTGTGTAGAGAGCAGCAGCAGCATGAGAAGACCACAGAGTGGCACAATGACAGTGTGGAGGTGGCAGCAGCAGCATCAGGAGGAGGCCACAGGGTGGCACAATGACAGAGTGGGGAGGTGGCAGCAGCATCATCAGGAGGCCACATAATGGCACAATGACAGAGTGTGGAGGTGGCCGCAGCAGCATCAAGAGGAGGCCCCAGGGTGGCACAATGACAGTGTGGAGGTGGCAGCAGCAGCATCAAGAGGCCACAGAGTGGCAAGGCGGCATAGTGTGGAGGTGGCAGCAGCATCAGTAGACCACAGAGTGACAAGGTGACATAGTGTGGAGGTGGCAGCAGCATCAGGAGACCACAGAGTGGCAAGTTGGCATAGTGTGTAGGTGACAGTAGCATCAGGAGACCACAGAGTGGCCAGGTGACATAGTGTGGAGGTGGCAGCAGCATCATAAGACTACAGAGTGGTAAGGTGACATAGTGTGGAGGTGGTAATGGCATCATAAGACCACAGAGTGGCCAGGTGACATAGTGTGGAGGTGGCAGCAGCATCAGGAGACCACAGAGTGGCAATTTAGCATAGTGTGCAGGTGACAGTAGCATCAGGAGACGTCAGAGTGGCGTAGTGAAATAGTGTGGAGGTAGCAGCAGAATCATAAGACTAAAGAGTGGCAAGGTGACATAGTGTGGAGGTGGCAATGGCATCAGAAGACCACAGAGGGGCCAGGTGACATAGTGTGGAGGTGGCAGCAGCATCAGGAGACCACAGAGTGGCAAGTTGGCATGGTATGGAGGTGACAGTAGCATCAGGAGACCACATATTGGCACGGTGACATAGTGTGGAGGTGGCAGCAGCATCAGAAGACCACAGAGTGGCAAGGTGACATAGTGTGGAGGTGGCAATGGCATCAGAAGACCACAGATGGCCAGGTGACATAGTGCGGAGGTGGCAGCAGCATCAGGAGACCACAGAGTGACCCGGTGAAAGAGTGGGAGGTGGGTGGCAAAACCAGTACCAGCTGAAGATGGTGGATGAAAGAAGGAGAAATTGGCATCAGATGTGTGGCATCAGGCAGGTGGGAGCATCAGAATAGTAGCTGAGGCAGGTAGCCAGAAGAAACCGGTCTCTTTTGTCAAAGTGTTGGTGTGGCACCATGGATGATCTAGTCTAAAGCATCAGGCATTGGTGGGTGGAAATCCTGGCTGATCCACGGCTGATTCATCTTTACAAACGTCAGTCTCTCCACATTTTTGGTGGACAGGTGAGTTCTTCTTATGGTAACTATGGCCCCCGCCGCACTAAACACCCACTCTGATGCCACACTACTGGCCGGGCAGGAAAGCTTTTCCAGGGAAAACTCTGCCAGTTGTGGCCACAAATCCAGTTTGGCTGAGTGGATCTTCAATGTATGGTGGCAGGGTGCTGTCCAAGTATGCCACCGCCTGATGGTTCAGGTCCTGCTCCAGGTCTACCTGCTGCTGGTGAGTAGTTTCTTCACTAGGCAGGTGAAGAAAGCTGATTATCAGTGACTCTAGACTCAAATTGCTGCTGATGGAGCTAGAATTGCTCCCACCTCCCCGCCATAGCAGCCATGGCAGAGGAACGTGAGCGGAGAGGTTTCCCTGGTCAGACCTGCCAGAGGCTGGACGATGGTGCAGATAGGCAGCGGCCAACTCACTACATAGGATGTCTCTATAGTAGTTCTGTAGGTGGAGAGCCAGAAATCATCCCTCTGCCGAATGGTGACAATTCGGATGTCACTATGCAAGCAAGTGAGCATACATCGAGCCATTTGTGCAAGTGACTCGGAGGGACGCCCTTCCTCCATCTCCACTGCATACTACCATGGTGTGTCTGGATCCTCTACCTTGTCTTCCACATCACCCTGTAGCTCTACTGGCTGCTCATGCTCCTCCTCTCCTGTCACCCTTGTAAAAAAAAACACCCATTTCGCTACACATTGCTTGTGCTTCAATGTCCTCCTTCTCCTCCTCCTCCAGTTCAGCCCCCACAGGGTTCATGTGGCAGTGAGATCTAGGCGCCACGTCTCCAGTACCCTGACCAGCCAGATTTACCAGCATCTGTTTCAGGACATGAAGCAGTGGAATGACGTTGTTCATCCTGTAGTCCTGGAGACTGACAAATAACGTGGCCTCCATAAAGGGCCTGAGCAAGTGCATGAGCTGCCACCAGCTGACATCAAAGTTACGCAGGGGAGTACTCCTGTCCACTTGGATCATCAAGAAATCGTTTATGGTCTTTCTCTGTTTGTATAGTCGGTCCAATATATGGAGGGTGGAATTCCAACGGGTGGAAAGGTCGCCTATCAGCCTTTGTTGGGGATGACTTTCTGCCGCTGCAGCTCAAGGAGGGTGTGCTTTGCGCAGTACGAGTGGCTGAAGTGCATGCAAAGTTTCCTGGCCATTTTTAGGATGTCTTGCAGATGGGTGGAAGACTTCAGGAACCACTTGACAACCAGATTGAACACGTGTGCTATGCAGGGCGCATGGCTCAGCCCTCCTTGATGCAGCACCGACACCATGTTCATTCTGTTGTCGGTCACAATGGTTCCGATTTTGAGTTGTCACAGAAAAAGTCAGGATTCGATTTATTGATGAAGGACACAGAGCAGTTCCTCCGCTGTGTGGCTCTGTTCGCCCAGGCAAACGAGGTACAGAACTACATGACACCGCCGTGTCATGCACATGTGGTATGCTGGAGGGGCACTTTGAATTGTCCCTACAGTGGAGGATGAGGACATAGTGGAGGATGAGGAGTCAGAGGCGGACACTGTCGCAGGATCAATAGCTTGAGAACATGGAGGCAAAAGCGGCGTCACCTGGCCACGTTGCTGGTGTGGCTGTGCTGGAACCACATTCACCCAGTGGGCCATAAAGGACACATATTGTCCCTAACCATAGTTACAGCTCCACACGTCAGTGCTGCCATGTACTTTGGCAGACACTGACAGGCTCAAGGACTGGCCCACCTTCTGTTCTACATACGTATGCAGGGCTGGTACTGCCTTTTTGACAAAGAAATGACAGCTTGGTACTCTTCACCTCGGCACAAGCCATCAGTTCCCTGAAAGGTGCAGAGTCCACCACTTGGAAAAGAACTGACGAGGAGTAGAAGGATGAGCAGGAGCATCAGGACCAGCAGATGATGGGAAACACAGACAGCTCCCTTTGGCTGAGGTGGTGGAGCCTTGACTGCCTGAAATCGGGTGCGTGCCACTCGGTGATGCAGCGGTTGATGCGGCAGGCTGGACCAGCACATCAGAACCACGGTTCTCCCAGGCCACTTTATGGTGACGCTGCATATGTTGACGCAGGGCCATGGTGCCAACATTGGCACCCTGGCCACGTTTTACCTTCTGCCCATAGATTCTACAAATGGCCATGTTCACCTCCTTCGGTGGCTTAATAAAAAACTGCCACACTGACGAGTAGGTGATTTTACCCCCAACACTCCGCACTGACTGACTGCTACCGTCACTGCTTCTGTGAACCCCTTCACCACTACTTTCTGGGCAGGTAGGCTCCAGCAAAGCGGATGGACTACCCCGGGCACGTTTCACTCCCGACCTCCCACTGCTGCCACCATGCTGACTCCCAGCAACGCTAGCAACTTGCTGGCTCCACCGCTGCCTCACGGGCAAGCTGCTACCCTCTTCTCCTGATGATGATTAAGCCCCAAGTTCACCTGGCTCCCAAGTGCGATCAGCTACATAATCATCATCGAATCACTGATGTCCTCCTCAACCATCTCTGGGTCAGGAGCTGGACCCATCGCAACAAAAGCTCTCATGCCACTCTCCTCTCTACTTGCCCGCCTTCCGAAGGAAGTGGCGGATGTCTCCTCCACATCTTAGCTGGCCAGTAGCTGCTGACTGTCCTCTAGTAGCTCGTCCTCGCTGTAAGGTGGACCTGAGCACAGAGCATATCTGGCTGAGAGAACAGAAAAGGACAGAGGAATATTGAGGACAGGTGAGGGCACAGGGTCTGCTCCCGGGCCATGCCAACTAAGGGTTGTGTCTGACGAACCAACTGACTTTTGGCTGGATGTGTCTAATGCCAATTGGGATGAAGTGGATGACCGAGTTAACCATTCAAGAACCGTTGGGTTGCTGGTCAAGACACGACTGCTAGATGATACCGGGAGCTAATGCCTCTCGCTGCAACTCCTGCTGCCACGCCCCCTTACTCTACTGCGACCTGTGCATGTGCCAGAAACATTTAGGCCTCTGCCACTCTTCTGTGCAGGGCCTAGAACTTCTCTGTCTGACATACTGTTAGATCAAATAAATAAATAAATAAGCTGGAAATTAAAACACTATAACAATAATAATAGAACAGACAGGTCCTTGCCCTGACTCCTATCCGTATGAGCACACCTTGAAGGTAGGAATTCCCATACACCGTAACCTGGAGCACCTGGAGACCCTAAAGAGCCCTATGGGTATTGGCAGGGCTTGAGATGACCTGTTCCTTCCCAGATGAACGAATCAGCGTCTCCCTAAGGCCCAGTAACAACAGACACGGGGAGGGACAACAAAACACAAAGGAACAAGACACTTAACTTCTGTAGTGAGATGGACGAGCAGGAACTCCAGAGAGGACAGCACACTAGCTCTTCCAAAACCAAATGAAGCTATCAACCGCATAGCCAGAAGGGTGAGGTTAGACTATATAGGGCAGGTGTAGTGACCACTAAGCTTCACCTGAAACAAGGGGTGTGGTCATTAACAACAACAACACTGACGCAACTGTAAACAAAGAGGCTGTTGGATCCCTTCACATGTAGCCAGTCTCTTCGATCTTCTGACATCTGTCATGGAAGGGACCGTGACAGGGATATACCAGCGGTTTAGACACTAATGGCTGTGTGTTCAGTTATTTTGAGAGCACACCAAATTTACACTGTTATACAAGCTGTACTACTTTACATTGTATAAAAGTGTCATATTTTCAGTGTTGTCGCATGAAAAGATATAATAAAATATTTACAAAAATGTGAGGGGTGTTCTCACTTTTGTCAGATAATGTAAAGATAAAAAAGAGACAGAAACAAAAATGGTAAACACATCCTGCATGGTTTTGATATTAGATACTAGATGTGGATATTCACAATTGAAGAAAAAACAGAACATAACAGCACTCTCAAAGCAATAAATACAAAATCTATCTATGAATTAACATTACATTTTATAGGATAAACATAAGGTACTTAGAAAATATATTTTGATAAAAAACATCTGTGCCCAGACAGGAAGCTACACTATTTAATACCTATCTCCATGTTATAGGGGCATCTAAATTCAGGAGAGCATAACCCACACATATACTGTGTTGATACAATTGTTAGCTCTGTGGGCCATCTGTGTGCATCCAATGGGAGGAAGAGCAGACTCAGCTATATATATCATACTAATTACAAGCAGTCTGCTGTTTGGATGTGATTAGTGATGAGCGAGCATGCTCGGCCGAGTATTGGTTCGGCTCGAGCATCGCTATGCTCGGCGCTCGGCTTTACTCGGCCGAGCACCACATGAGTTCGTCGCATTGCCGGAGTCTCCTCCCCGCACGTTTGGCGCCTTCTCAGCAGCCAATCAAGGTCCAGATAAGTAATTCCCCTCAGTGTAAGGCTATAGCAATGTTAGCTGTAAGCCTTACACTGACTGGCTGGCCATAACACGTGATACCATTTCATATAGGAGGTGAGGTCCGGCGCTCAGGTCATTCAGCATCAGGGTGAGCAGACAGTAGGCAGGGACAGATAGCGTTTTGCTCTAAACTTACTGATTTTACTCCAAAAACCTTATTGAAAGACCTACTTACTGCTGTGGACATAACGGGCAATTACGTTTTATGTGCTAAATGTTATTCAAGTATAATTACGGACACATCTGCAATAAACTACCTATGCACATCAATTGAAATTACCTAACGCTTTGGACACAAAGGTTTTCTGCGTCATATGTGGACATGTGGATATGTGTACAATAGTGGATATTTGTGCAATATGGTTTTTATGTACACTAAATGAATTCACTGACGTGTAGGCTATATGTGCTATATGCTATATATGAACTATAAGTGATATATGTGTTATATTTAACTAAACTAACCTCTGTGAAGGTAGGGGGTCTATGTGTTATAGGTGGTCTATGGGATATACTGGTTTACATTTATCATTGCATATGTATTACACCTGGTGACCCTACTTTGGGTGTATATGCAGTAGACCTGGGGGCTATGTGCGATCAAGGTTTGATAAAACGATCTATATAATATAATTAACTGCGCCTTAGATGCATATAGGACCCACGTCTTATGGGTGATTTATATGCCTTAAACAGTACCACCTACCCTATATCAAACTTAGTTGTACCCTTAAGACCCCCTTCATAGTAAGAGCAATGATGGGTAAGAGAAATGAAAAGGAGAGAGGGGGGGGGGGGACTGAGAAGATCTGGTGTGTATGGTTCCCCAAAGCAGGATATGGAAAGAACTAGAGCTGAACGGGAAGGGAAAATGGATACATTTTTCCAGACTACGGATATGGGCTCAAGTAGAGGCCAAATGAAATCTAATATTCAAAATAAGCCTTTGGTTGGGGAAAGTGGGGAAACAAATGAATTACCTCAAGCAAATTCTTTGTAAACACAGACACTGGGCGATATTATGCTAGCAGCAAAAAAATCCAACAGTGTCTTAGAAGCAATTATGACGCAGATGAGTGAATTGAAATCAGAAGTTCAATTGGTTAGAGATGATGCTAGAAAGTTAGGTGAGAGAGTAAAACAGGCAGAAGAAAGAATAAGTGATGTAGAAGATCAAGTCTCTGAATTATTAAAAGAACTTAGAGCTTTGAAAATGGTAAACACAGATTTAAATAAGATCACTGACTTAGAAGACAGGGATAGAAGATGTAATATCTGGTTAATTGGTATACCAGAGAAAGAGGAAGGTACGAACTGTGCACAATATATCCAGAATTGGATTACTGAAATGGTAGGAAGGGAAAACTTGTCTAGCCAGTTCATAATTGAGAGAGCACATAGAATTCCAGGGAAAAATATACCAGGAAACTTACCTAGAATTATTATTGCAAAATTTTCCTATTTAATGATAAAGAAGTGGTTATGTTATGAGGAGAATAAGAGCATTAGAATTGGCTGAAATTAATGGTTCAAGGGTTTCAATATACCCAGACTACTCTGTAACAACGCAAAAAGAATGAGGAAAATTTATAGAAGTGAAAAAAAGACTACGCCAGGCTGAGATTAAGTATTCCCTTCTGTACCCAGCAAAACTCAGAGTGGTGTATAAAGATAAAGTTAGTTTTTTTTTCTTCTTCACAAGAAGTACAGAAATGGTTGGAAACTATGGGTTTATGATAACATTATAATACAAATGGCACATTGAAATTTGTTGGTGGCTGGGGGGGAGAGGGAGGTGGGGAGGGGGTACGGATTATACGCCAGTTGGGTAGGATGTTCAAGTCCCATATGAGGACATCATAAGAGGGTTGGGGAGGGGTATGTTGAGGGGAGGACAAAGGAGAGTTTATCTTTTCTTTTTTTTTTCTTTTCTTTCGGACAAATAATATCAAAAGTAAAAAAAAGATCAGCACTGAAATTTTATTTTGGAACGTGAGAGGCCTTGGGGAGAAATTAAATTTTTTTGCAGTATTTGATATCATTGGTAGATATCTTCCAGAGCTGGTTGGTCTGGTAGAAACTCATATGGTAAAAGACAGATTAAACCTGTTTAAAAGAAAATGGATAGCTCATCAATTCCACTCTGTGTTCAATGGGTTTAGCAGAGGGGTTAGCATTATTATTCACAAGGATATTACATGCTCTATAATCTCAAGGAACATTGATGTGGCGGTATATATTTCTATATGGTTATTTTGAAAATGTAAAATGTGTGTTAGCGGGGGTATATATCCCTCCACCTTATAGACAGGAGGTGCTCTTAAAACTTTATGAGTTCCTACTAGACAAAAGTGACTCTCTATTAATATTAATAAGTGATTTCAACTGCACAATGGATAATGACCTAGATAGAGAAACAAAAAATGAGAACCTCAAAAAAATAGTAAATACTCTGCTGAAAAAATTAACTCAAAAATTCGGTTGGTGGGATATATGGAGGATTCAGAATCCAGAAGCAAAACAGTACTCCTGCTATAGTAAATGTTATGATTCCCTGTCAAGAATAGACTTGATGGGGGCGTGGCCAACTACCGTCATGGCCGGTTGTGTCTGAGAGAAGCTCCGACTCCCGCAAAGAATCCTGAGCCATCCTGACCTATATACCATCTATATTCCGGCCTGACAGGTGCCCTTGAACCCCCACAGGTGGAGGATCACAGCCATGAGCCCCAGTAAAGCTCAGTTGGCGGCTGAACGTCTCAAAGAATTTGCCAGGCAAGACTCCCAACATGGCGCCGCGGCTTCCTCACCGACGAGAGCTCCCAGCACCAGGGGCCAGGCGTCTCAGCAGCCTTCCTCAGCCCCTGAGATTGAACCTGAACTTACCCTGCAAACCTCGCACCAGCAGTTACTAGCGGCGATCACGGGGTGCCAGGCTTCTCTCACTGGGAAAATAGACGAGGTGCGCGTGGACCTAGGCCCCCTGCGCCATGACGTGCAACAACTACGAGAGAAAGTCCGCATCACTGAAACGCGCATATCTGACCTGGAAGACCTGGCTAACCCTCTGCCCGCGAGGATCGCCGCAGTAGAGGCGTCAGTGGAAATGTGGAGACAAGAATGTGACGATTTGGAAAACCGCGCGCGGCGCAATAATGTGCGAATCATCGGCATGCCGGAACGAGCAGAGGGAGCGGACCCTGCGGCCTTCCTGGAGGGTTGGTTCAAAACCATATTTCCCAACGCGCACTTCTCGTCAGCTTACATAGTAGAGAGGGCCTACCGTGTACCAGCAAAGATGCTCCCTCCTGGATCACCGCCAAGACCTCTTTTGGCCCGCATGCTGAATTGGAGAGACAGAGATACCATCTTAGCGCAGGCCAGAATTGCACAAACCATTACTCATGGTTCAGCCAACATATCTCTATACCCTGATTTCTCGGCCGATCTGCAGAAAAAGCGAGCCACCTTTGTGTCAGTCAAGCGTCGCCTCAGAGAGCTCAACCTTCAATACTCCATGGCTTACCCGGCGAGATTGCGGATCGTGGACGGCGACAAATCATTCTTCTTCGTCAGCCCTGCAGAAGCAGAAGACTGGATTTCCCGGAGACCCCGCCGGTCACCTCCAAGATAACTTTTCAGAGGAGCTGTCGTGAATCTGCTGGGTCTGGACTTCACCTACTGAGTCTTCATCGGGCCGCTTCGTTTGTTCGGCATTTTGGGTCTGGGTTCCGGCTGGTAATGTATCATTTCTGAAGTTATCGCAAGCCCTAGGACACTGTAGATCACCTCTCACTGGTTTCGAGGACCTTGCCTTTATTAATGATAAGACATTTCTATTATTCTGTATGCGGGAGCCTATCTCTCTACCTGCACTGGGATTCCATCTCTTTACACCGTGCAGGTCCCCCGAGTACATGGTCACCTACTGTTTTGATTCTACTAATGTTTTGTTAGTTCACCCATTGTTCAGGGTGCAAATGTTAGCGTTCATGTTCTCTGCTAATACCCTCACCAACTATGTTACCACAATGAGCATCGCACTCACAATGTCCCTCTCTTGCATAACTATACCTAAGTGGTCGATTGTTTCTCCTTATCTTGCTTCTCTCCCTTTGTCATGTCGGACCTCAGAGTGATGTTCTGGAAAGTGAGGGGGTTGGGGGGACCCAGAAAACGAATGGCAGGATTCTCCCAAATACGCAGATTTTCACCGCACATTTTGGGGCTACAGGAGACCCACCTCACTGAGGAAACCGGTGGTAGAGTGATAAAACCCTGGGCACAATGGGTGGGAAACGCATATGGCAATTCCTACTCTAGGGGAGTGTCCCTCCTGATACACCGATCAGTCCGATGGGAATTACACCATACCACTGTCGACTCAGAGGGAAAATATGTATTTATCCACGCTAACATCAATGGTATTCCCTAGGTAATACTTAAAATGTACAATCCGCCTCCCGCCAACCTCTCGTTACTTCAAACAGCGGCTGGATTTGCAGCACATTACCCTTCCGCCAGGATTCTTGGCATGGGGGATGTTAATTTGCTGCTGGATGTAGCTAGGGACAGGTTTCGCGATCCGTCATTTGAATCTGCCCGGCACCCGCATAGTACCGCTTTGGCTAGACTGTTGGGCGAGCTAGGATGTCTGGACATTTGGAGGGAGCGGCACCCGGACCGTATTGAGTATTCATGTTTTACTCCATCCAGAGGAGCTATGTCCAGAATTGACTACGTCCTGGGTACCGCCGGCACCTATATGTCAGTGAAAGAGGTGCAATATGGCGCTCAGGGTCCTTCTGACCATGCGCCCATGATGGTCTTGTTAGCAAACTCAGACCTGATGACCCGTATTCCCAAACAACGTATACACCCCTTTTGGCTGTCTCTGCTGCCTCTAAATGACCGCATTCCTGACCAATTGCGTACGTTCCTTGCCATTAATACCGCTGACACAGACCCGAATATATTATGGGAGACTCTTAAAGCTTTCTTGCGGGGCTGCCTCCGCTCCTCTATATCTTATGTCAAAAAATTGGCCCGAGCCAAAGAAGAGGACCTGGGCATGCAGTGCAAGAACGCAGAACTTGCCTACACTACTAACCCTACAGAAGAGAATAGGATGTCCTGGATGCTTAAGGGCAGACAATACATGTCTTACTTGGGGGAAAAAAGTGACCGTAAGCTGCTATTCCTACAACAACAGACCTTTGAGCAGGGCAGCAGAGTGGGTAAGGTTTTAGCACAAGTGGTGCGCAGGAATGCAATGGCTCCCCCGATACTCCGCATAGCGGACCTGGGAGGAGTGGTGGTCTCTGACCCGGCAGGGATTCTTGACCGCTTTGGAGAATTTTATCGAGACCTTTATAGCTCCAATGTCCAGTACTCAAACTCTACACTGGAGAGCTACATGCGAGAAGTCTCTTGTCCGCAGCTGACCTTGTCAGATAGGGAGCTCCTGGATGGGGTCCTCACATTGGAGGAGGTGACGGACGCAGTCAAGGGGCTAAACTTGGGCAAGGCCCCCGGTCCGGACGGGATACCGTTGGAAGTATACTCCAGATATGTAGACATCCTGGGACCACAACTGCTGCAGATGTTTCAGGCATCTTTTGACAGCGGGGTGCTCCCGGAATCGCTATATGAGGCTTCCATAGTGGTCCTGCTGAAACCAGACAAGAACCCCCTGGAATGTGGCTCGTACCGTCCTATATCACTGCTCAATCTAGACTATAAGATATTAGCCAAAATATTAGCAAATAGACTAAATCGGGTAATCTCTTCAATTATACATGACAACCAAACAGGATTCATTCCAGGTCGATCCACATCCAGCAACATCAGGAAAGCTCAGGTTGTAGCCCAAATTGGTTATGCAGGACAGAAACACTGGGCCTTGGCTGCACTGGACACAGCTAAGGCATTCGATTCTGTAGAGTGGCCATATTTAATTCAGTCTCTTAGATGCTTTGGTTTCGGTCCCGCATTTATCAAATGGGTTGATATTCTATACAAATCCCCCACTGCAAACATTTTAATAAACGACTCACTCTCCACTACTTTTAGCCTGTACAGAGGCACCAGACAAGGGTGCCCTTTGTCTCCCCTTCTATTTGCGGTAGCCATCGAACACCTAGCCCTCAGGATCAGGCAAGACAACATATATAAGGGGGTGTCCCTGGGAGATAGGGAGGATGGACTAGGACTATACGCCGATGACCTTATCCTTTACATAGATAATGTGGAATCATCTCTGCCCAGAGCAATAGCTCTTATTGAGCAATTTGGCTCCTTTTCCGGTCTGCACATAAACTGGGGAAAGTCAGCCCTTATGCCCTTGTGGTCCCCTGACTGGCCATCAATCTACCATAATTTGATGGTAGTGGATAGGTTCAAGTATTTGGGGGTCATTATAACAAAAGATCCTATCCTATCTCAAGACCTTAATATAGTTCCCATTGAATGCTACTTCAGGGATAAATTCCTTTCCTGGAACACCCTCCCTCTCAACACCATGGGTCGAGTGAATCTAATTAAAATGATCCTCCAACCCAACGCGCTGTATCTGTTGGAACATGCTTGTATGCCAGTTCCTCGTGCGTTTTTTGACAGATTACATTCCAGCATGGCAACATTTATTTGGGGAAAGAATAGAAGAAAACTAGCCCTTCACTCTCTGCAAAGGAGCTGGGACAGAGGGGGTGTAGCGCTACCTGACTTACACTTGTACTTTATAGCAGGACAGCTCCGGTACTTGGTGCCATGGGTGACCCAGGACACTCTCCCCAATTCTGAATACTACCTTCAATCGTATTTGAGACTATCTAACCTATGGTTGGTTCTGGAGGGCGCATCTTCCATTTTGGAACAGCCTCTACAGACCCATAAACTTGCACGCCAAGTGTGGAGTGCGGCAAAATTGCATCAATACACTGACCTGCCTGATGATATCCCGTTATGGGACAACCCTCTGTTTCCTCATTTGATGGGAGGTGAAGGAGAAAGAGTATGGAAGGAATACGGTATATGCTACTTAAAAGACCTGTATGCTGCAGGTACTCTGTACTCCTTTTCTCAGTTGCAGACGAAGGTTGGGATAATACGTTCCCATTTTTTCAGATACTTGCAATTAAGACACGCTTTGCAGACTCAACTGCGCATCCTCAAGCGATCAGTATCTGCCTACCCGCTTATTGGGATTTTCAGGACTCAAGGTCCGAGAGGGCTTATAACTGCACTCTACACACACTTGCTTAATCTCAAAACCTCATCTTCCCCATTAGGTTCTGAAGCCAAATGGAAGGGGAATATTCCCACTCTCACAGATGAGGAGTGGAGTGAAGCCTTGGAGAGCCCGTTAACGGTATCCCCCTCCTTGAACAATAGGCTGACTCAGCTCTTCATCTTACATAGGTGTTACATCACCCCAATAAGACTCCACAAGATGGGGAGGCTCTCCCATACGGGTTGTCACAGGTGCGCACAGATTGGCGCTGACTTTTGGCATCTCATCTGGGACTGCAGGTATATTCAATCATTCTGGGAGGCAGTGGTCGGTGTCTTATCCTCCCTGGTGTCTGGTCACTTGACAGTATGCCCCAAGGTCTGCCTCTTGGGGATTGTAGACAATGAATCTAGGACACATTGGGAGCTTACCTTCCTGAGGGAATCACTTTTCCTCGCCAGAAAGGCGATAGCGCTTCGCTGGATGGCGGAAAGGCCCCCGACTCTGAGTCAATGGAAAACCTTAGTGAATAATGTTATCCCTTTTATGAGAATTATATATGCACGCAGGGGTTGCCCTACTAAATTTGAAAAGATTTGGGGCCCATGGTCTACCTCCCCAATCACTGTTACTTTGGGACGTTTGCCGTTAATTCCCTAGGGACATATTTGTGCCTTCACCTTGACATGTTGAATATATGTAACCACTCCCACACCTGGATTGTTATCTGATGCTATTGTACTAAGTATGCCATGTACCTTGTCTGTCTGATATTGACATATGAGACCACGTTGTGTAGTCTTTTGTATCACCAAGTGGACTATGTACACTAATGCTTAAAATATTTGCTCTTTGTGTAACATGCTATGCTCTTACTCTTTAATAAAACGAGTTTAAAAAAAGAATAGACTTGATATTTAGTAATCAGTTAACATCACAAAAAAATAGAGGTTTTGTATGAAACGAGATGTATCTCAGATCATTCCCCAGTATTGGTAAAGGTAGGTTTGAAAGTCGAGAATTTGAATATAAAGCGTAAAAACTATATGATAAATCCCATATGGCTCAATCTAATATGTAAAGAAGAACAAAAAATAAAGGATTTGACTCTTTTTTTTCAAATTAACCACCTCAGCTCCCCTAGCTTAAACACCCTTAATGACCAGGCCACTTTTTACAATTCTGCACTACGGTACTTTCACCGTTCATTGCTCCGTCATACAACTTACCACAAATAAAATTTTACATGAACTCCCCATACCCCTCACGGAATACCGTGGGGTGTTTATTTTCTAAAATGGGGTCACTTGCGTGGTATTTGTACTGCCCTGGCATTTTAGGGGCCCCTAAACGTGAGAAGTGGTTTGGAATCCAAATGCGTTAAAATGTCCTGTGAAATCCTGAAGGTACTCATTGGATTTAGGGCCCCTTTGCGCATCTTGGCTGCAAAAAAGTGGCACACATGTGGTATCGCCATACTCAGGAGAAGTAGGGCAATGTGTTTTGGGGTGTATTTTTACATATATCCATGCTGGGTGTAAAAAATATCTCTGTAAATTACAACTTTTTCCATTTTTTTATACAAAGTTGTCAATTTACAGAGATATTTCTCACACCCAGCATGGCTATATGTAAAAATACACCCCAAAACACATTGCCCTACTTCTCCTGAGTACAGCGATACCACATGTGTGCCACTTTTTCGCAGCCAAGATGTGCAAAGGGGCCCTTATTCCAATGAGTACCTTTTAGGATGGCATTTTTACACATTTTTCTTCTCACGCTTTAGGGCCCCTAAAATGCCAGGGCAGTAAAAATACCCCAAATGTGACCCCATTTTAGAAAGAAGACACCCAAACGTATTCTGTGTGGGGCATGGCGAGTTCATAGAAGATTTTTATTTTGGGCACAAGTTAGCGGAATTTGATTTTTTTTAGTTTTTTCTCACAAAGTCTCCATTTCCGCTAACTTGTGACAAAAAGTTCAATCTTTCATGGACTCAATATGCCCCTCAGACAATACCTTGGGGTGTCTTCTTTCCAAAATGGAGTCACATGTGAGGTTTTTGTACTGCCATGGCATTTGAGGGTCTCCGCAATCATTACATGTATGGCCAGCATTAGGAGTTTCTGCTATTCTCCTTATATGGAGCATACAGGTAATGAGATTTTTTTTCCGTTCAGCCTCTGGGCTGAAAGAAAAAATGAACGGCTCAGATTTCCTCATTCACTTCGATCGATGTGAATGAAAAAATCTCTGCCAAAAAATATGCAAGAAAAAAAAGAGGGGCCTGGCGATTGCCAGGACATAGGGGCTCCACCCAAACATCCATACCCACTTCAGCTCCTATGTCCTGGCAAACGTGATTTCTCCATTCACATCGATCAATCGATCGTTGTGAAGGAAGACATCTTTGCCAGATTTTTGATACAAAGTGTTTGCCAAACCATATGAACTCCAACACCTCTCCTCAGCTCATATGCCTGGGCAAACGTACCTGTACTGCAGAGGAGAAATCTCGTCTTGCAGCACCGCATACAGCGACTTCACATGTCTTCTGACAGCAGCGCAATGCTTCTTTCAGAATGCACATCAGTCGGTTGGTCCGTTGGTCTACCTGGAAAATAAAGGGTGGTTGGGGGAAAAAAAAAAAAGAAGAAAAAACAGGCAGCAGGCTCATAAACTTGAACGTTACAAACTTTATAAAACCTGAACATAAAACTTTTTTTTATCAAACCTGAACATCAAAACTTTTAAAACCTGAACAAACTCATGATTTTTTTTCTTGCTACCTGTTTAATTTTTAATTTTTTTTCCTTTTCACTCTTTATTTTCCTTGCAGAAACCTCTCCTCTCCCATAGGACAATGTGTAAAGTGTATATCACACAGAGATGGTGCGAAGTACATTATGCACTTTATCCCAAGTGAAAGGAGACGTTTCTACCGTTTCACATTTCTGCTGTAGCACAGCAGCACCCCTATGTGTTAGGGTCTCTCAAAACCTAGTATCCTGAGAAACCCTAGAGCCTGATTGTAAAAACTACCTGTGTCCTGCAATCCCTACGTCCCTAAGTGTACCTGAGTGTGGTACTTCCTGAAACACTCCCCTAGGCATAGGGCAGGGTGGTCAGGACAGTCAGAACAGAAATAACGGGTTTCACGCCTTATTCTACTCCTGCTACAGACACGACATCTTTTTCGGGGTGGCGGTTGGGTTGAGGTACCAGCAACGACATTGGGGAAATGTCGCTTGTGTAGACGGCTCACTACACTGGTGGTTGTGGCCACGGAACTTCCTGGATACAGGAGGTTCTTGATGATCTCTTCCTGAAATTTGAGGAAGGATCCTGTTTTCCCAGCCTTACTGTAGAGAACAAAACTATTATACATAGCCAATTGAAATAAATATACAGACACCTTCTTATACCAGTGTCTGGTGCGTCGGGAAATCAAATACGGGGCCAAAATCTGGTTATTGAAGTCCACCCCTCCCATGTGGAGGTTATAGTCGTGGACTAAGAGGGGCTTTTCAACGACACTGGTTGCCCGTTCAATTTGTATTGTCGTGTCTGCGTGAATGGAGGAGAGCATGTAAGCATCACGCTTGTCTCTCCATTTCACCGCGAGCAGTTCTTGGTTACACAAGGCAGCCCTCTCCCCCCTTGCGAGACGGGTGGTAACGAGCCATTGGGGGAAGCCCCGGCGACTAGGTCGCACGGTGCAACAGCAGCCAATCTGTTCTAAGAACAAATGCCTGAAGAGGCCCACACTTGTGTAGAAATTGTCCACATAAAGATGGTACCCCTTGCCTAATAAGGGTGACATGAAGTCCCAGACTATTTTCCCACTGCTCCCCAGGTAGTCAGGGCAACCGACCGGCTCCAGGGCCTGATCTTTTACCTCATAGATCCAAAATTTGTGTGTATAGCCTGTGGCCCTTTCACAGAGCTTATACAATTTGACCCCATACCGGGCTGTTTGAATCCAAGGCGCCCGGTAAAATGTATGAGGGACTCGTCTACGCAGATGTTTTGTGCGGTGGTATACAAATCTTCAAATTTCAGGTTGAAGTGGTCTATGAGGGGCCGAATTTTGTGGAGCCGCTCAAAAGCTGGGTGGCCTCTGGGATGGGAGGTGGTGTTGTCGCTAAAGTGCAGGAAACGCAGGATGGTCTCAAATCGTGTCCTGGATATGGCAGCAGAGTACATGGGCATGTGATGAATTGGGTTCGTGGACCAATATGACCGCAATTCATGTTTTTTTGTCAGGCCCATGTTGAGGAGAAGGCCCAGAAAAGTTTTACATTCGGAAACTTGGAGTGGTTTCCACCGGAAAGGCTGGGCATAGATGCTTTCCGGGTTGGCGGTAATAAATTGAGTAGCATACCGATTAGTTTCTGCCACGACTAAGTCATAGAGATCCGCAGTGAAGAACAGCTCAAAAAACCCCAGTGCCGATCCGATCTGAGCTGTCTCCACCCGAACTCCTGACTGGGCGGTGAAAGGGAGAACTAATGGTGCGGCTGAAGTTGGGGGCTGCCAATCAGGGTTTGCCAGCACCTCAGGGATTCTAGGGGCTCTGTGGGCCTGTCTGCGCGGTGGCTGCGACGGGGGAATTACTGAACGTGCCACCGTACCAGCTTCAACTGCCCTTCTGGTGCTCGCCACTTCACCATATTGTACGGCAGTGCTGGTAGTAGGTCCAGGATGGGCTGCGCTGCTGGTGTATGCTTCACCACGTAATCCAGCAGCGCCAGCCACACTCTGCTGCCCTTGAAACGGATCCTGTGCTACCTGTAGTCTAGAGACACGGGGCCGGGTACACCTGGTGGTATTAGGTACCTCAACCTCCTCGTCCGAACTTTGGGTCATACTGCCACTGCTTTCTACAGGTTCATATTCTGACCCGCTAGATTCGTCAGATGAGGGTTCCCATTCCTCATTAGTGATGTCGCGAACATAAAATTTTCAGTTCGCGAACAGCGAACGCGAACTTCCGCAAATGTTCGCGAACGGGCGAACCGGGCGAACCGCAATAGACTTCAATAGACAGGCGAATTTTAAAAACCAAAGGGACTCTTTCTGGCCACAATAGTGATGGAAAAGTTGTTTCAAGGGGACTAACACCTGGACTGTGGCATGCCGGAGGGGGATCCATGGCAAAACTCCCATGGAAAATTACGTAGTGGACGCAGAGTCGGGTTTTAATCCATAAAGGGCATAAATCAACTAATATTCCTAAATTGTTTGGAATAACATGCTTTAAAACATCCAGTGTGTGTATACGATCAGGTATGATGTTGTATCGATCAGGTAGTGTAAGGGTTACGCCCGCTTCACAGACATTGACAGACCAAACTCCCCTTTTAATGCACCGCAAACAACCGCAAACAGTCCATTTGCACAACCGCAAACTCCCCATTTGCACAAGGTTGGATACCAAGCTAGCCATGTCCCGGTGTTGTCATTGAAGGTTTCTTCCTCCACCCAGCCACGTACAACAGCAAGGGTCCCCGAAAGGTCAATTGAATTGATTTTTCAAACGGGGAGATGGTTAAAAAAACGCTGGCTCCCTCCCCTTTGTTTTAATCCATGGTCACTGCGTCTGCGCCGTGCAATTTACTCTCACACCCGATATGAGTGGTATTTTCTGTAGTAGTATTCCCATCAGTTCAATCCCTGTTACGTCCCCAATCTGGGGGCCATTTATTGAATTGATTTTTCGAACGGGGAGATGGTTAAAAAAACGCTGGCTCCCTCTCCTTTGTTTTAATCCACGGTCACTGCATCTGCGCCGTGCAATTTACTGTCACACCCGATATGAGTGGTATTTTCTGTAGTACTATTCTCATCAGTTTAATCCCTCTAACGTCCCCAATCTGGGGGCCATTTATTGAATTGATTTTTCGAACAGGGAGATGGTTAAAAAAAACGCTGGCTCCCTCCCTTTGTTTTAATCCACGGTCACTGCGTCTGCGCCGTGCAATTTACTGTCACACCCGATATGAGTGGTATTTTCTGTAGTAGTATTCTCATCAGTTTAATCCCTGTTACGTCCCCAATCTGGGGGCCATTTATTGAATTGATTTTTCGAACAGGGAGATGGTTAAAAAAACGCTGGCTCCCTCCCTTTTGCTTTAATCCACGGTGACTGCGTCTGCACCGTGCAATTTACTGTCACACCCGATATGAGTGGTGTCTTAACTAGTACTATTTCTATCAGTTTAATCCCTGTTACGTCCCATATCAGGGATTGCCTTTTGTGAAAAAAAATGTAGGCCGGGTACCTTCGACTGCCTTTACAGTGACAGACCAAACTCTCATACACCAAACTGAATTGACTTTAGGAACCGGGAGATGGAAAAAGCAGCTTGGTCGGTCCTCTTACTCCCAAATTGGGGCACTGTGCGTGCATAGAGCAATGTGCAGTGACACCCTATATGAGTGGTGTCTTAACTAGTACTATTCCTATCAGTTTAATCCCTGTTACGTACCCTATCCGGACTAAAGTGTAAAAATTAAATGCCTTATTTATCGGCAAGCTACTGTGCCACCCGGTATGAGTGGTGGTGGGCACTGGCAGTGGGAAACTACAGTCTGTGGAAGTCGGCCTGACACACACTGGCAGCAGGCAAGCAACTGAAATTAGACTAAAGTGTAAAAATTTAATGCCTGTGCCACCCGGTATGAGTGGTGGTGGGCACTGGCAGTGGGCACACTACAGTCTGTGGAAGTCGGCCTGACACACACTGGCAACAGGCAAGCAACTGAAATTAGACTAAAGTGTAAAAATTAAATGCCTGTGCCACCCGGTATGAGTGGTGGTGGGCACTGGCAGTGGGCACACTACAGTCAGTGGAAGTTAGCCTGACACACACTGGCAGGCAACTAACCTTAGATTAAAGGGTAAAAATTAAATGCCTTTGTTTGATGCAAAGTCCTGTGCCACACGGTGTGAGTGGTGGGCACTGGCAGTGGGCACACTACAGTCTGTGGGCCTGCAGCTCCTCACACACGGGCAGGCCAGGCAACTGCAATATATATATATGGAGAAAGAAAAAAAAAAAGCAGACTAATGTAGCAGCCCTAAAAAGGGCTTTTTGGGGTGCTATCAGGATGCTGTCCTTACAACAGAGATCTGATGAGTCTTTCAGGACTGGAGTGGACACTGAATACACTAGCCTAGCTATTAATTTCCCTATTAAATCAGCAGCAACTACACTCTCCCTCCTCTCACTAAGACTGCAGCTTCAGAATGAATCTAAAATGGATGCTGTGCAGGAGGTGGGAGGTCTGCTGACTGTGAGGTACAGGGTCAAAGTTTGCTCAATGATGATGTATAGGGGGTGGACCAAACATCGCATATGTTCGCCTGCTGAGGCGAACGCGAACAAGCTATGTTCGCCGGGAACTGTTCGCCGGCGAATAGTTTGGGCCATCTCTATTCCTCATCCGACTGGGTCAGAATCCTGTAGGCCTCTTCAGGAGAATACCCCTTATTTGACGTTTGGACGACTAAATTTAGGGGGTATTCCCTGAGACTACCCAAGAAAAAGAGCAAGCCTGTCTTACAAATGGGAGGGTAGCGAAGTACAGAAGCCGCTTCGATTGATAAAAAAGATCAAAATTAATTTTTTTATCGCCGCAGCGCTTGTGAAGTGATTGTGCAGTGATTACAAAAAAAATTTTTTTTGGTCTATGCGGCGGAGCGGGCGGGGGGGAACGCACGTGTGGGCGACCGATCAGGCCTGATTGGGCAAACACTGCGTTTTGGGTGGGGGGCGAACTAAGGTGACACTAATACTATTATAGATCTGACTGTGATCAGTTCTGATCACTTACAGATACAATAAAAGTACAAATGCTGATTAGCGCTAGGCTAATCAGCGAATCAGTGACTGCGGTGCGGTGGGCTGGGCGCTAACGCTAACTACCTACCAAAGGGGGCCTGAACTAATCTAAACCTAAAAGTCAATCCTGATGAAAAAAAAAAAGTGACAGTTTACACTGATCACTTTTTTCCCTTTTACTAGATGATTGACAGGTGACTGAGAGGGGTGATCAAGGGGTTAATTGGGGTGATGGGGGGTGATCAGGGCCTGAAGTGTGGTGCTTGGTGTACTCACTGTAGAGACGTGCTCTCTCCTGGGTCCAACCGACGAAAAGGACCCAGGAGAGGGCACAAAAGCCATTTAATGCATTATATTTATAAATATAATGCATTTCATGGCTCTTGATTCGTTTTTAAAAAAATCACCAGCCTGCCAGCGTAGATCATCGGCTAGCAGGCTGGTGACGAACTTCCCCTGTGCTGATCCCAAAAGTCTGTGCGCCCATTCAGGTGCACAGATCCCGTCATCTCGCCTCTAGCGAGATGACGCGCCCGCGCGTCAATGAGGAACAGAAGGACCGCCGAGATCACGCGTATCTGTGTGCAGCGGTCCTAAAGAGGTTAATAGGGAATGACTGTGGTCTGAGACACTGCTAAGGTCTATGTAAGACGACTGATAAACAAAAAGATCATTGAAGTTAAAAAAGGATATATGAAAAAAAAAAGGAAGATCTACGAACTATAATGATAAATAAGGAGGTACAGATGATAAGTAAAAAAACACCGGAAATTAAAAATGAGTGGTTAAAAGCGGTTAATAACTACAATAATTACCTCAAGGAAAAGGCGCAGAATAGAGAATTAGTTGCCAAAACTAGGAATTATTGGGAAGGATGCAAACCGGGTAAAGTCTTATCTAAGATAATCAAGAACATAGATGCAGTTGAGAATATCGCCGTAATTAGAGGAAAAGACGGCCTATTATATAATGACCAGGAAAAGAAACGGGATATATTTAAGATCTTTTATAAGATTTGCATTCAGGAAAAACTCAGATACATAAGGAAGAGATGGCAAACTATGTGCGAGAAATAGGAACTCCAAAACTTAATGATGACCAACAGGCAGCATTAGACCGGTCTATATACTTAAAGGAGATACTAGTAGCAATAAATGAAGCACCACTCAGTAAAACATCAGGCCCGGACGGTATTCTAAATTAATTATTTAAAAGAGCAAATGGGCAAATAGACTTATGGAAGTATTTGAATACTCAAAAGGTACAGGATGTCTACCAGAGTCTATGGGAGACACGACAATCATTTTAATCCCCAAAAAGGATAAGTATCGAGTGGACCCTACCTCGTATCGTCCAATTTCACTTATGAATAATGATTGTAAAATTCTGGCTAGGATTTTGGCGAAAAGGCTGAGGAAGGTCATAGTGCATTTGATTCATAAGGACCAAAATGGGTATATTCTGAATAGGTCTACAACACTGGGCTCGCTTAGGGTCTTCGCAAATATCCAGTTTACATAGAACAATAAAGATCTATGTTCTATTTCTTCATTAGATGCCCATAAAGCATTTGACTCTGTGAATTGGGATTTTGTTGTGGGAAGTTATGACACAATTTGGTATTGGCCCGGGATTTATAGACTAGATGAAGATTATATATAAAGACTCCAAAGCCAGAATATCAGTCAATGGCATACTCTCTGATAGTTTTTGTATAAAACGAGGAGTGAGACAATAGAAATTCTGGCTATAAAAGTTAGACAGGATGTAGATTTTCGGGGCTTTGGACTGAGGGGGAGAGAGGAAAAAATTTCTCTATATGCAGATGATTTGCTTTTTTTCCTGGACGATATAAATAATGATCTGCAATATGTCATGTTGTTAATGGAAGAGTTTGGTAGATACTCAGGTATATTAATTAACTGGGACAAATCGACCCTGCTCCCTCTGAGTAATACGAAGGTGATTTCAGAAGCAGAATTAAAGATTCTTACTCCCTAGGACAGTTTTAAATATTTAGGTTTGGAAATATCCAAGGACCCTAATAAGTTTATAGCACTAAACATTAAACCATTACTTAATAGGATGAAGGAGAGGATTAAAGTTTGGAATAGATTACCAATAAATAAATCAGATAGAATTGGTTTAATCAAAAGAAAAATCTGTTGCCCCAGTTGCTTTATGTCATTAGAAACAGTCCCATTTATTTGGGGAATTTGGTTTTTCATGGCATAGAGAAATTATTTAATGCATTAATCTGGTCAAATAAAAGGGTAAGGAAAAAGATACACTGGCTCACAAGATCTTACGAACAAGGAGGATTAGAGGTCCTAGATATCAGATTGTACTATATGGTAGCTAATATCTCAATAATGATGAATTGGTCACAGGTGGACTTTTTAAAACCATTTGGTACATATGAGCGAGGGTGGTTTACCGGACATATTTACATTACTCGAATCAGGACAATTGGAAAGTATGCACTTATATAAAATTCATTGGTAAAGTCACTGGTGGGGTTATGGGGTAAAGTTAAAAAGATATTGAATTTAGAGGGGCAGATTAAAGTCACACCTTTATGGTATAATAGGAGGTTAGGTAATGTTACTTTTTTGAAAGAGAACAAATATTGTGTTGATAAAGGATTATGGTATATTTCACAATATTTTCAAAATGAAACACTTAAGGATAGGGAGACATTATTATCAAATGTAAGGGAAGATAGACAGAGTTATTTTAGATATATTCAGTTGGTGGATATTGTTAAAACGGTTATAAAAAAAGGAAGATATAGTGATAAAATCACACAAGGTGATGAATTACATTACAAGTTTGTATAAAAAGATGCGAGAAATTAGAAATGAGGGATTTGTTTGTAAAAGTAAATTAAAATGGGAGAATGATATTAGGATAATAACAGATGATCAGTGGGGAAAACTTTGGTGTTTTAAATCATATCTGAGGAACCCTTCTCACAGGGTAACTCAATTTATGATACTACATTATCTATATGTGACACCAAAATGGCTTAAAAAAGTTTCAGCTAAGACGTCAGGACTATGTCCTAGATGTATGAATGATAAAGCGGACATTATTCATATGTGGTGGAAATGTCCAAAGATACAACCATTCTGGTGTAGTCTGATCAAATTAATCAGGGACATTTTTAGTCTTAAAATTCATTGGACAGCTTCTATATGTATTTTGGGTGAAATTCCTCATGATCTATCAAAAGAGAACGAAATTATGCTATATAAATCATGCTTTATAGCTCGTCTACTGATAGCAAGAAGATGGATGCGCCCCGAATTACCAACAATAAAAGAATGGGAAAATTTGATGAACTCCTATTGTACCGTATAATAGAAAGAGCAAGATATATTAAGAGTAATAGAGGCTATAGACATGAAAACATTTGGACTCAGTGGTTAAAATATATAAATATATATATATATATATATATATATATATATACATATATATAGTGTAAGAGGGCGCAAGGTTCCGTCGTTGACGGAAGGTACGTGTCACCGAGGTTCCTGGCCTCGGTGAGATAAGAGCTGGATTTTTTGTGTGTCAACAGAAGCTAGTGCTGTTTGACACATTGATATTTAGTATGGCTACAAAGCCGGTCCGGGCCAGCTCTTATTGGGAACAGTCAAGTGCTGGGTGGGAGACTATTCCCCACGGTCCAGGCCGGACTTTTTCCGGGCCTTTAAAAGGCAGCCACCTCAGCAGTAGGGAGGTGATTATCCTGGAAGCTGCTGGTGTTACTGTGGAGCTCTCAGGGCTGAGAGCAAGAGTCTGCAATCAGGCGTGCAGTCTACCTAGAAGCCTCTGGTGGAAACTTTGCGTGGCCGAGCTAACTGCCAGGTGTGAACTAACACCGACCACTCAGGTGACCTTGCTGTGGGACTGATGTTTTTGCCTTGTGGTTTGCCTCGTGTGAACAAGCACTAAGACTGTTTCTGTGTTGCTGAGTGTGAATAAAACACTTCTGCTTTACCCAGAGAACTGTGTACCTTGCCTCCATACTGCGTCCGCAAGCCTGTCTACCAGAGCAAATCCCCACATTTGGTGGAGGATGCGGGCATGCGCAGTGAGGCTGGCGTGAACGCCGAAAATTTTTGTTTTTGCTGTGTTAGACTGCATGTCATATATCAGGCCTGCAAGTTTTATGGTTCCTGACAAGATGGAGGAGGCCATTAAGCACCTGATTCAGAGTAATCTACAGCAGCAACAGGCTAATGAGCTACAGCAAAAAAGACATGAGGAGGCTATGTGTGCACAGCAGCAGAAGAACAATCTCCTAATGCAGCAGCTGGTAGCCATCCCAGCAAGGAGTTGCAACCACGACAGCCCCGACTGTGTCTACCGCCAGGGACAAAGTCCGATCCGCCTTGAGGAAAATGGGTCCGGAAGGCGATATAGAGGCATTCCTGACGGTATTCGAAAGAACCTCAGAGCAAGAGAGGCTGCCATTGGAGCAATGGGCTGAGGTGGTGGCGCCTTTTCTGGTGGGGGACGCACAAAAGGACTATTTTGACCTCAGCTGCGAGGAGGCAAAGGACTATGAGAGGCTAAAAGGTGAGGTGTTGGCCAGGTTGGGGGTAAACACCTTTGTGCGAGCGCACAGAGTGTGTCAGTGGGTGTTTTCTGAGTCCCGACCCATCCGGTCACAAGCCTATGACTTACTTCACCTAGTAAAAAAATGGCTCCAGCCTGAACTGTTGAGCCCTTCTCAGATGGTTGAAAGGGTCGTGGTCGACAGGTTTGTGCGTACCCTCCCATACAGCGCTGGGTGGGACAAAGCGATCCAGACAACCGGGAGCAACTGGTTAGCCTGGTGGAGAGGTATATGGCCACTCAGGATTTGTTGAGGGACTCTACGGTACTACCGAAGTCACGTCAGCCCCAGTTGCTGACCCGGGATCCTGGAAAAGGGATCCTACCTCATAAGGAGGGGAGTGGATCTCCAGTCCGTGGGAGGAATACCCGGGGGAGGAGGGAGGCTGCGGGGGTCAGATGTTGGCATTGTCAGGACTGGGGACATGTGGCCGCCAACTGCCCTAGGGCATCCGAACCCATGGACTGCGGGTTCGCTCGCCGGTCCTCTCTTTTGCCCAACCAGTGTATATAGCTGACCCCCTGCTGGCCGCGGACACCCCTCCGGTGTGTGACATCATGGTTAATGGACACTCCGTGCAGGCTCTGCTGGACTCTGGGAGCCTGGTAACTCTGGTCCATGAGTCGTTGGTAACGGAAAAACTCCCAGAAAGGCGAACCCTTACCATTGTCTGTATACATGGGGATCGCCGGGAGTATCCCACCACTAAGGTTTCCCTGGCGGTGGGTGGGAAAGAGGTACCACATGTCGTGGGAGTGGGGAGACGGCTCCCTTATGCCGCAATAGTGGGGAGAGACTTTCCCCTGTTCTGGACTTTGTGGAGGAACCGATTGCCTACCTGTGGGGAAGAAAAATGTCCGGGTCCCGAACCCGAGGACCCAGAGGCAGAGGCAACAGCGGTAGTGGTGACCACTATTTCTGTGATAGAGGAGGAGACAACCCCACTGAGTGTAATGGTGGGAGACATGGAGGGCTTGCCACTGGGACCTGACTTGGCAGACCTCAACGTCTCTGGAGAAAATTTTGGGACCGCGCAACATTGGGGCCAAACCCTAGCCAGGGCCTGGGAGAACGTTGTGATAATTGATGGTTAACCCCAAAAACCTGGGGCTGAGTTAATGTTTCCCCGTTTTGTTGTTCACCAGGAAATGTTGTATTGGGTGAACCAAATCCGGGGTGAGCATATTGAACAGTTGGTGGTGCCCACAGCGTATCGCAAACTCGTTATGGAGCTTGCCCACCAACATGTTCTTGGGGGACACTTGGGGTGTCAGAAAACCCAGGACCGCATACTGCAGCGGTTTTATTGGCCCAGTGTGTTCAAGGAGGTAGAAAATTATTGTAAGTCCTGTCCAACTTGTCAGGTAAATAGCCTCCAGCCACATTTCCGTAGTCCTCTGGTACCTCTTCCAATCATTGAGGTACCGTTTGAGCGAATCGCTATGGATCTAATAGGGCCCATACCGAAGTCTGCTAGGGGCCACCAACACATTCTGGTCGTTCTCGAATACGCCACTCGGTATCCGGAGGCGGTGCCCCTGCGACATACATCAGCTAAGCTCATAGCTAAGGAGTTAATGGAAATGTTTTCCTGGGTGGGCCTGCCTAAGGAGGTTCTGACAGACCAAGGGACCCCTTTTATGTCCAAGGTTATGAGAGGACTATGTAAATTGTTGCGTATAAAACAGTTGCGGACGTCCGTTTACCATCCGCAAACGGACGGTCTCGTCAAAAGGTTTAACCAAACTTTAAAAAATATGTTAAAAAGGGTGGTGTCTAGAGATGGGAAGGACTGGGACCTGCTTCTGCCCTATCTCATGTTCGCAGTGCGAGAGGTGCCCCAGGCCTCTACTGGGTTCTCGCCCTTCGAACTGCTTTATGGCCGACACCCTCGGGGCCTGTTAGACATCGCCAAGGAAGCGTGGGAACAACAACCCGTCCCCCACAAAAGTGTCATTGAGTATGTCACCCAGATGCAGGAACGGATGGAAAGGGTGTTGCCGCTGGTCGGGGAGCATATGGAGGCAGCGCAACAAGCCCAGAGTAGGGTGTATAATCGTCAGGCTCGGGTTCAATCCGGGAGATCGGGTTTTGGTTCTGGTACCCACCCTTGACAGCAAGTTGCTAGCTAGGTGGCAGGGCCCCTATGAGGTGATCGAGAAGTTAGGGGAAGTAAATTACAAAGTACACCAGCCAGGGCAGCGCAAGCCGGAGCAGGTGTACCATGTGAATTTACTAAAGCCGTGGAAAGATAGTGACTCGTCCGACAACAGCCCCCGGCCAGGGCTTCTAGGTGAAAAGGGTCCAGCCCCACAGTTTGAGGTCTGTGAAGCAGTAACCACGGTAAAAATTGCAGACAGCCTGTCTTCCAAACAAGTTCAGGAAGTCAGGGAGTTCATAAGTCGGAACACGGATGTGTTCTCTGACCTCCCTGGCCGCACTTCCCTCATCCAACATGACATCGTCACTGTGCCTCAGGCCAAGATCCGGTTAAAACCATACCGGGTACCCGAGTCTCGGCGACGGGCCATCGCGGAGGAAGTGCAATTAATGTTGAAGCTCGATGTCATTGAGGAGTCGAAAAGTGAATGGGCGAGTCCCATAGTCCTAATACCCAAGCCAGATGGGACGTTGCGGTTCTGCAACGATTTTCGCAAGTTAAATGAAGTGTCCAAGTTTGATGCGTATCCCATGCGCCGGGTAGACGAGCTTGTTGAGAATTTAGGGCAAGCCCGTTATTTTTCTGTGCTAGACCTCACTAAAGGGTACTGGCAGGTACCCTTAACGGAGTCGGCCAAGGAAAAAACTGCTTTTGTTACCCCACAGGGCCTGTATCATTATAAGGTATTACCCTTTGGCCTGCATGGCGCCCCCGCCATCTTCCAAAGGTTAATGGACATTGTGCTGTGACCTCATCGTCGGTATGCCTTGGCCTACTTAGATGATGCAGTCATCCACAGCACTGGAGGTCATCAAACCTCAGGTAAATAAGATAGAGGCAATACGTAATTGGCCCTGACCGGTCACCACCAGGCAGGTAAAATCATTCCTGGGGATTGTAGGGTACTACATGAGGTTTGTGCCCCACTTTGCCACGATAGCAGCACCGTTGACAGACCTGTTGAAGGGACGAAAGTCCGGAAAGGTTCACTGGAGTGAGAAGGCGGAAGAGGCTTTCTCTGCATTGAAGTCGGCCCTGTGTGGGTCCCCGGTTTTGGTGACACCCGACTTCAACAGGGAATTCATAGTACAGACGAATGCCTCGGAGGTAGGCCTCAGTGCTGTACTGTCTCAGGAAGTCAACGGCGAAGAACATCCCGTTGTCTTCCTGAGCCGTAAGCTCAACCCAGCCGAGACCAGGTATAGCATAGTGGAGAAGGAGTGCCTGGCTATCAAGTGGGCACTCGAGTCTCTCTGCTATTACTTGTTAGGGAGGAAGTTCCGTCGGGTGACCGACTATTCCCTTCTCAAATGGATGAGCCAGGCCAAGGAGAGGAATGCTCGGGTCACCAGGTGGTTCCTGTCCTTACAGAACTTCAAGTTCTCAGTAGAACACAGGGCAGGCCGCTTTCAGGGTAATGCAGATGCTCTGTCCCGCGTCCACTGCCTCACATGTGTTCACCCGCTCAGGGTTGAACAAAGGGGGGGGGGTGTGTAAGAGAACGCAAGGTTCCGTCGTCGACGGAAGGTACGTGTCACCGAGGTTCTTGTCCTCGGTGAGATAAGAGCCGGATTTTTTGTGTGTCAGCAGCAGCTAGTACTGTTTGACACATTGATATTTAGTATGGTTACAAAGCCGTTTCGGGCCGGCTCTTATTGGGAATAGTCAAGTGCTGGGTGGGAGACTATTCCCCACGGTCCAGGCCGGACTTTTTCCGGGTCTTTAAAAGGCAGCCACCTCAGCAGGTGGGGAGGTGATTATCCTGGAAGATGTTGGTGTTACTGTGGAGCTCTCAGGGCTGAGAGCAAGAGTCTGCAATCAGGCGTGCAGTCTACCTAGAAGCCTCTGGTGGAAACTTTGCGTGGCCGAGCTAACTGCCAGGTGTGAACTAACACCGACCACTCAGGTGACCTTGCTGTGGGACTGATGTTTTTGCCTTGTGTTTTGCCTCGTGTGAACAAGCACTAAGACTGTTTCTGTTTTGCCTCATGTGAACAAGCACTAAGACTGTTTCTGTGTTGCTGAGTGTGAATAAAACACTTCTGCTTTACCCAGAGAACTGTGTACCTTGCCTCCATACTGCGTCCGCAAGCCTGTCTACCAGAGCAAATCCCCACAATGTATATATATATATCTATATATATATATTTATTTTTTTATTTTTATTTTATTTATTTATTTATTTTTCTTCTCTCTCACTCTTTGTCCTGACCCCCCCCCCCTTCCACCTACCTGAGGTGGATGGGGTAGTTGTGGGTATATGGTAGGGAGAGAAGGGGTGGGGAAGGGTGGGCGGGGGGAGGGGGGATAAGAATGAATAAAGGGTTAAAGGTAATATAAGCAATGCGATATTTATTGTTATGTACTGGATAAGTCAAGTATTTCCATCTAGACGGTATTTAAATGGGAGGTGAATGGATGCCCTACCACCCCTATTCATGTATTTGTCTTTATTACTCTCATCCTTCTCTGGTTGATGCTTAATGTTTTTACTATATAAGTGTAAAATGTATAGCTATTTTGCTATTGCTAAAATGTATTACTATTTTTATGTGTTTTTTTTTTGTAATTTTCTAATAAAAGAATTAAAAAGAAAAAAAAGACCTAACAGTCCTTTTAAGGACTAGAGTGTGTGTTTGACAGCAGTGCAGCACCTATTTTTTTTCTTTTTTAAGAAGGGGGTTAATTTAGCACTATCAGGGCCAGGGAGGGACAGATAAGTGCAGGGATTGAAAATCGCTTTAATAACTTTGATAAGACAGAAAGATTTCCGATTAGTGACATCTACAAAACGCCATCATTAAGCAGTGTGTTGGGCAGATATTATAGATATTTACTGTAAAAATCACATCATCCGTGGCCTAGTGTGGTGGTGAAAAATTGAATTTCTCTGTCTCCTGTAGATTACAGAAAGCAAATACAGTGTTTACTGTAAAAATTACATTATCCGTGGCCTAGTGTGGTGGTGAAAAATTTAATTTCTCTGTCTCCTGCACATTACAGAAAGCAAATACAGTGTTTTCTGTAAAAATTACATTATCTGTGGCCTAGTGTGGTGGTTAAAAATTGTATTTCTCTGTCTCCTGTACATTACAGAAAGCAAATACAGTGGTTACTGTAAAAATTATATTATCCCTGGCCTAGTGTTGTGCCGAAAAATTGTATTTCTCTGTCTCCTGTTCATTCCAGCCAGCAAATACAGTGTGTACAGTAAAACATTCATTATCTGTGGCCTAGTGTACTCCTGAAAATCTTTATATTTCTGTGTTCGGTACATTACAGCAAGCCAATACAGTGTGTACTTTAAAAATAACATTATCTGTGGCCTAGTGAGGTACCAAAAAATTGTATTTCTCTGTCTCCTGTTCATTACAGACAGCATATACATTGTGTACAGTTAAAAATTATTATCTGTGGCCTAGTGTACTCCTGAAAATCTTTATTTTTCAGTGTTCAGTTCATTACAGCAAGCCGATACAGTGTGTACTGTAAAAATAACATTTGCACCATCAGCTTGGAGGAGGTCTGCTCACCTGTAGCCCATCACTGCAATGATTTATGGGGTTCGCTAGGCTTCAGGCCCTCACCTCCAATGCTTTATACTGTCTGCTTACCGCTAGGCCATCACTGCAATGATTTATGTGGTTCTTTAGGCTCCAGGCCCTCACCTCTAATGCTTTATAAGGTCTTCTCACCTGTAGCCCATCACTGCAATGATTTATGGGGTTTGCTAGGCTTCAGGCCCTCACCTCCAATGCTTTATACCGTCTGGTCACCTGTAGGCCATCACTGCAATGTTTTATGGAGTTCGCTAGGCTTCAGGCCCTCACCTCTAATGCTTTATACCGTCTGCTCACCTGTAGCCCATTACTGCAATGATTTTTGGGGTTCGCTAGGCTTCAGGCCCTCACCTCCATTGCTTTATACCGTCTTCTCACCTGTAGGCCATCACTGCAATGATTTATGGGGTTCACTAGGCTTCAGGCCCTCTCCTCCAATGCTTTATACCGTCTGCTCACCTGTAGCCCATCACTGCAATATTTTATAGAGTTCTCTAGGCTTCAGGCCCTCACCTCCAATGCTTTATAAGGTCTGCTCACCTGTAGACTATCACTGAAATATTTTATGGGGTTCTCTAGGCTCCAGGCCCTCACCTCCAATGCTTTATACCATCTGCTCACCTCTAGCCCATCACTGCAATGATTTATGGGTTTTTCTAGGCTTCAGGCCCTCACCTCCAATGCTTCATACCGTCTGCTCACCTGTAGCCCATCACTGCAATGATTTATGGTGTTCGCTAGGCTTCAGACCCTCACCTCCAATGCTTTATACCATCTGCTCACCTGTAGCCCATCACTGCAATGTTTTATGGGGTTCTCTAGGCTTCCAGACCTTACCTCCAATGCTTTATAAGGTCTGCTCACTTGTAGGCCATCACTGCAGTGATTTATGGGGTTCGCTTTTTAAATGAAGTATTATAGCAATATACTGTACATGTGAACAATCAGGATCAGACAGTCACCATTAAATAAACCCAAATAGTAAATACCTCACAACCACACATGAAATAAAACTAGCAAACAAAAAAAAGGTGTGTAGTAGGCAATAAACAAAATGCAGTGCAATACTATCTATTCATAAAATTACAATACTTTGCATCGTTCACAGTACAAAAGGTTTAAAAACATGTTTAAAAATAGCACAAAAAGTGAAGACATGACCAAAATAAAGTACCCTGATAAGTACTAGCCACCAAACCCAATACTCCTATCAAAATAATTGATAGTGGGCCTTAAAAAACAGCGTGAGCATAGATGGATCCAATAAAATAGATTGTGTAGCTTACAAAATATGGCATCAGATAACTTGCATATGTGCCCCATTGTGAGATATGAGCATGGCATTGTATAGATGAGGGTACATAACCTCATGTGTATCGCCACAGATTGTAACTTCCTCGTGGGAACAATATACATGCAATAAAAGTATTGTTAGTTTTTTTCCCCAGCTCTTGTACGTTCCCCATGATATTTCTCCGGTCGCTAAATTTTTGTCCACTCTCTCATGAATTCAGTGGTGGACTGGCATACTCAGTTTCTCTGCTCCCTTCCTTCTCTCAATGGCAGTATAATGATCTCATATAGAAGTGGCCCATTCATAACTAACTATTAAATTCACAGAAATATATAGTTCCCTCTCTACAAAGTGGAAAAGGAAATTGCATTGCATACCATTTATTAGTGCAGTTGCTTGAGCTTTGTGTCAGGGACTATTTTCTATGCAGGAGCGGAAGACAGGTGAAGGGGTTAACAAGAAATTACTGCAGGTTGTTGATAAGTTTTTCCTTACCCACAGAAAGTAAAAAAAGAACTGCAGGTGAGTAAAAATTTAATACAAGATTGAAAATTACACTGGAGAGCAGCATTATTGCATTAATACACGGTATAGTGAAAATAATTGTGTTTTAGGCAGATATGAAAAAATACTGCAAAGTAATAATGCTTTAAAAAAAGAGATGTTTATAGTTCATCTTTAACAAAATGCAAAGTAAAATAAAAATGAATATTTGGTGTGACCACCCTTGGCCTTTAAATTAAAATCAATTCTTCTAGGAACACTTGCACACACTAAAAGCAAATCTTAGGCTTGCTCAAATCCTTCTGTCACCCCAGGCAGATTCAATTATACTGAGATCAGGACTGTGGGGGCCATGTCATCATTTCCAGGACTCCTTGTTCTTCTTTACACTGAAGCAGGGGCGTTGCTAGGGTCTGAAAACATCTGGGGCACATGCACACTGTACCACGCCCACGTAAAGCCATACCCCAACCCCGCCATCGCCACCAGTGGGGTGGGGTGGGGGGGGGAGGCTTTTCACAGTAGTTATTAACCCTTTTCAGCAGTCCTCCTTCACAGTAGTTATTAACCCCTTAACCCCCTTTCAGCAGTCCCCCCTTCAGTGAATGGGGGACTGCTGAAAGGGGTTAATAACGACTGTGAAGGGCCTAGCTGTCTGGGCAACCCGACAGATCATCCTCCCACCCCCCTTGTACTTGTTCCGCTGATCCACTACTTGCAGGCTGCGTGGGCATGAGTACAGTCACTTCGGTGCGCAATGCCGTCATGCGGTGCGTGATCCCGCGAGACCCGTGACCTACAGCGGCGGGTCTCAGGGGATCACGCACCGCAGGCCAGCATAACATTAGGGGCACTGTACAAAACATCCGGGGCTCGAGCCCCGAATGTTTTGACCTAACGAGGCCCTGGACTCAAGATGATCGTAAAGACAATGGCTGTATGATTGGGGTCATTGTCCTGCTGCAGAATAAATGTGGAACCAATCAAACCCCCCAAGATGGTATTGCTTGATGAATGATTTTCTGCCTGTATTTTTTTAGGATTGAGAACACCATTAATCCTGACCAAATCCCCAAATCCACTTGCGGAAGTGCAGCCACAAACTTTGAAGGGAACTCCATCATGCTTCACTGTTGCTTGTCCACTGGAGGAAGGCCTGCAGGTTGCAGTGATTCAGGCTCAGTGTATAAGCAGCTCCACATACCCTCACCTCAACTATCAGTGAGAAAAGATCTTATAAGGCGCTGCATCTGTCACTAACAGAAGAGTGCTGGGGCTGTGGAGCTGCTCATACACTAAGCCTGAATTACTGAAGCCTATGGACCCGCCCTCTCTGGCTTTGTGAGAGTGGTGCCACTGCCCAAAATATTCAAAGTTTTTTAGAGCCTGCCAATGACTAAAAGTAGGGGCAAATGTATCTATTACCTATATCTGTCAGCAGTTTTGTGTCATCAACACTAATGACAGACTCCTCTAAAAAACATATAAAGATCAAAATACTTCACCGATTCACACCACCTGCCATCCCAATGCCACCCTGGTCCCAACTGTTCTCTACTTCTTGTTCTCACAGAAAATGCTAAGCAAGATACCAGTAGAGGCGTTGACCACTGCAGCCAGTAATTAGCTGAGCAGGCATTTCCAGACAATGCTGCATGTTGAGCTGGCAGCAGGAAAAAGAAGGTGACGGGGACCTGACAGCGTCCGAATTGAGGAGGGGGGGGATAGGTGAGTATTGTTGTTTTAGGTTTTTATGACACTGAGCCCACTGCTACCAATTTTTCATGCTGAGAAACCTGTTTAATGTTTTAGTTGAGTGGTGTATATTTCTTACCTGAGATAGTTCCTGGTCACTTTTTTAGTTGCTCTTCAATCTTCAAATATTGTTATTTTGTTTTCATTTAGTGAATAGAATTAAACTATGTCATAATGGAATCCTTCTGCTCTAATGCATAGAGCCGAGTACAAGAAGAACATCTGCTCAGTTGCTTTTAGTGAAAATAGAAATGACAACCTGCAAATGAGACATTTCCATGAATAGAGATCATTTTGCAAATGGCTTTTAAATACTTCGCTTCTGAAAACCAAATTGCAATCAGTTTGCTTCAGTCAGCAGAATATTTTAAGAAAAAGCTTTTAACAACATTGGGATAACAAACAAACAGATTTCCCCCTGCCAGAAAAAGGCTCCAGATAATGTATTTAGTGTCCTTATTAAAATGTTAAAGGAATCCCCAAGTGAAGTGACTTCATTATGTCTCTGAAGATTTATAGAAAATCATGAATAGTTTAAGTTACGGCATTCTATTTTCCTGCAGTATAATACCTCATATACTATACATTGCCTTCATTTCAAAGGGTTGTCCACAGGTACAAATAAAAGATCTATATATATAAAAAAAGGACGTATATATGTATGTATGTATGTTCCGCGATCACTCAAAAAAGCAAGCATCAATTTCAACGAAACTTGGTATACACATCCCTTGCTACCTGGAAAGAAATCTTGGGGGGGGGGGGGGATCATAGCTCTCTAGGACGTACCGTTCCTGAGATATTCCTAAAAAATGACCTGCATTAGCCAGTAAAAGCCTGCAAGTCTTTCTTTTCATATCCCAACTGCCATACACACGGTCACATGTCCCTTATAAGCCAATAGAAGCTTGCAGGCCCTTAGTCTCCACATACACACAGTTTTACTCCAGGTTTCCATAACAACCCAGCCATTTTTCTTCACTGCTGAAGGTCAGCTTTAGGCTAGGGCTATACGACAACCTGTGTCGCGCAACACATAGGGCACAACTACATATAGGCTACGGTATTGCACTGCGACATATGACATGCTGCGACTGCAATGCGACAGTCGCAGAAAAATCCATCTTGGATGAATTTTTTGTAACTGTCGCAGTCGCAGCATGTCACATGTCGCAGTGCGACACCATAGCCTATCATTATAAAAATTGTTGAGACAAAATGTTGTCATGTAGCCCGAGCACTAAAGTGGCAGGGCGCTGTGGAGGTCACTGATAAGGGAGCGGACACTGTGGAGGTCATTGTTAAGAGGGCAGGGGCCACTATTAAAGGGGAAACTGCTATGGAGGTCACTGTTGAGGCAGTGGGGTACTGTGGAGGTCACTGTTAAGGGGGCAGGCTCCTGAGGAGGTCACTATCAAGGGAGTGGGGTGCTGTGAAGCTCACTGTTAAAGGGGCACGCTGCTGTGAAGGTCAAAGTTAAGGGTATTGGCTGCTGTGGAGGTCCCATTTTAAAGTGGTGGGGCATTGTGGGGGGGGGGGTCAGTGTTAAGGGGTGGGGGACTGTGAAGTTCACTGTTAAAGGGGCGGAGTGCTGTAGCGGTCACTGTTATGGGGGATACTGTCGATATCTTTTAACGACACACAAACATTAAATGAAATAGATTAAATATACCCCTGTGAAGCTGGGTTCTTCTGCTAGTAATGCAATAAAGTAAAAACATGAATCATCTGTTCAATCCCTTATGGGGGTTCCCCGCTGGTCTATGTTTTCTTTTCAATGGAGATTTTACAGTTGATTTTTTTATATTACATTTTCTGCTGTCCATTTTTTGTTCTCCCAGGGTTTTCTGGAAATAAAATATTGATAAAACATCCTGGGTATAGGTCATCAATATTTAAGTCCTGGAAACACAAATTAATAATTTTATTAGGTGTAAATCTCTTTATATGGGGTTAGCACTGTTGGCTTGCAGCACAAGGATCTTGGGCTTGAATATGGCCAAGGCAGTCTCTTCATGGAGTCTATAGGTTCTCCAGTGCTTCTGCATGTTTCCTCCAGGTACTCTGATTAACGCTCATACCAGAAAAACCTTATAAGCAAATACATGTAAAATTGGCATTAAAACCTCACAATGGTAATGTAATCTACATCCTTTCTAGCTTCAGTAGTGGTAAATATATGTGTATATGGGGGCATCAATATATCTGAAGACTTGAACTCTAACAAAGTCTGTAAGAGAACACCATGTCTAATAGAAATCAGAACAGAAGATAACGTCATCATATTCTTTCTTCAGGTTTTGGTCCCTTTTTTAACTAATCATACAATATCACAACATAGAAGAGATTAAAAGACATTGGGGAAGATTTACTAATCCTGTAATATTGAGACAGCCTAAACATAATTAGGCAGTTTAAAGATGTGCCAAGTTTATTACATTGGCTCCCTGTTTGATTAACATGGTGCATATTTAGATATCTTTAAGAATATCATGGCTGGCTTAAGTTGTACCGAAATTCTGACGAGCGATGATGCCTTTTAAGCTATTGTCATGTTGTCATGTGCCAATTAGGGAGAACACCTTCGTAATTTTTACACCTGAACATGCCAACAGCACCCCCGGGGGAGGAGATACAGCATTACTTTTATATATGTAATTGTCCTTAGCAACCAGTCATGCATGAGAAACAAAGTTTTCCATTTGTCTTGTTGTCATTAGGGAGATCACCTCCATGATTTTATTTATTTGAGCAGGCCAACACTACCAACTACCAGGGCATGCTGGGAGTTGTAGTTTTGCAACAGCTGCTTTTTAAGCCAAAGGACTTCCAATGAGCCATGCCCATTGTCCACCAATCCAAGCCCCCTTGTCTAGTGAGCTGCAAAAAGCATCTAAGGACATAGTACGTGTGGTGCAAGGCCATACAATTTTTGAAGCAAAATAAGCCAAAATTGTGATGCTTTTGGCTTAGTAAATCCCTTTCCCCCATTATTCCCATTGCTTTTTACTGATTACCTATTTAGAGGATAGCATGGAATTAATAAAAGGCTGATTAACATGTGCATGGTGTGGACGCTCCATATGCCGCTATCCTCCCCCAGGTAATGGTATTGGATTTTAGATTGGTTGACTACTTTGACACTTATACAGAAAGTACACCTTATTGGTGAGTTTTAATGAACAGGTGTCATTAAGAGCAATATTGAATTGTTATTGGTATATGTTAATTAGAGGAGGTACCATGTATGGTATATAAATTGCTTAAGCTCACTTCAGATTATGCTTGATAAAGACTACTATGTAGTCGAAACGTTGCACTTTTTGGCGTTATTTGCAAATTCTTTCATGGACCCACTGTGAATAAAATTCACTTCTGTAGATGCTGCCGTCAATTTGTTTTTGTATGCTGATCGGATGACCGAGGTGGCTCTGAGGTCGAGGATGGGCTGATGCATTCCAGTTAAAGTATAAACAGTATTGAGTGCTGCTCTAAACATTATATTTGCTATCTAGCAGATAAATCTGTAAAAAAAAATCTTAGAAAACCAGATTAACCCATATGTTCTCTGCAGGATTGATACAAAACTTTTTGCTACATGGTCATACAGAAATTGTTGCAGACTGACAATCACTAAAGGCAACTATGTTTCTTGTTTACTTGTATCATTCATTTCTTGGCATAATGTCTCTTTAAAATGCATATTATCAAAGAGCACCTTTACCAGTAACCTTTACTGATATTAGTTAAAATTATCCCACATATGTGCCATACAAAGCAATTTATCAATTAGGCCTCTTGCACATGACCGTATGCCCTCCAAGACATACGTCCCGCCATATGTCCCGGAGGCCCTCTACACATCTATACCACATTCAATGGAACTTAAGGCTACTAAGTACTTTCTAGATTATTATCATGGCCATAAGAGTTTTGTTCTCTGTTTGCTGGAATTTATCTTGATTCACAACTATTTTGTATTTGATACGAAATACTACCACAGCCCAGGGGCAACGCAATGGGAGTCCCTGTGCCCCGACGTATGAAAATTTGCTCCTGGGCACGTGGCTGACCAATAGACAACTTTGTACCTTTCGTTGTGGCCACTGTAAAGCTTGTCAATTTATTTCTTGAGAGTCTCAGTTCTCTGACTCTGGTGGACACAAGATATACCACACCCATTAGTTTGCTAATTGCAATATTGAATGAGTTGTATATTTATGTAAGTGTACGTGCGATCTCGTGTTTGTAGTCAAAACATGCAGGGCATTTAAGAGATGTATTTTGGAACATGTTGGTGATGTTAGGAATAGAGTTGAGCGAACCCGAACTGTATAGTTCGAATTTTGGGGTGTTTGGGACCCGGACCTGAACAATTTAAAAAAAAGTTTGGGTTCGGGTCCATTGTTCAGCGATTTCTTCCCGCTTTCTGAAGGGCTGCACAGCAGCCAATCAGCTAGCGTTTTACTTCCTACCCTAAGAATCCATCACAGCCATGCCTACTGCAGCATGTGACCCAGCCTCTATTTAAGTTGGAGTCACGTAGCGCCGCCCGTCACTCTGCTCTGATTAGTGTAGGGATAGGGTGCAGCTGCTGTGAGGGCAAGATTAGGCAGCAAAACGACTTAATGAAGTGATCGATCTACATCTGTGAATGATTCAACTTGTGTTAGTTCATTGCGCACAGGTTTTTCGGCTGCCCAAAGCTTTTTTCTGTCACTTTTTTTTGGGGTGATCGGCGGCCATTTTGTGATCTTTTGGTGCACCAGCACATGTTTTCAGCTGCCACTAAGTTCAACATACATTTTTGGGTTCAATAGTAGGCTTTTTTTTGCAATATCCTACTTCAAGGGTTGTGCAGCTGTGCTCACTGTCACACCTTGAAACGCAGGATAGAAATTGCTATATTTTATTAAGGGGTGAAATTCAATGGCCAAAATACCAATACCTTAAATCTGGTGTTCCAGCTGTGGCTGGCTAAGTTTAATACTGTACATCAAAGGATAGATTTTTTTCTGGGGTGAAATTCGATTGCCAAAATAACAATCTGTAGTGTCCCACTACGTAAAAGTGGGCACTACTAAGGGTCAATTGGGTCACGTTGTTCCCCACCTCCTGTGGGAGATTGGTCAATGTATAATGTAATGTATTGTACTGCATTTTCTCATGTATTCCCTGTGTGCCAGGCCTGCTAGGGTGTAGTTTCTCCTCCAGAGCTATAGAGGGAGCTAGAGAACCCCCTAGTATATATAGATATCCAGTTCAGGAGTAGGGTGTGCAGAGTTTAGTTCAGCTGAGAGCATGCAGCTAGATAGTCCAGGTTCAACACCTGAGTCCAGGAGAGAAGTCCTCCTGAGGTACCCTTCCTGCAGAGACAGAGTACAGAGGATCCAGGTTTAACCCTGAGGTACGCAGAAGTAACTCCTCATCCTGCCACCTGCAGAGTCCACAGCAGTGCTATCTTATCCAGCTAAGTATAGAGCTGTGAAGGAAGAAGTTCATTGCCAGCAATAGAATATATTCCAGAGGAGGTTTCCCTTACCCAAGGATAAAGCCAGCTATAGGGAATACGGGCCTTGCATGAATGCCAGACAGGATCTTCAGAAAGTATAGCCTGATCCGTGAGTTACAATTCCCTCTGAGTCACCTTGCTAGGATCCTACCTGCCACCTTTGTAAAGCCTGCATGTAACCAATTGTCTTCTTGTGGAACTGTCTGGAGTTTGTACATAGTTGAACTGTTCAGTAAAGAAGGATTCTGGTTCACTGCAATCGTGTGTACCTCCATTATTCCTACTAACAATCAGTGTGCCACCGTTACCGGCACTGGCGTCACGAACTGTTAGGGACCTTGCCACAAGCACGCTAAACCTTCAACACCCAAGGCACCTCACATACCACCTGGCCTGGTCCCTATACCTAGAGAGTGCCCCAGAGGATCCACGTGCCACCTCTCCATCACTGACTGCACGCCTGCCTAGGGTCTACTACAAACTGTGAGTACCAAGAGCAACACTCGGTCTAGCTACTGACCCCCGTGACCTCGCACTCACTCACCCTGAAGGTCTGGCATACTGCATGTCAAATTTTGTCGTCAGGAACAGGATTCGGACACCCCTGGCATACACCCCGAGAAACGAGGCCCAGCATTGCCCATGGCCATGGACCGGGCCCTGTCGATTCCACCGACAACAGGAGGGATTTCCTCAACCCGCTTTGGCCTCCACTGATGGAGGAGATTCTCAGTGCCGCGGTGCACAAAACCACTGCAAAGAAAATATTTTATGAGGAGATCGCTAAGAACATATATGAGGACCAGTTCGATGGCAAACCCCGGCTGGAGCGACGCACCTGAACCGTGTTCACCTTTGACAAGGCCCGAGGCTTCGGGATAATCTGGGAAACTGGCACCAACCGGGACTATTATGTAAACCGTTGTTCTGTGAAACGCAACTATCTACTGGAATGTCTGCATAACCTCACGGCAGGTGAGCTTGTTGAATTTACCCCTGCCAAGAGCCTGTGAGGCCCTTATGCTACCACGGTGTCCCATCCGCGAGCCAAGCCAGAGGACTGGGAGGGCGGAGATAACAACACCAGCCCAGGGGCCGCATCAAAATCTGTGCCTGGGCCTGCCCACTCAACTTACCAGGAGCACGCCACCTTCATCGGGCCCAACATCTTCTGGCAGCCGACCATCCTGGAAAAGCCTGCCAGCCCTTATCCGTCACCTGACTTCCAGCGCAGAGCAAGAGAGATGGCCCCAAAGGAAGAACGGGAAAAGTGGGAGGCTTACTTGGCGGCCCTACCGTCTGCCGAAGCTGGAGTTGCTCCTCCGGTACCATCCAAAGTCTACCAGCCAGAAAAGCTGTGTTGCACCAGGAGTGTCAGGCGTGTCCCGATTCCAGTTAAAGATAGAGAGCTTGACTTCTCCCAAAGAAAATAATCCGTACGAATCCTTCACCCAGACGGCACCGTGCTGTGGCCTGCCACGGCTAACCAGCGGCTACCTGTGCCAACCGACTCTTCTGAAGAAGAGGAACAGGAGGAATTTGACACATACCTGTGAGTAGGCCTATATTGTTTGAGAAATCCTCACAGTGAACTTAATTGTTTCAGGACAGGAGTCCTATGCTTTGGCATACAGAGCTGCTGCCAGTTCTTCCACGGCCCAGTGGTAGTCGCAAGGCCACTGAGAATTACAATGCTCCTTTGCAATGCTGTTCCCAGGACATCCTGCGTGCTTAAAGTGCCATTTTAATATTTTAATATATTTAATATTTAATATGTTTTGCACCTTTTTTCCCTTTTAACCACTTTTCAGGTTGAGTAGGGGTATTGAAGCAGCACTTTTATCTACCAGGAGTTACCAGGAGAAAGTATTCCTGAGATGGGAGTCCTGTGCTGTGACTGTTTTATGCAATGTTTATTCAAGAACTTCCCACTGAGGAAGGGATAGTGTATTATCCCGAAACGCGTATGGAAGGAAGGTGGATGTGCCCGAGTTAAAGACCCTCCAAGAAAGGATACTGTATGGCCATACAATAAAGGATCCGAATCATCTAAACGAATAAGAAGAAACAGATAATCCTACTACCTCCGTTCCCTAGCGTCCGAATATACATCAGTGGGGACGACATTACGTGTACTCTCGCGAGAACCTACATCGTTTGGCTCGAGGTGTGCGACGCGAGACGCCGACAGACGATCCGCTCCGCTCGCCCCTCGCCCGGCCATCTGAGAGGCACAAACTCATAGGGAAGGAGGTAAGAGATATTAACAGAGACTCTTGGGAGGAAATATACATTGGAGACTGAGAAGTAATTTGTTTAAACTCCGTGGAGACTTATGCTGGTTACCTTTACTGTCAACATGTCGGACATTTGAGGCGTACAGCCATAGCTTCAGCGCATTTTTCCTTGGTTGCTTTTCCACATAGAACTTTAAGCGGTCCTATACAACATTATAGGGTGGAAAGAAGATCGCCTGCAACCAATATTATTTACATATATATTACAATAGAGTTGAGAATACCTGTGTTCCCTGTTGGTACAGAAAAACACACATAAACCGCAACAACTACCGCATGAAAAGGACTCAAGCAATCAGCAGTTTTGCTTTCTGCATCAATATATGTAGTTTTTATAGTGTTTTATTGTTTTAACATTGAAGTATATTGTTTAGGATCCCTATTAAATATAAAGTTTTTTATGCTATTCAGTCTGATGTCGGATGTATGAGTGCTCACCAAACTTAGCCATACATATTTACCTTTTTATTAGAGGGTGGGTGATCCCTCTTTTTGGTTTGAAGCACCTCACACTAGCTGATTGAGAGTGAGCCACCACAACAACAGTTTATTAACTCCTTATTTTATTGGGACTATAGTATTTTATTACTATGGACTATTCTGGTTACTCCTGATACGCTGTACCAGTTCAGCGCCCATGTTCACAGATTTACCATCTTGGGAAGAGAACGACGCCCCTTTTCACCGCACTTATCCTTTGCCAACGGAGCTTCCTGATAATCTTATTGGAGTTTGTACATAGTTGAACTTATCAGTAAAGAAGGATTCTGGTTCACTGCAATCGTGAGTACCTCCATTATTCCTACTAACAATCAGTGTGCCACCGTTACTGGCACTGGCGTCTCGAACTGTTAGGGACCTTGCCACCAGCACGCTAAACCTTCAACACCCAGGGCACCTCACCTACCACCTGGCCTGGTCCCGATACCTAGAGAATGCCCCAGAGGATCCACGTGCCACCTCTCCATCACTGACTGCATGCCTACCCAGGGTATACTACACACTGTGAGTACCAAGAGCAACCCTGGGTCTAGCTACTGACCCACGTGACCTCACACTCGCTCATCCTAAAGATCTGGCATACTGCAAATCCCCTAAATCTGCGGTTCCTACTGTGGCTGGCCAAGTGTAATACTGTCAGTCAAAGGGTATATTTTTTCCTGGGGTGAAATTCAATTGCCAAAATACCAATCCCCTAAATCTGGGGTTCCAGCTGTGACTGGCTAAGTGCAATACTGTCAGTCAAAGGATAGATTTTGTTCTGGGGTGAAATTCAATTGCCAAAATACCAATCCCCTAAATCTGGGGTTCCAGCTGTGGCTGGCCAAGTGTAATACTGTCAGTCAAAGGATAGATTTTTTTCTGGGGTGAAATTCAATTGCCAAAGTACCAATCCCCTAAATCTGGTGTTCCAGCTGTTGCTAGCTAAGTTTAATACTGTAAGTCAAAGGATAGATGTTTTTCTGGGGTGAAATTCAATTGCCAAAATACCAATCCCCTAAATCTGGTGTTCCAACTGTGGCTGGCTAAGTTTAATACTGTACTCCAAAGGATAGATTTTTTTCTGGGGTGAAATTCAATTACCAAAATACCAATCCCCTAAATCTGGGGTTCCAGCTGTGGCTGGTCAAGTGTAATACTGTTAGTCAAAGGATAGATTTTTTTCTGATGTGAAATTCAATTGCCAAAATACCAATCCCCTAAATCTGGTGTTCCAGCTGTGGCTGCCAAAGTTTAATACTGTACGTCAAAGGATAGATTTTTTTCTGGGGTGAAATGCAATTGCCAAAATACCAATCCCCTAAATCTGGGGTTCCAACTGTGGCTGGCTAAGTTTAATACTGTACGTCAAAGGATAGATTTTTTTCTGGGGTGAAATTCAATTGCCAAAATAACAATCCCCTAAATCTGGGTTCCCAGCTGTGGCTGGCCAAGTGTAATACTGTCAGTCAAAAGATAGATTTTTTTTCTGGGGTGAAATTCAATTGCAAAAATACCAATCCCCTAAATCTGGTGTTCCAGCTGTGCATGGTTAAGTTTAAGACTGTACATCAAAGGATAGATTTTTTTTCTGGGGTGAAATTCAATTGCCAAAATAACAATCCCCTAATTCTGGGGTTCCAGCTCTGGCTGGTCAAGTGTAATAGTGTCAGTTAAAGGATAAACTGTTTTCTGGGAAGAAATTCAATTGCCAACATTCCAATCCCCTAAATATGGTATTCCAGCTGTTGCAAGCTAAGTTTAATACTGTAAGTCTGGGGTGAAATTCAATTACCAAAATACCAATCCCTTAAATCTGTTGTTCCAGCTGTGCATGATTAAGTTTAAGACTGTACATCAAAGGATAGATTTTTTTTCTGGGGTGAAATTCAATTGCCAAAAAAACAATTCCCTAAATCTGAGGTTCCAATTGTGGCTGGCCAAGTGTAATTCTGTCAGTCAAGGAATAGATTTTTTTTTAATGTGAAATTCAATTGCCAACATACCAATCCCCTAAATCTGGTGTTCCAGCTGTTGCTGGCTAAGTTTAATACTGTACGTCAAAGGATAGATTTTTTTCTGGGGTGAAATTCAATTACCAAAATACCAATCCCCTAAATCTGGTGTTCCAGCTATGGCTAGCCAAGTGTAATACTTTACGTCGAAGGATAGATTTTTTCTGGGTGAAATTCAATTGCAAGCATACCAATCCCCTAAATCTGTGGTTCCAGATGTGGCTGGCCAAGTGTAATACTGTATGTCAAAGGATAGATTTTTTCTGTGGTTAAAAAAAATCCCTGAAATAGAAATCTTAAACATCTGTGCTTTCCGCTGTTCCTCTCCAAGTGTAATTCTGTCCGCAATAGGGTATATTACATTCAGCGTGTCAGCGTCTAAATACAAGGCCTGAAAAATAAATCCTATATATTCGCACACGCTACTGTGCATCTCCAAGTGTTTTTCTGTCCTTAAAAGGGTAAATTACACTAAGTAACATAGTAACATAGTATATAAGACCAAAAAAATACAATTGTCCATCCAGTTCGGCCTGTTTCCTACAAATTGATCCAGAGGAAAGCAAAAAAACCCTGTGAGGCAGAAGCTAATTTTCTCCACTTAAGGGGAAAAAATTCCTTCCTGACTCCAATCAGGCAATCAGAATAACTCCCTGGATCAATGACCCCTCTCTAGTAGCTATAGCCTGTAATATTATAACACTCCAGAAATACATCCAGTCCCCTCTTGAATTACCTTATTGTACTCACCATCACCACCTCCTCAGGCAGAGAGTTCCATAGTCTCACTGCTCTTACCGTGAAGAATCCTTTTCTATGTTTGTGTACTTTCCTCCAGATGCAGAGGATGTCCCCTCGTCACAGTCACAGTCCAGGGGATAAATAGATGATGGGAGAGATCTCTGTACTGACCCCTGATATATTTATACATAGATATTAGATCTCCCCTCAGTTGTCTTTTTTCTAAAATGAATAACCCTAATTTTGATAACCTTTCAGAGTACTGTAGTTGCCCCATTCCAGTTATTACTTTAGTTGCCCTTCTCTGAACCCTTTCCAGCTCTGCCTTGTTCACAGGAGCCCAGAACTGTACACAGTACTCTATGTGTGGTCTGACTAGTGATTTGTAAAGAGGTAGGACTATGTTCTCATCACAGGCATCTATACCCCTTTTGATGCAACCCATTATCTTATTGGCCTTGGCAGTAGCTGCCTGACACTGGTTTTTGCAGCTTAATTTGCTGTTTATTAAAATTCCTAGATCCTTTTCCATGTCAGTGTTACCGAGTTTTTTTTACCATTTAATATGTACGGGTGACTTGCATTATTCCTTCCCATGTGCATAACTTTACATTTGTCAGTGTTAAACCTCATCTGCCATTTTTCTGCCCAAGCCTCCAATCTCTCCAGATCCCTCTGTAGCAGAAAACTGTCCTCTTCAGTGTTAATTACTTTACACAGTTTAGTGTCATCTGCAAAAATAGATATTTTACTGTGCAGGCCTTCTACAAGATCATTAATAAATATATTGAAGAGAATAGGGCCCAATAATGACCCCTGAGGTACCCCACTAGTGACAGTGACCCAATCTGAGTGTGTACAGTTAATAACCACCCTCTGTTTTCTATTACTCAGCCAGTTACTTACCCACATACAGACAATTTTCTCCCAGTCTGAGCATTCTCATTTTATATACCAACCTTTTATGAGGTACAGTGTCAAATGCTTTGTAGAAGTCCAGATATACGACATCCATTGATTCGCCGTTGTCAAGTCTAGAACTTGCCTCTTCATAGAAACTGATTAAATTCGTTTGGCATGACCGATCCCTCATAAAGCCATGCTGATATGGCGTTATTTGCTTATTTTCATTGAGATACTCCAAGATAGCATCTCTTAGAAAACTTTCAAACAGTTTACCCACAACAGATGGTAAACTTACCGGCCTATAATTTCCAGGCTCTGTTTTTGGACCCTTTTTGAATATTGGCACCACATTTGCTATGCGCCAATGCTGTGGAACATTCCCTGTCAGTATAAAGTCCATAAATATCAGAAATAAAGGTCTGGCTATGACATTACTTAATTCACTTAGAATACGGGGCTGTAGGCCATCCGGTCCTGGCGATTTGTCTATTTTAATCTTTTTAAGTCGCTGTTGTACTTCTTCCTGGGTCAGACAGGGCATTTTTAATGGGTAATTTACTTTTATATTCTGTATTTCATTTGACAGTTTATTTTCCTCAGTGAATATAGTAGAGAAAAAAAGATTTAATAGTTTTGCTTTATCCCCGTCGCTCTCTGCAACACCCCCCTCATTGCTGTGTAGAGGGCCGACTACTTCAGATTTATATTTTTTACCATTTATATAATTGAAGAACATTTTAGGGTTAATTTTACTCTCTTTGGCAATTAATCTCTCGGTCTCTAGTTTGGCAGTTTTTACATATTCTATTTTTTTCCTTATAGTTTATCAGTGCTTCCTAGCTCCCCTCCTGTTTTAGTGATTTATATGCTATCTTTCATATATTGCTTTATATCATTTATTGCTTTCTTTACGGTTCTATGTATCCACATTGGTTTCTTATTGTTTCTTAGCCTTTTATTCCTATAAGGTATGTACCTCTCACAATTAGATCTTACAATGCTTTTAAAAATCTCCCATTTTGTGGTTGTATTCTTATTTTTAAGGACTTTGTCCCAGTTAGTTAGGAGTATGGCATCGCTTAGTTGGCTAAATTTAGCTTTTTTGAAGTTTGGTATTTTTGTTCCTCCCTTTAGAAACTCTTGTTTGAAGGATAATTGGAAGGTTATTACTTTATAGTCATTATTTTCTAGGTGTCCCTCAACCTGCACATCTGTTGTTCTATCAGGTGTATTGGTTAATACTAAGTCCAGTATGGTCGTCCCTCTAGTTGGGTCCTGAAACAGTTGGGAAAGGCAATTGTCTTTGGCTATTGCCAAGAACCTGTTTCCTTTATGGGATGTACAGCTTTCAGTTTCCCAGTCTATATCTGGGTAGTTGAAGTCCCCCATAATAACGACTTCATTATGATTTGTCTAAATACAAGGCCTGAAAGAGTAATCCTCTATATTTGCACACGCTATTGTGCATCTCCAAGTGAAATTCTGTCCATGAAAGGATACCTTTCAGCCAGGGCCTAAATACTAGGCCTAAAATTGATATTCCCCTAAATCTGTGGTTTTTGCTGTGCCTGTATTAGTGTAATACGGTACATAAATAGATAGCTTGATAGTGTTAGGTGCCTGTAAATAAAGGCCTTAATTTGAATTCTATACATTGGGCCAAATAAGTTTTTCCTTATTGTGGTGAATGGTAACAATGAGGAGAATATCTAATAAAAGAAAGCGGACATGGTCGTGGTGGTGTTAGTGGACCCTCTGGTGCTGGGAGAGGATGTGGCCGTTCTGCCACAGCTACACGTCCTAGTGAACCAATTACCTCAGGTCCCAGTAGCTGCCAAAATCTACAGCGATATTTGGTCGGGCCTAATGCTTTTCTAAGGATGGTAAGGCCTGAGCAAGTACAGGCGCTAGTCGATTGGGTGGCCGATAGTGGATCCAGCAGGTTTACATTATCTCCCACCCAGTCTTCTGCAGAAACTAAGCCTATCAGTCTGTCACATCACCCCCATGCATATCAGGGAACCTGTCTGAGCCTCAAGTTATGCAGCAGTCTCTTATGCTGTTTGAAGAATCTGCTGGCAGGGTTTCCCAAGGGCATCCACCTAGCCCTTCCCCAGCGGTGGAAGACATAGAATGCACTGACGCACAACCACTTATGTTTCCTGATGAGGACATGGGAATACCACCTCAGCAGAGTCAGCACGTCTCTAATGATGACGAAACACAGGTGCCATCTGCTGCGTCTTTCTGCAGTGTGCAGACCGAACAGGAGGTCAGAAAGGAAGACTGTGTGGAAGACGATGCAGGGGACGATGAGGTCCTAGACCCTACATGGAATGAAGGTCGTGCCACTGACATTCAGAGTTCAGAGGAAGAGGCAGTGGTGAGACAAAAGAGGGAGCAGGGTGCAAAAGCAGAATAGCCGTCGCCAAGAGAGTTCACCTGTAACTGGCCACCGCCACCAGGGACGGAGCACACCAAAGGTAGCTTCAAGGAGTTCCCTGGCATGGCACTTCTTCACACAATCTGCTGACGACAAGACCAGAGTGGTTTGCACGCTCTGCCATCAGAGCCTGAAGTGAGGCATTAACGTTCTGAACATTAGCACAACCTACATGACCAGGCATCTACATGCGAGACACGGCCACAGTGGAGTAAACACCTTCAAAACCAAGTAAGGGCTCGGGCCCCTCCTGCTCCCTCTTCTGCTGCTGCCTCGGCGTCTTCCTCCGCCTCTGGAGGAACGTTGGCACCTGCCGCCCAGCAAACAGAGGATGTGCCACCAACACCACCACCTCCGTCACCAAGCATCTCCACCATGTCACATGGCAGTGTTCAGCTCTCCATCTCACAAACTTTGGAGAGAAAGCATAAATTCCCACCTAGCCACCCTCGATCCCTGGCCCTGAATGCCAGCATTTCTAAACTACTGGCCTTTGAAATGCTTTCATTCAGGCTGGTGGACAAGGACAGTTTCAAACAGATTATGGCGGTGGCTGTCCCGCAGTGCGTATCCCAGCCACCACTACTTCTCCCTAACTGCCACCACTATATCTCCCTAACTGCACACTGGGTAAATGTAGTGGCGGCTTGGCCCCAGGCGGAGAGCTGTTTGGCGCACGTCCACCGCCAAGGATCGCAGGGCATCATTCTTTGCCTCCTGTTGCCTTCTACTACTACTCGGCTTCCTCCTCCTCTTCTTCCACCTGCTTATACGGTCAGCCACAGACCTTCACCACCAACTTCATCACAGCCCGTAGTAAACATCAGCAGGCCATTCTGAAACTCATGTGTTTGGGGGACAGGACCCAAACCGCGAAGGAGTTATGGTGGTGTATAGAACAACAGACCAATGAGTGGTTGCTACCGATGAGCCTCAAGCCCGGCCTAGTGGTGTGCGATAATAGGCGAAATCTTGTTGCAGCTCTGGGACTAGCCGGTTTGATGCATATCCCTTGCCTGGCGCAAGTGCTGAATTTGGTGGTGCAGAAATTCATTCACAGCTACCCCGACATGTCAGAGCTGCTGCATAAAGTGCGGGCCGTCTGTGCGCACTTCCAGCGTTCTCATCCTGCCGCTGCTCGCCTGTCTGCGCTACAGCGTAACTTCGGCTTCCCGCTCACTGCCTCATATGTGACGTGCCCACCAGGTGGAACTCCACCTTGCAGAGGAGAGACTGTGCGAGCAGCAGCAGGCCATAGTGAAGTTTCAGCTGCAGCACGCACGGGTGAGTTGCACTGCGGAACAGCACCACTTCACCACCAATGACTGGGCCTCCATGCGAGACCTGTGTGCCCTGTTGCGCTATAAATTTGGCCAGCCAGGGCCCACTACTGGAGGACGTTGAGGACGATGATGAGGAGGAGGTGGAGGAGGAAGAGGATGAAGCATGTTCACAGTGGGGTGGCACCTAACGCAGCTCGAGCCCATCACTGGAGCGTGGCTGGGGAAAAAACGGAGGATGATGATGATACGCCTCCCACAGAGGACAGCTTGTCCTTACCTCTGGGCAGCCTGGCACACATGAGCGACTACATGCTACAGTGCCTGCGCAACGACAGCAGAGTTGCCCACATTTTAACGTGTGCTGACTACTGGGTGCCCACCCTGCTGGATCCCCGGTACAAATACAACGTGCCCACCTTAATTCACCCACTGGAGCATGATAGGAAAATGCGCGAGTACAAGCGCACGCTGGTAGACGCGCTCCTGAGAGCATTACCAACACGGGGGGACAGGTGGAAGCAAAAGGCGAAGGCAGAGGAGGAGCAAGAGGTCGCCAACACAGCTGTGTAAGGGCCAGATCCTCTGAAGGCAGGGTTAGCATGGCCGAGATGTGGAAAAGTTTTGTCACAGCGCCACAGTTAACTGCACCACTAGCTGATAGGGAATTCTTTAGCAGGAGGCAGCATTTCAACAACATGGTGGAACAGTACGTGTACACATACTGACTGATGGTTCAGCCCCATTAAACTTCTGGGTCTACAAATTGTCCACATGGCTAGAGCTAGCCTTTTATGCCTCAGAGGTGCTGGCCTGCCCTGCGGCCAGTGTATTGTCTGAATGTGTATTTAGCACGGCAGGGGATGTCATTACAGACAAATGCAGCTGTCTGTCCACAGCCAACGTGGACAAGCTGACGTTTATAAAAATGAACATGGATCCCACAGGACCTGTCCATCCCTTGTGCAGAATAGACATTTATAACTGCCTCGCCCTCAACCATACATTCTTGTATTCCAGGGCACTTCTTTATTGAATCCTCTTTTTTTTTATTGTACCATCATTTTTGGGGGCAACACCAAGATGAATGAACCTCTACTCTGTCTGTGCGTGACATTAACCTATTTTTGCTGTCAAATGATCTGTCTGAGTGTCAGGGGCCTAAATAACTAAAAGTGGTCTGTTCCATTGGTGGGTAACATGATGCCTGTTTTGCTGCTATGGGACCTCTCTCCTCTGTCTGGGTGCTGCGGCTTAAATTCCTAAAAGTGGCCTGTTCCAATGGTGGGTAACATGAAGCCTCTTTTGCTGCTATGGAACCTTTCTCCTCTGTCTAGGTGCCAGGGGCCTACTTTTCAGATAATCGCCTGTTGCTTTGGTGGGTGACATTATCCTCTTTTTTATGTCGAATTATCTCTACTCTGTCTGGGTGTCAGGGGCCTATATTTCGTTTAATTGCTTTCTGTCTTGGTGGGAGACATTTAACTCTTTTTACTGTCAAATGACTTCCCCATTGTGTGGGTGTCAGAGGCCTATATGTCATTTAATCATTTGTTGTCTTGGTGGGAGATATTAAACTCTTTTACTGTCAAATGACCGCCCCATTGTGTGGATGTCAGGGGCCTATATTTCGTTTACTTGCTTGCTGTCTTGGTGGGAGACATTTAACTCTTTTTACTGTCAAATGACTGCCCCATTGTGTGGGTGTCATGGGCCTATATGTCGTTTAATCATCTGTTGCTTTGTTGGGTGACATTTTCCTCTTTATACTGTCAAATGACCCCTACATTGTCTGGTTGTCAGTGGCCTATATTTTGTTTCATCGCTTGCTGCATTGGTGGGAGATATTAATCTCTTTATACTGTAGAATGACCTCTACATTGTCTGTTTGTCAGGGTCCTATATTTTGTTTCATAGTTTGCTGCATTGGTGGGAGATATTAAACTCTTTATACTGTCAAATGATCTAAAAAATTTCTGGTTGTCAGGGGCCTATATTTCGTTTAATCGCTTGCTGCATTGGTGGGAGACATTAAACTCTTTTTACTGTTAAATGACCACCCCATTGTGTGGGTGTCAGGGGCCAATATTTCGTTTAATTACTTGCTTTCTTGGTGGGAGACATTAAACTCTTTTTACTGTCAAATGACCTCTCCTCTGGGTGTCAGGGTCATACATAAATGAAAATGGCCTGTTCCATTGCAGGCTGACCTAAGGCCTCTGTTGCTGTTACGGGACCTCTCTCCTCTTTGCGGGTGCCATGGTCCTCCTGAATTAGTAAATGAGGCGCACTGCTGGGTGAAATCAATATTGATTTGGTATGATTGTAACTCTCCTCTTTGTGTGTGCCATGGGTCTGAATCTGTGAATGAGGCTTGTGGCATTGCTGGGTGAAATCAATACAGTCTTCGCGTGATTTTAACTCTCGTCTTTGTGTGTCCCGTGGGCTTGAATGTTTGAGTGAGGCCTGTGGCTCTGCAGGCAGACATGATTTCTTCTTGGCTGTGATGACAACTTCAACTCCCATGTATGGTTGCCATTGGCCTGAGTCTGTGAGTGAGGCCTGTGACACTGCTGGCAGACATAAATCCTTCTTGGCTGTGATGTAAACTTCAACTCCCATGTATGGTTGCCATGGCCCTAAGTCTGTGAATGAGGCCTGTGGCACTGCAGGCAGGCATGAATCCTTTTTCGCTGTGATGAGAACTTCAACTCTCATAGCATTCCCACCTGACGCCGCCCCAACCTCCTATTCCACCTCCTCCTCCAAGTTGCCAATTGATATTGGTTAATTTTTATTTATTTTATTTTTAGTCATTTCCCTATCCACATTTGTTTTCAGGGGATTTACCTGTATTTTGATGCCTTTGCAGCCCTCTAGCCCTTTCCTGGGCTATTTTACAGCCTTTTTAGTGCCCAAAAGTTCAGTTCCTCATTGACTTCAATGGGGTTCGGGTTCGAGGTCAAGTTCGGGTCGAGTTCGGAATCCGAACCTTAACATTTTCATGAAGTTCGGCTGAACTTCTCGAACCTGAACATCCAGGTGTTCGCTCAACTCTACTGTAGTTAGGAATAAAAGTGATAAACCAATCTTTAGACATGCGACACTCAAACATAACTGTGATGTCAGAGTCCTGGCCTTTGCGTGATAGAGACAATGAAGACAGGCATAAGAGGAAGAGATCTTGACATAATTTAGAAACAAAAAGAAGCCAGATGGACATATAGGTTTAATATCCTCACCCCATTTGGTCTTAATGATTTCATAGATTTTGCCTGCTTTATCTGATTTATTTGGGGATCAGTCATTCTATTCCTTATTTTTATCTTTGGGTGATAAAAATAAGGAATAACTTATTTCTGTGTAACACAGAAATATTTGTTGCACTGTCTTTATCTTTGAATATGAGGGAGAGTAACCTTCCCCTATTGCACCTCCCCATCCCTTTGTCCATTAATCACAATAAAATGACACTGTTGTTAAATAAAAATAAAAAATCTTCATTTCAAATAATTTGACACTTTCCTACATTAGCATGGATCAGTGGCCAGTCTTCTGTATCATTATGTACATGCCCAGTGGTTTTTCTGCCCTCTTCTGTGTACGATTATGATACCTGTGATTTACTTCCTGGTTTTGCGTTCCACCATGCATTCCACATGCGGCCCACCGCCGATTTCCGGTCATCTGACTTCCCATTCTTGGCGCGCGGCTATTTAGAGCTACGCTGACAGCATGCAGAATAGACAGATACCACACTCTCCATCAAGATGGCCACCACTGCACCACCAATGTTCCTAGGCGGATCCAGAATTAATCTTGGACTGATCAATACTACATGTGAATTTTAGCTACATAGGGGAAGTAAAAATTATCCTCCCCTCTGCTCCCATGTATAAGTGCTACGTTATGCTTTTATGATTACCATTATGAATATTTACAGCCACATCACTATCAATAATTTATTTGTTGGTTGTTGTATGCTTATTTGAGTCAGGATTCTAAATTTGGATTGGAACTTTTTTATGGCCATAAGATCACTGTAACATCGTATGGGCATTGTTTAATGTATTCTAAATGGACTTGCACATATGTTCCATCTGGTAATATTGGTTTATTTTTTAGGTAATTTTTTATTAAATGTGGTCCCCTGATGAACTGACCCCAGAGACAGGTTCAGAGAAACGCATCAGAACAAAGTTTGCATTCCTGGGACATATGACATATGCTCCTCTTGTATGTTTGTGATTCTATAGTGACACCACCTGATAAATTAGGAGCATATATGTACTATGTGAGATAATATCATTTATTTTGATATCTTTATTATTTTTCATATATATACTAACCACTGACAATTGACACTGGACAGTAGTTTTTTAATAGGTCTTTTCTTGGGTGTCGGTATCTATCCCTTGTCAGGGACATATAGGGTTGTTTAGGAGGTGCCTGACATGGGATCACCCCTGTCGGGGCAGCCATTCCATTTTGATAGGCAGGGCTATCAGTCTGTAGGGCAAGTGTAAGGTTGAGGTTTTTTCTTCCCTTCTTAGCCTACCCAGCCTAATTGATAAATTAGGCTGGGTAGGCTAAATGGCACATTTTTGGGATAATTTTAACTAATATCAGTAAGGTTACGTTTTATACTGGTGAAGGTGTTCTGTGATAATAAGATTAATTATACCACACTAGCGACTGACTTCTGATGTCCTTATTTATCAGAAATGTGATTTGTTTTCCCTTTAAAATGCAGCCACATCTCCTCTAATGTTTCCCATTGTATTTTAAAGTTGGACCTTTGTTAAATGTTTGTAAGAATTTCCATAGTGCTAAGCTGTTATAGACTATTTCCTTCGTACAAAGGTATATATTATATGTTTTCTGAACACTATAACATTGGTTCCATTGTTGGTCACATGTCTCCGCTAAGCTAGTTGTTAGTTGTTGTTTTTTTATCTATGGGCCATACAGAAGTCAGGTTTATTCTTTTCCATTTGTAACCTGTATTACATCACATATGAAATATGTACCATAACTTGGTTGACTTGTTAAGTTTGTGTCCATTCCTGGAATATTTCTTGTACCATATTTTCCACATAAAGTAATTCATAAGGATAGACATGTCTAGGTTACAGCATGTCAAAATGCAATAAATGTCTTAAATCTATAGAGCCATTAGTAATAGAAAAATATTACATATGCAGCTGGATGTTGCACTACTGCCAATTATTATTTTCATTCCAACAAAGGAAATTTAAATGTATTATTTCTGGGCTTCTACTTTGTGTAGGGTTCAATAATTTGCATGTTGATCTAATGCAGCTGGACCATATAACAGGTGCACAGGAGTCTGGATTTGTTCATTTTCTGCTGAAGACAATCATATCGCTGAAATGGATTTCAGATTAATGTGACGAGTTACACAGAGCTTGTATGGATTCCAAATTAAAATGCTTTTCATAGCATCTACAATCTACTGTTTCATGCCACTTAGTCTCTTTGGCCAAATAACGAATATAAATCTTATAAAGTAGAACATAATATTACTATAAAACTTCCAGAAATGTAATAAAATTATGAATGTAATAAGAACATGACCTACAGTTTTCCATAGGCATGATCCATCAAACCAGTGGTGTGGAATGTAGAGATGGGAAATGTTCCTAAATTTTGGCAAAAATTGATGCAAAATGTGGATTATGCAGCACCTGCCAAGTTTATTATGTGTCTTGATCATTTTTACCATCATCCTTCACAATTTTTGATAAGGTTGTTGCAATTCAAGTTGCTTTTACTCATCAGATGTACTGTATGACGGAATTGATGTCTTCGCCTATATTTCCAAGTATGACACACGGTCAGGTTTCTGCATGCAGTTTTGGAAGTCAATAATGTATTCTATGTAACTTTATTTTTTTCTATTTTTTTTTTCCACGTGCAAATAGTATTGCCACCTGCACAGCAGCATACATCATCCATACAGATCTGTATTACCAACCCATATGTGCTCAAGAGTCACTGTATGGTAAATTATTGAGACATAATATTCAGCTCTTTGCTTCTAGGGGAGAATGTGTTTACATGTTCGCATTGTGAGGCAGTGACAGGCCTCATGTCTGATAGAAGAGAGGAATGGCAGGATTATCCATCTCTTTCCCATCAGTGGGCAGGCCTGAGGCAGCAACAGGTGCCACAATCAACAGAGCATAAAGCTGTCCTCACAGTGAGATGGGTGTGTCTTGTGTGGTACAGAATCCTGGAGTGGTTCTGTGTGTGGTCTGAGCTGGGAGCGCTGAGAGACCACGAGGCTGGGAGTAGCCTGAAGTTTGGGGGTCCCGCGACGCCTAGGGATAAGGGTCGCATGGTTAGCGTAGGGCGGACGACTGGACCACAACCCCCTAAAAAGACACCGGTCAGGTAACAGCCAGGAGGCTTATGGACATTGGGCTGGGAAAGCCGCATGGGTGCCGTGTTTGTGAACAGTGTCTTAGGTGAGTCAGGGATACACTGTGTTGAGTTAGAGCCCAGCCGGGCAGGTGTTTGTTTTAATTTATTTATGTTGATGCTGGGACAATAAAGCGATGTTTGGCCCCTAAAGCTGCGGTGGACGACAATCTGTGTGTGAACGATCCTCGAGACCAGAGCTAACCCCCCACAGCATCTATAGCATGCCACAGTATTTTTTTCTCACAAAGTGGCCAGATGCATTACTTTAAAAAGGACTACACTTTTGTCACACAGAAGCACTAAAGTCCAACATAATGTGACTCTATTTCAATGAGGAACAAATGCAAGATCCAAGGGCACAACCTCTGGTCATATCTCCCTGAAACAAATCTTAAAACTTTTATAGCACATATAGTGGCTTGCATATAGTGGTTTAGCAATACACTTCCCTACATCAAAATAGTTTATAGAAACACTACTCTATAGTATCCATCTAAAGTAAATATAGTCATAGTTCCCAAATAATACTCATATACCACTGCAATAATACTGTTACTGATCATACAACATAACATGATGCTGCAGCTGCCAAGCAGAGTGCTGCCCAACAGTAATAATGCCTACACAGTGCCACCCAAAATAATTACAACAAGACTGTGACCAACAGTAGTAGTACAATAGTAGTGTAAAATTAAATTGTTCCAAGAAGAGTAACATGTCAAGTACATTACCCCCAGGGGCGGACTGAGAACCCTTAGGCAAAATAAATCAAGGGCCCTCTTCCAGGCCCCACTCATGTTCCCCCTCCAGTCACACCCATGTTATGCCTCCAGCCACACCCATATCCTGCCTCCACCCCCCGGTCACAGTCGCACCACTATCGTTATGCCCCTGATCCCATCACTACAGAAATACAGCGCACCATACCTCTTACATCCAGTGACATCTCCTTTGATGTAGATGTTCTATGTCCTCGTCTTCTCCTTTCAGACCTTCAGACCAGACCACCATTTTGTCGCCATTTTCCGTCTCAGCAGTTTGACAACCAAAAAAAATCTTAGTTTACTACTTTTCCATCATCCTCCCATCTTCTGGCCAAATCATCCTACTACCCCCAATACTGTGCCGCTGTGCTCCCCAATTACTGCAGAAATAGATAATACCCCTGATAATACTAGTACCACACAGAGCCCCCCATATAAAATACCCCTTCTTTGTGGCCTCAGTAGAATCCCTCATAGTGCCTCCCAATAATGTGCCAGTAACAAGTGCCTCTCACCCCCCCATGTTCCAGTAGCAAGTGCCCCTCCATGCCCCCCATGTGCTAGTAACAAGTGCTTCTCTTCCCCCCATGTGCCAGTAACAAGTGCCTCTCCCCCCATATGCCAGTAACAAGTGCCTCTCCCCCCCATGTGCCAGTAACAAGTGCCTCTCCCCCATGTGCCAGTAACAAGTGCCTCTCCCCCCCATGTGCCAGTAACAAGTGCCTCTCTCCCATATGCCAGTAACAAGTGCCTCTCCCCCCATGTGCCAGTAACAAGTGCCAAATACCTCTCTTTCTCCCCAGTGCCAGTAACAAGTGCCAAGTGCCTCTCACCCCCATATGCCAGTAATAAGTGCCTCTCCCCCCTATGTTCCAGTAACAAGTGCCTCTCCCCCCCATGTGCCAGTAACAAGTGCCTCCCCCCATGTGCCAGTAACAAGTGCTTCTACCCCCATGTGCCAGTAAAAGTTGCTTCCCTTCCCCCATGTGCCAGTAAGAAGTGCCTCTCCCCCCATGTGCCAGTAACAAGTGGCAAGTGCCTCTCCCCCATGTGCCTGTAACAAGTGCCTCTCTCCCCCCCATGTACCAGTTACAAGTGCCAAGTGCCCCTCTTCCCCCCATGTGCCAGTAACAAGCACCAAGTGCCTCTCCCCCTATATGCCAGTAACAAGTTCCAAGTACCAAGTGCCTCCCTTCCATATGCCAGTAACAAGTGCCTCTCCCCCCCATGTTCCAGTAACAAGTGCCAAGTGCCTCTCCACTCCCCATGTGCCAGTAACAAGTGCCAAGTGCCTCTCTCCCCCATGTGCCAGTTTTAAATGCCTATCCCCCCATTTTCCAGTAACAAGTGCCAAGTGCCTCTCCCCCCCATTTTCCAGTAACAAGTGCCCCTCTTTACCCCCCCATCCCGCCGAGAGATAGTCTGGTATAAAAAAAACACTTTTACTTACCTCCGCTGCGATGCAGGCCCCTTCCAGCCTGTGTCCCGCGCTATACGGCTCAGGTGGTATGATGACATTATCGCTCTGCCTGCATCAGTCTCTGATAGGCTGTGGGCCCTGTGTCGGCAACCTATCAGAGGAACAGGGAAGGGAGACGCCTCCCTCCCCTGCCCGGCCGCAGCGCAGCCATCTGGATCGCTGTCCTGAGGACGGCGAGACAGATGACTATGGAGATGAACCATTCCACAATGGAAGCGTTCATCTCCCTGTGACCTGCCGCCGCGGGCCCCCTTTCCCGGCCGGGCCCTTGGACCACGTCCGAAGTGCCCGACCGCTCACTCCGCCCCTGATTGCCCCTAAAATTAACAATGCCCATGTACCAAAGTGTTTTTGCAAATTATTTTGTATACAAAATAACTGAAAGGTGGCATGAAGCAGGATGTGCTCAACCCAAGATGCAGTTGTGCATATATTTACAGGGGAGCAGACAGGGGTCAAGTCCTGGGAAAAAAGTGTGGGAACTTACCCAAGTGCCTCCTTGTGACAGTGCCCCCTCCATAAGCCCCCAGTGCCTCTCCATTAGCCCCCAGTGCCTCTCCATTAGCCCCCAGTGCCTCTCCATTAGCCCCCAGTGCCCCCTCCATCAGACGCCAGTGCCCCCTCCATCAGACGCCAGTGCCCCCTCCATCAGATCCCAGTGCCTCTCAACAGCCCCCAGTGCCCCCTCCATTAGCCCCCAGTCAGTGCCTCTCACCAGCCCATAAAATATAAAACAAAAGGGGGCGTGGCTTGGCTGCCGAGCGAGATGGCTGCATGAAACTACTGCTCCGGCACCTAGCGTCACACTTAGCATAATCCCTCGGCTTCCCCTGGCTGAAATCAACCGTCCTGGTGAGTTCCCTTTTAGAAGATGCCCAGAGGCAAGAGAATGCCGCCGCAGCGCAACAAGCTGGCTTTCTTTTTGGATAAAGATGCTGGAGGCACTCGTAACGGAGACCCGGCGCCATCTTGTGAGACCGGACTGTCCCCCTCCCGCTTACTAGTAGCGTCTGATTCCTCTCCGGCTGCACCTCATCTTCCTGCTCCGGTCTTCATACCATCAGAGGGCCGCACAGCTCCGATATCCCTGCTTTGCCCCTCCAGCAGCTTGAGTCGCAGCTCCTCGCCTCCCTCACTTAACGGGAGCCCTGTGAAGCAGAAACAACGTCTTCATGAGGAGGCCGCGCCTGAGGTAGGCCCAACTTCAGACCATCATGGCACTGACCACCTGGCAGTTCTTGCTGAGCAATTCCCTACCTCCGACCAGCCTGCCTCGGGCAACTTGGTTAAGAATCTCTTAGTGGCATTCAGCTCTGCACTGCATAAAGATTTCTCAGCCTTGCTTACTCCGCTCCACTCCTCTATTACTGAGGTTGAATCCCGCTTCTCCCATATTAAATCCAAGATGGGAGAGTTTGCAACGTCCCACAACCAGCTAATAGACTCTAACGAGGAAATGTCTACTGATCTGGAGTATATCAAGGCTAAACTTATTGACCTGGAGGACCGCTCCAGGCGGAATAATATTAAATTCAGGGGCATCCCTGAGGATGTAAGTGCATCAGCCTTGATTCCCTATCTTAAATCTTTGCTGAAGCTGCTGCTCCCTCAAGGAACTGATCTAGATTTTACCATCGATAGGGCGCATAGAGTGCCGAAACCGCACCATCTCCCTGATTCTGTACCAAGGGACACCCTGGCGAGATTGCATTTTTTCCACATCAAGGAGGCTGTACTCAACGCAGCTAGGCGCAAACATGATCTGCCAGACCCTTACGCCTCCGTCCATCTTTACACGGACCTGGCAGCCGCCACCTTGAAGCAACGCCGCGAGCTTGCCCCGATTACGCAAGCACTCCGTGACCATAACATCGCATACAAGTGGGGCTTCCCTGTTAAAATTGTGTGTACTCAAGACGGGAAGCAACATCTCATACTCTCCGTGGAAGATGGCAGGAGATTACTTCGCTCGTGGAATATTGAAGTAGCAGACCACCCTGCAACTCAGAAAACCGCTCCTCCACCGCTAGATCCAGGATGGAACACCGTTTCTGCACGCCGAGGGACCAAACATTAACTTTGGTTTGTTTTCATTATGTGCCTGGAATCCTTCTCTCCATGAAGGCTTCAACACGTACTCTGACCCCTGATCACCCTTCTCATCCGGAATATAGGATGATTTTTCTTACCCTTTTGTCCTTTACAGGATACAGTTTGCCTCAGTTACCTATACCATATAATGTTTGTTTTCAGGTTATTTGTCGGTCCCCTGTGCCTATGCTTGACAGAGTACGCCCACCCGGGAAATATTTTTGTTTTAGGCCTAACCCGCTGTCTATGGTTTACCGACTCTCTCCCCTCCTTATCTATGTACCCATTCGGTATACTAAGCTATTACATTTGTATAGATGGTACTTAAGTTTGTATCTCTTAATGTGAGAGGTCTTAATAGCCCTCAAAAGCGTGCTTTCCTTTGGAAAGAAGCTCTCTCATTGAAAGCTGACGTTCTCTGTATCCAGGAGTCGCATCTGCTTGCTGCTGACACATTTAGACTCAAACATCGCCTGTTTCCAACAATTGTACATTCCACCTTTAGGAAAAAACAAAGGGGCGTCGCTCTTGCCTTTAATTCCTCTCTGGCCTTTCAGCCTCTAAATTCCTATCTTGACCCTAATGGTCGATTTATTATTCAAGTGTGTAAATTGAACAATATCCTCTTTACCATTGTAGCAGTATATGCACCCAATAAGCACCAGATGCGATTCCTGAACAGATTGCTCATAAAAGTATCTAAAATGAAACAGGGTCATACCCTTCTTTGTGGAGATTTTAATACGGTGCCTGACGAGGCAGTTGATTCCACTGCATCCTCCAGACACCGCGACAGTGCCCTGAGTCCCCTGCTGCACAGGGAGGAACTCTATGATATTTGGAGAATCCACCATGTGCAAGAGAGGGATTTTTCTTTCTTCTCCTCTGTTCATAATACCTACTCCCGCATAGACCTATTCCTAGCCGGCCGGTCGCTGCTTCAACTGGCCTCTAACTCTACTATTGAGACTATAAAATGGTCGGATCACGCAGCTATTTCCCTAACGGTGGAAGAGGCTTACAATGTCAGGGATACTCTCTGGAGATGTAATGATTTCCTTATCTCTCACCCTACTCATAAGCTAGCAATCCAGACAGAACTCTCAGAATTTTTCTCCAATAATGCCGGCTCTGTGAGCAGCCCATTTACATTATGGAATGCACACAAGGCCTTTATTAGAGGAATTTTTATTAAGCTGGGCCATCAAGTAAAGAGAGACCGCGAAGCTAAACTAAATTCTGTTCTGTCCCAACTTTCCACCTTAGAATCTCTTAATAAGGCCTCCTTCTCTGAGGATAGGAAACTCCGTATTTCCTCCCTTAGACTCCAACTTCACGATCTGCTCCTATATCAATACGACAAACAATTGAAAATTCTCAAAGCTCGCTATTATTCCCAAGATAACAAAGCTGGAAAGCTTCTTGCCAGTCGTCTCAAAGCTAAGCAAGCCAAGACTAGGATCCCCTTTCTTCTTCACCCTGACAAGGTGAATAAAATCTACAACCCAAAAGATATAGCCAATCTGTTTAGGGATTATTATTCCTCCCTCTATAATCTTAAAGACTCTCCTTCTACTCACCAGGCCTCTCCCGCAGAAATTAACGCCTTCTTATCCTCTCTTAATCTCCCTTCGCTATCGCCACCGCAACAGCAACAATTGGCTTCTCCGATTAGCGACGACGAAATAACCCGTGCCATATCCTCCCTTCCCCTCCATAAATCCCCGGGTCCCAATGGCCTCACTAATATATACTATAAGACCTTTTCTAATCTCCTCCTTCCACACCTATCTCCTGCCCTTCAACTTGCCTTTTCGGAGGGTTCGTTCCCTCAGGAGATGCTAACGGCCATCATAGTGACTATTCCCAAACCCGGCAAATCCCACGACGTCCCCCAAAACTTTCGTCCCATATCCCTTTTAAATGTTGACGTTAAATTATATGCCAAGATCATTGCCCCTAGATTGGCCTCGGTTCGTCCCTCTATCGTTAGCCCTGACCAAGTAGGCTTTGTTAAGGGAAGGCAACTGACTGACAACACGAGGAGGGCTATCAGTCTCATTGACTATATTAATCGCCATAAAATCCCTGCCTGCCTACTCACGTTGGATGCCGAGAAGGCGTTTGACCGCCTAAATTGGTCCTTCACCTTTTCGGCACTAGATAGGATGGGTCTCGGTACCAGCTTAATCACGGCAATCAAGGCCCTGTACTCTTCCCCTTCCGCTAAGGTGTTTGTCAATGGAGCCTTATCGTCACATTTTAACATCACCAACGGCACGCGTCAGGGTTGCCCCCTCTCCCCTTTGGTGTTTATCTTAGCTATTGAGCCACTGGCCCAAGCCGTCCGTCAGCACCCTGACATCTCAGGCATCCCAATAGGAAGTCAGCAACACACCATTTCTCTGTATGCAGACGACATACTGCTAACCCTTTCCTCCCCCTCCACTTCCTTAGGCGCCTGTGTGTCTCTTTTAGAAGATTTTGGGCACCTTTCCTATTATAAGGTGAATGAATCTAAGTCCCAAATTATGCCCTTTTTTATTCCACTATTGTTAGATACGGCCTTGAAGTCCAAATTCCCTTTTGATTGGCAATCCTCCAGCATTAAGTATCTAGGTATTAACCTCACCCCTTCCCCTACGCTTTTATTTCAGCACAACTATCTCCCACTTTTAGACACTATCAAATGAGACATTTCTGAGTATGGGAAATATGAGGTTTCTTGGGTAGGCCGTATTGCCTCCTTTCAGATGATGACGCTGCCCAAACTATTGTTTATTTTCCGCTGTATCCCAGTCAAAACTCCCACCAGCTTTCTTGCTAAAACACAATCCCTCATAAATTCGTTTGTCTGGCAGGGTTGTAAACCTAGGGTCTCTTCTGCGTTGATGTGCAAAACTAAACGAGGCGGTGGTTTAGGGCTTCCTAACATCGCTGACTATTTCATCGCTACTCAGGTCAGCCTCCTGTTTAGTTGGTGGAAGTGTGATACATTAGTCCCCTGGGTCCAAATTGAATCATCGCTGTCCCCTTTCACACACCTTAGAGCTCTCCTGCTGGATAGCCTACATCCTTCAGGGGCAGTATACAGAGACCTTGCCTTCCTGCTAGACTCTGCCGTTTACCATTGGCGTGCATTCCATTCTCGCTGTTCCCCGGAAAAGATACAGACCCTAGCGGCTTCTCCCCTCCATTTGATAGAGGGGGAAATCCCAGGGATTGACCTATCTAACTGGAGATCTCTAGGCATCTCATGGATCTCTCAGCTGTATAACAAGAAGGTGCTTTTATCTTTCCAAGATCTCAAAGATAGGTTCTCTCTACCTGCAGGAGATTTTTATAAATTCTTACAAATACGTAATTTTCTCCAGACTGCCAATCCGTGTGAAATTCTAGCGAACAAAATGGTTCTGGAGAATCGGACTCTCCAGCTTCATTTTTCCCGTACCCCTGCTCTTTGGTCTCTGTATCTGTGCCTGGGGGATAAATCTAAATTTCATAAATTAACCCCTTTTGTTTCATGGGATAAGGAATTAGGTACTACCATCCCATCTGAGAAATGGTCCCAGGCATTGAAATTCACTACTCAAACTTTCCTCAGTGTTCCCCTTTATGAAGCTGTGGTGAAAACCTCCCTACGGTGGTATTATACTCCGGCTAGGTTGCATATAATGTTTCCCTCCTGCTCCCACCTCTGTTGGCGAAGCTGCGGTGCTAGGGGTACGCTGCTCCACGTTCTCTGGCAATGTCCATACCTAACTGCGTGCTGGTCTGCAGTTTTCTCCCTGGCATTTCAGTTTTGTAGACAGCACATACCCCCTTCACCCCTAACCGCTCTACTCTTCCTTGATCTGTACAGCATCCCTGGACAATATAGAGTTCCTACAGCTCATTTATTCCTTGTAGCTAAGCTCTTACTTACCAAATATTGGAAGTCTGACCGAGTCCCTTCTATGACAGAAGTACTTGATCGAGTAAATCAAAACTGCTCTTTTGAAAGAATTATGGCCTACAGGGATCACAACTCGGGGCGGTTCCACAGATCTTGGCACAGGTGGCTCTCGTTTAGGCCTTCCCTTGCCCTCCTGGCTACCCCACGCCTACCCGCAACCTAGGTGCTGTTGGACCAACAATATTGTTGTGTTATGTTTTTTTTTATGTTTTTCTGTTCTTACTTTGTTTTACTAACTTACCTCACCCAGATGTACGGTGCTAGTACTTGATCCATCATCTTATACCTTATGTACCTTATGTACACATAATGTGATTATCTGAGCTTATCTGAGCCTGTTCAATACTATGTGTTAGTCTGCACTCATGTCTGTGGCCCGTTGCTAATGGTGATCCCCAGCAAAAATGCATACGGTGGAGGATGCCCGCAGTGGACCACAAGTTCCACAATAGACATCCTACACAAGACGGCAATTGTGTGGATGTGATAAACAATATAACAATATAGCAATAACAAATGACAAGACAGGTGCACACTGCGGTCTTACTAAGCCCTCAAACTGATGTTAAAATTGAGAGATTGGTCAACATATTCTGCTGTGGAGGACATGTCTAAGCCCGAGCACAACACCAAGGTTTCTCAAGTAGCTTGGGAAATAAACACTCACCTACCTGTGCTGTATGGGCAATACCAGGGGCCAGTGGGCAAAATTACAGGAATGTAAAGGCCGACTTGCAGCAAACTCCCCAGTTCCCTCCAGCATGTAGCCATGCCTGCAATGGGAGGAGGGAGAAGGCTGTGAGCCCCACTCAAGACTGGCTGATATGACCCTGGCCTCAGAGGTGCACCAAAATGTAGCTCATTTCTGCTCTAAGGAGTCCCTGCATTCTCACATGAAGTCGGATGGGCCATCAGCATTCTGAGAGTGCTTGGACACTTCTGTATATTTAACCTGCTATATGGGAGGAAGGCACCTTACCAGTTTAAGCCACAGGTTTAACTGGAGTCAGTGGATGGATTTTCTCTCACTAAAAACCTCAAAAATGTTCATCCCATGCATAATGAACTGGTATCTACGAATACATCTCTTTATATACCTGTGCATTTCATGTCTGTGGTTTTTTTTTTAACGAATAATAGAAAAAGTATAATTTATTTAGTGATTACAAAAAAAATAGGGATTTCAGGAGATTAGAAGCAGAAAGAATACAGAGCAGAAAACAAAAAATAAAAGAGATGATAGAGTAGACTGTGTCAACTTTTGTTTTTATAGTGACTGTTACTTCTTTCAGAAGATTCACCAGTATTAATAGTGACTTTTATACTTTTCTATGACCATCTCATAATCTCATAAATCAGAAAATTAGATCAATTAATGCCATGTCAGAGAAATGTTACTGTAATAGTATGTCTTGACATATGGATCTTTTTGGACCTGTAACTCTGTATGTTATATATGCATTTTTTGCAATTAATACTTTTATTGTGCAGACAGATGTAAAAACATATTTTCTCACTGGCCACTGAGCCTAATAGGCGCCACTTCTTGGTCTGTGCAGATCACTTTACTGCAGTTACCTGCTTATCTGTCATTCTAATCCTGCCTGTAATGATATCACCTCTGTGTACAGATAAGACTGGATCCACTGTTCACAATAGGTGATTGTCACATCTTATCTATTCTTTCCTTGTACAATGACCTCTGCACAAGTCACTAAGCATGCCTCCAAAACTCTCCCATAGAAGCAATTGAGGTCCCCTTTAGCCCATTGCATCTATGGACCATATGGCTGCGTAAAGCAATTTTCTTAATGCTTTCAAAATGCTCTTAGGAACAGCTCAGGCAAAACGGCTGCCCCCATAACCATGTTTGGGAATAGAATTTAAAAAAACTGTAATCAGAAAATAAAAGCAGATGAGAAAAAAGGATATATGTTACTATCTGGTTTAAAATGGCAGCTAAAATTTTTGCTGCCACATTTCCTTTAAGACATCAACAATGGGTTCTGTGCACGGTGTGTTTCTAGAAAAATTACTCCATTCTTCTGCAAACAGAACTTCAATATGTTGCTGAGGGAAGCAGGGTTGAAAACAATGGAATTAAGAAGAGGGCATACTTAGTTACATTGGAATAAGAAGTAATTGGCAGAAACTAGCATTTCTTACTGTTTTAGGCATGTATGGTAAAGTCACTGCAGGACTGCAGGAGTGATGATAACATTGAAGCTGAGCATGTCTGCCTATGCACTGAGCCATGATTTAGATGTCTCCGGTTTGACTCTAATAGCTTTTAATGATCCTGCGATTATTTCTTTTTTTGTTATTATTTACCATAATGTATTCTCCGCTTCCAGAAATCTAAGAGGTATATGCAAATGTTTATGTGAAAGACTGAGCTTCTCAAGCCAATGGGTGATGAAGCAGAAATGTTTCAAGCAGGCTTCAGTTTTAGCATGAAAAAATCTAGAATATTAGGATCCTTATTAATAGTAGTTAAATAATAATTGCAGTATAAAACCTTTGTTTTACCACATAAAATAGAAACAGGTAATTATAAACTTGTATCATGTGTGTGCATTACACATATATTGACATAATGTCTGCTGTATAATTAAGGTGATAAGAATTATATGGGATGTTGTAGCCTCTATTGTAAATGCATGACATTTGTAAATGCTTGGCTACATAAATGCTTCTCATAGAGCTACTTACTAGTATTCTATTCAAACAGAGCACCTGCAGATCCCAATCCTAGGATTGTTGGGGATCCCAGCGGTCATTCATAACCTTACATATGAACTAATGTAATGTCTTATATGTTGGCCTCTCAGACAAAATACTGCTGCTAGATTTACACTGATTCTTTGCTCACTGCACTGGCTGCCCATAAAATGGAAAATAATTTTGAAAATTTGCTTGGTGACTTTTAAAGCGGCTATGAAGGTCATAAGTTAATTGTGGGATATGGCTTGAAAAAACAATTCACCATAGAAGATAACCCTCCCATTAAAAATTAACTTTTACTAGACATTGCTAAAAAACACAATAAACCCCAGTATGTTGTAACAAAAGTGATTAATTCCAAATATCTGCGCCAAGAATCAAATAGATATAAAGCGCAATACACATTGGATACCGCAAGGATGGGATCATGGTCTTATAATCACGTCGATCCTTCTTACTAATTGTTTGTAGGTCAAATAAGGTTCAGCCATAACAAGATTTACGTTGGGTGCGATCGCTTGATGATCACAATCAGTGGTTGGTGCATAAATTGTAAGTAAGGGCTTAGCCACCTAGAAGTGTGGTTGCCCCTTTTGGGGCAGGTACTTTGTTTGTAGGCAGGGCTAGTATAGGGGCGGGTTAGGGATAGAGAGAACTGTTCCTGAAGTTAACCCTCCGCTACAGTTTATGCACCCGCTACTGATTGTGATCATCAAGCAATCTCACCCTATGTAAATCTGGTTATGGCTGAATCTCATTTGACCTACAAACAGTGAGTAAGAGGGATCAAGGAGGTTATGAGATTGTGATCCCTGCGGTATCCAATGTTTATTGCACTTTAAATCTATTTGATTCTTGGAGCAGATATTTGGAATTAATTTCTTTTGTTACAAGTACAAAATATTGTGGTTTATTGTGGTTTTTAGCAATATCTATTAAAAATTAATTTTTAATGGGAGGGTTATCGGTTATGGTGAACTATGACCTTTAAAGACTTTAAAAAATAGGACCCAACTACATTAAAGAACTCCTGAAACCTCCCTCTTCTTGCTATCCTCTCAAATAGGCAGGTATGACTATATTGTCTGTGACCCCCAGATCCAACATACAGTAAGACATTTGGAGCGAGAGCATTCTGTTATTCACCCTCCAGACCAATGACACAGATATTAACCTAAGACACATTTTCATGAAGACTTTGTATGCTCCTGCTCAGTTTGCCATCTCAGGGCATATAATGATCTAGGTCTCTACACAGAGCATTATAACAAATTGATCAGCTTACTCGTGGACTACACTTTGAACCTTTTGTGAGAAAAGCACATTACAAATGGTTGTTGCTGATTTTGTGAATCTACAGGACCTCTAATTATGGCTTTTTTTCCCCTCACTGGTGGTTTAGTTGCTTGGAGTTCTCACCATTGTGTCTTTGGTGTAATTTAAATCTGATTCTTATATACTGGACATATGTTATTAAACTCCAAACAATCTGAGTTGCTATATTAATTATAAAACAAGGACAGAACAGTAGCCTAAGCCATCAATGATAAGGTGGAAGTCAGACAATCTGAGACTCTTACTAGACAATGTAGCTGAGCTGCGGGTCAGTTATTATAGATGTATTTCAGGATTATTAATTTAAAAGTTCTGCATTAGGTTTTTATGTAGCTATATATATCTTCTTTAGTCAGTATGCCTGAATGATGCTAATTTCCATTGTACTGACAAATGTAAGTGATACTGTGCAATGGTAAAAAAAATTTTTTGGGGAAGGTGCTTCTGTAACTCCCATAGACTGCAATAGAGATAGCCATGCACAAGCATAGCCAGCTGTCTCCTCCTAAATGTTGCTAGCAACAGCTGCTTTGCATTTCCAGTGGTCAAGGGATTCTCGTTCTCTTGGTAGGTTGTGGTATATGAAGTGGGACCCTCACTTATCATTCATTTATGGCATGTCCAATTTATTTACCTTAAATATCCATAGTTTAAATCACCAGTTGTCTTGGGTTTCTGTGTTGGAGTACATATCAGTAGAAAAATTCAGCTTCAGTAGGTGTTAATTTAGTAATTAAAGAACAAATCTGCGGTGCCCCATAGCAACTAATTAACAAGTTGCTGAAGTGCAAGTTAGACAATAAAAATCAAGATCCTGCTTAGTCATGATTCTTCTGTATTTACTGTCACAAATAAGTTACCACATGTATTCTCCATCCAGTTAAATCATAGCAGATATGTTTCATAAGAGGTTTACCTACTAAACAACATCTTTTCCATCCTACAATGTAATATAATAAAAAATAATAAAAAAAACTCTGTAAGGCTACACGCACACCACAGTGAAAATCGGCTGTGGATGGACATTTTTTTTTGTACACACGCCCGTTTTCAGAACCTATGGGGCTATTTACTGGCCGTTTTTGCAATGTTCAGTGAATAGCGGGCGTCAAAATAAATGACATTTTCATGAACAGACGGACCCCATAGAAATCAATGCAACCATTTCTATCAGCCGCTTACACAGGCGTGCACATGTCTACCGGACGTTAAAATTGGGTACACTAGTGCAATATGGGTTTTAGGGGTTAAAAACCCCCTACTCAACTGTGCTCCTTCGGCAAGTCCTTCCCAATCAAGAGAGGAGCGACTGCCTCTGCGTGTGCAAGTGGATGAGGTGAGTGATTTTTATTTGTGCTAAAAACAAACATTACAGCTGAGGAAGACCACTATGGGGGACATTATTACAGCTGGGGGCCACTGTTGGGGAAATTATTACTGCTGGGGGCCACTATGGGGGCATTATTACTGTTGGGGCCACTATGGAGGATATTGTGGGCCACTATAGGGGACATTATTACTGCTGGGGGCCATTATGGTGGACATAATGTATACTGAGGGCATGGCAGAGGTTGGGATTTTATTTTAAAAAAAACAATGGAATTCATCCCTTATTAATAGCCATTTTAACGGCCATGAAAAAGGATGCAAAATGGGCATTAAAAACCAACAGATTGCCAGAAAATGGACGCGCAAATGGTTAAAAAATGGGCAAGAACAAATGACCAAATGGCTGCTTTCAGACGAGCGAGTGTCCCGCTCCGGACTCCCAGCGTACCTCTAGTCCTGAACTTCCGGCAATGCCGGGGTCGCATAGCATTATATTGATTTATGATGCTATGTAACCCTTAGAGGTCTGAAATGTATTGGATAACACAGACAGCATTATGTATACATAGTGATGTAATGTCAGTGGTGACTAGTTGTCACACAACCGTGGTGGCTGAGATTGCCACAGAGGGGTTCTTAACTATGGGGAACTTCAAGCAAAGTGTCAGTGGCAGATATTAGTGGACTGAATCATTTGAGAAAATTCATTGAGCTATAAATGCTTCCAAAGTTTTATTCTCTTGAATGGTGTAAATATGGAGATCCCCTGCCGTCCCATATTAGGCCGCAGAGTTGGTATAAGAAATATACAAATACAGCATTACCTAAAGCTACAATGATTACGATCCCCTGCACAATACTAACATAAAAGGGCTTGGATAAATTAAAGATGTTAAATGACCTCAGGTTTATGTCTCTCAGGCTCCATGATACATTTTCACCGCTGTGTGAGGGGCTTAGCTGTGAGCTCCGCCCAATGACCTATAGAGATGGCCTTGCGGTTCGCAAGGCGGTCGTTTCGCTGCGAACTTTGGTCGTTCGCTGTTCGCCGAACAGGCAGACATATGGCGATATACGCCGGTGCCATATTCTTTTGCATTGCGCCCAACTTTGACCCATGACACATCTATCAGGTGGTACAGGACAGCCAATAGAGACGTTTCAGCACATGAACACACCCCTACCCTATTAAAAAAACCTGATCTGGCAGCCATTTTACACTCAGTCTTTTGTCAGTGTAGTGAGAGATTGCTTTATTAAGCAGGGACAGGCTGTTAGGGACACCAAACGCTAGCTAATAGGGCCACAAAAGTCCTTTTAAGGACTGGTATAGGTGTGCTATCGATACTGAGGGTGTGATATACTCATAACATATTTTCTAACATAGAAAGTATATTATAGTGCATTTGTATTGTGCAGCAGTTGTGTGTGGTTATGCTTCGATACCGCAGGTATATAGAGGGACAAATGCTATTGAAATAATTCAATGGCAACTGATGTGATATACCTGTTGCCCCCGTAAAAAAAAACTAATTCAGGGGTGTGATATACCTATTATATTTTCTAACATGGTACAAAGTATATTGTAGTGCATTTGTATTGTGCAGCAGTTATGCATTTTTTTACTGGACTCTGCAGGATGCAAAAATGTGGAGTGCTGCACATTTGCATACATCAAACAGATAGGAAAAAAAAAATTCTAGGCTCCAGCATGGCACATTTTTGAGCGTTTCCCTTTAAGATGCATAAAAATGGCCTTGATTAAAATATACATTTTTTGTGGGAATTTTTGCCATTGATCCCCCTGTGGTACTGTCCATGTTGTGGGACTATTTGTGCACTTATAATAAGTATTTGTTGGCTGCAAATATGACTTGAAAGTTTTTCAGGTTCTCCTGCCATTAAAGTGAATGGGGTCCGTTGCGAACTTGTGGTTCGCGAACATTTGATAGTGTTCTCGAACCGTCCCGGCCAATATTTGCATAAAAATGGCCTTGATTAAAATATACATTTTTTGTGGGAATTTTTGCCATTGATCCCCCTGTGGTACTGTCCATGTTGTGGGACTATTTGTGCACTTATAATAAGTATTTGTTGGCTGCAAATATGACTTGAAAGTTTTTCAGGTTCTCCTGCCATTAAAGTGAATGGGGTCCGTTGCGAACTTGTGGTTCGCGAACATTTGATAGTGTTCTCGAACCGTCCCGGCCAATATTTGTCAATCACTACTGACATATGTGCTGAGAGGTAATTACTATAAAGCGGACTCTGTTACTGGCATTAGTGTCATGGAGATGGCAGCTACTTGATCCTACTATGTTGTAACCAGAAATAAAAGAAAAGCCTGAACAATGTAAGGATTGGAAAGACATATAAATACCAAGAGACCGATGATTTTTCATTTTTGACTTGTGTGGTCCTTTAAAGATTTTCCACTGAATACTACTGTAAGTATCATTTTTTTTTAAAGTTTCGACAATAACGTCATAAAAACGAATGCCTAACTGTACAAACTGGTAAGAAATGAATTAAAGTGTACATTTACAAATTTAAAAATCGATAGGGAGATTTATCAAAACTGGTCCAAAGGAAAACTGTTTTAGGCCTCATGCACACAACCGTATGTATTTTGCGGTCCGCAAAAAAATTGAAATGAATGGTAACGCATACGGTCTGCAAAAAAAAAATGGAACGGACTCGGAATGAAAATATGTTCGTGTGTATAAGTCTAAGTTCTTACTTCACTTATTTGGTCAGTTATTTCCTTCAGTTATTGTGAGCTAAAACCAGTAGTGAAGCCTACACAGAGATCAGGTGTAATGGAAAGATTTCCACCTGTTCTGTGTTTCTGATCCGCACCTGATTTTGGCTTGCAATTATCCTACATGCACACAGGAGTGTTTTTTCCGGCCTCCGTTCCGTTTTATTTGCGGATTCCATGGTTTCCCATTAATTTCTATAGATCTATTAAAAATGCGGATGCCTCTTCTGTTTCCTGTCCGTGTCCACTGTCCGCATTTCACATCCGCAAAAAAAATATAGCATGTCCTATTGTTTTCCACAAAAAATGGTTTGCGGACCCATAGAAGTCAATGGGTCTGCAAAAAATGCGGATGACCAACGGAAGCCATTCGGTTGTCATCCGCATCCGTTTTTTTTGTGGATGGTTGCTTGGAAACCAGGGTACATGTACAGGTACTTTAAGAAACTGGTTCAAGCCTTCCATTTTTTTGCGGATCCGAAAAAAAACGGAAGACACATGGAAACACAACCTACAAAATTTTCAGACACACGGAACGGATGTGGATGTGAAAAAAAAAGAGACATCCGTGATTTGCGGACAGCAAAAACAGCTTTCGTGTGCATGTAGCCTTACTGATGGAAATAACTGACCAAATAACCAAATAACTAAAATGTGAACTTGAATTTCACCTTTCATTTTCCAAAGGAGCACTAAATCTAATTGGTTGTTATGGGCAACTAAGACTTTTGCACCAGTTTTGATAAATCTTCAGGTATATGTCTGATGCTGGCTGCCAAGAAAAGTAGAAGACGGGTCTAAACTGTACAACACAGCGAAGTTATCAATAATGTCAGTTTTGGGAAGTAGTATTTTTTTTTTTTTCATTTTAAATTATAAGTGGCTTCATGTAATAAAATGATATAAAGTCACATACTCAAATAAAGTTGTATTATTGTGGTTTAAAAATGTAATCTAAAAGGAGTCATTTATTTCAAATCATTTGCTATAATAGTTACTATTATCCCCCGATGCTGCTTATAATGAGGACATTTGCTTTATTTCTTTTTGCAATATTGATTAGGTATATTAGAAAGCTTGTTCAATTTAGCCACCTACTAGAACCCATTGCATGAAAATCACCTATAAAAAAGACGGATGGGACCTGCAAAGACTCTTGATTATCTTTAAATACTTATTTTATTAGTTAGACTGTATCATGTCATCATTTAGCTTGAATCCGTATCAGTGTGGTAGACTTATTAATATTCATGTAATCACTTTGTTTTTCTCTATGGAATGACACGTTTAACCTTCTGAGACAAAGATTTTTTTTTTATAGGTGCAGTTTGTCATTTTACTTTTTGTAACAATGTGCAGTCTGTGGAAGATGAAGTATGCTTTACATGGTTAAGATTTCAAATTATAGATACAAAGTTATTATTAATTTTTGTAAAAATGGCTCTGAGATGTTATTCTGAAAATGTAGATGTAAATTGGGAATGTACTATTTAAATACTTGATTGCGGAATCTATATATAGCTGTACGCCAAACTTGATTCAATGCAATAAATATTCAGCAAGCAATCGCTGTTGTGAGCACAGGAAATATACCTTCTGAATTCGAATATTCACTCAGTAAAAACCCAGTAGCAGCAAGTGTACTTTTGTTCTGCTCCAGTGAAGGGTTATGAAACAAATTATGTATTTGCTTATAGTTGAGAACAAAGCTATTACTGTCCATTTTATAGTATTTTTTACAGCACTTTTTTTTTTTTAGAAATAACAAATAACGTCTCACAATAGCCTTATGCAATTAGGACCATATGGGGCCTCAATGGGGTTCCTTGGGTCCACCAAAGTAAGACCGTAGGAGTTTTGCAGTCCCCAATCTGCGGATCCGCAAAACACGGAAGCTGTTTCGCGTTCCATTCCGCAATTTACGGAAAGGAACGCGGCCCATTGTAGAAATGCCTATTCTTTTCTGCAAAACGGACAAGAATAGGACACGCTATATTTTTTTTCCAGGGCCACGGAACGGAGCAAAGGACGCGGACAGCACACAGAGTGCTGTCCGCATCTTTTGCGGCCCCATTGAAGTGAATGGGTCCGCGCCCGAGCCGCAAAATATGTTTCTGTGCATGAGGCCACAGCACATGTCCAGTTTTAATTGAGTTATACATAAACTTTATTATTATCATTGAACAGATAGGAGATATCTTCAATAATGTCTAATGCAGGGGTGAACAACCTGCGGCCCGGGGACCACATGTGGCCCTCGATACCATTCTGTTTGGCCCCCAAACATCTGGTAAAAGACATGTATGTCTATATTTTATGGCTTCTTACATGTATCTTTCATGTATTCTTCTATTAGATGGCAATCCTAGAAATGTAACTAGACATTTATAGTATATACTGTGTGTTCAATATGCCAGAAATACAGTATTTCAGTTGGTAATACCACTTTAAGTTTTATTTTCGGCCTTTGGAATTGGTCCCGCTTTATGAAGGGCTGCACAGCAGCCAATCAGCTGGCGTTTTACTTCTTGCCCTAAGAGACCATTACAGCCATGCCTACTAATGGCATGGCTGTGATTGGCCAAGTGCAGCATGTGACCCAGTCTCTATTTAAGCTGGAGTCACGTCGTGCCGCACGTCACACTGCTCTGATTAGTGTAGGGAGAGGACGCAGCTTCTGTGAGGGCGAGATTAGGCAGGGAAAAGTCAGCATTAGCACCTAATGAAGTGATCGATCTACAGCTGTGAATGATTCAACTTCTGCTAGTTAATTGCTCACTGGATTTTAGGCTGCACAGAGCGTTTTTCTGTCACTTTTTTTCTGGGGTGATCAGCGGACATTTTGTGACTTGTGGTGCACCAGAACAAGCTGCCACCAAGTCCATCAATCCATCAAAACTAGTTTTTTTTTTTGCTATATCCTACATCAGGGGCATGGCTATGCTTATTGTCACCCCTAGAAACTCAGGATAGCAATTTCTATATTTTATTAAGGGGTTAAATACAATTGCCAAAATACCAATCCCCTAAATCTGGTGTTCCAGCTTTGGATGGCCAACTATAATACTGTCTGCTGTCTGGCAAAGGATAGATTATTTTCTATGGTGAAATTCAATTGCCAAAATAACAATCCCCTAAATCTGGAGTCCCAGCACTGGCCGGCAAAGTATAAAAGCGTCTGCCAAAACATATATTTTGTTCTGGGGTGAAATTAAATTGCCAAAATAGCAATACCATAAATCAGTGGTTTCAGCTGTGGCTGGCAAAGTATAATAGTGTCCGCCAAAACATATATTTTGTTCTGTGGTTAAATTCAATTGCCAAAATAGCAATACCCTGAATCTGGTGTCCCAGCTGTTGCAGGCCAAGTATTAATCTGTCCGTAAAAGGGTATATTTTGTTCTGGGGTGAAATTCAATTGCCAAAATAGCAATACCATAAATCAGTGGTTTCAGCTGTGGCTGGCAAAGTATAATAGTGTCCGCCAAAACATATATTTTGTTCTGTGGTTAAATTCAATTGCCAAAATAGCAATACCCTGAATCTGGTATCCCAGCTGTTGCAGGCCAAGTGTTAATCTGTCCGTAAAAGGGTATATTTTGTTCTGGGGTGAAATTCAATTGCCAAAAGAGCAATACCCTGAATCTGGTGTCCCAGCTGTTGCAGGCCAAGTGTTAATCTGTCCGTAAAAGGGTATATTTTGTTCTGGGGTGAAATTCAATTGCCAAAATAGCAATACCATAAATCAGTGGTTTCAGCTTTGGCTGGCAAATTATAATAGTGTCCGCCAAAACATATATTTTGTTCTGGGGTGAAATTCAATTGCCAAAATACCAATACCCTGTATCTGGTGTCCCAGCTGTTGCATGCCAAGTGTTAATCTGTCCGTAAAAGGGTATATTTTGTTCTGGAGTGAAATTCAATTGCCAAAATAGCAGTACCCTGAATCTGGTGTACCAGTAGTGCCTGGCAAAGTATAATAGTGTCCGCCAAAACATATATTTTGTTCTGGGGTGAAATTCAATTGCCAAAATAGCAATACCCTGAATCTGGTGTCCCAGCTGTTGCAGGCCAAGTGTTAATCTGTCCTTAAAAGGGTATATTTTGTTTTGGGGTGAAATTCAATTGCAAAAATTGCAATACCCTGAATCTGGTGTTCCAGCTGTTGCAGGCCAAGTGTTAATCTGTCCGTAAAAGGGTATATTTTGTTCTGGGGTGAAATTCACTTGCCAATATAGCAATACCCTGAATCTGGTGTCCCAGTTGTTGCAGGCCAAGTGTAAATCTGTCCGTAAAAAGGTATATTTTGTTCTGGGGTGAAATTCACTTGCCAATATAGGAATACCATAAATCAGTCGTTTCAGCTGTGGTTGGCAAAGTATAATAGTGTCCACCAAAACATATATTTTGTTCTGGGGTGAAATTTAATTGCCAAAATAGCAATACCCTGAATCTGGTATCCCAGCTGTTGCAGGCCAAGTGTTAATCTGCCCGTAAAAGGCTATATTTTGTGCTGTGGTTAAATTCAATTGCCAAAATAGCAATACCCTGAATCTGGTATCCCAGCTGTTGCAGGCCAAGTGTTAATCTGTCCGTAAAAGGGTATATTTTGTTCTGGGGTGAAATTCAATTGCCAAAATAGCAATGCCATAAATCAGTGGTTTCAGTTTTGGCTGGCAAAGTATAATAGTGTCCGCCAAAACATATATTTTGTTCTGGGGTGAAATTCAATTGCCAAAAGAGCAATACCCTGAATCTGGTGTCCCAGCTGTTGCAGGCCAAGTGTTAATCTGACCGTAAAAGGGTATATTTTGTACTGTGGTGAAATTCAATTGCCAAAATAGCAATACCCTGAATCTGGTATCCCAGCTGTTGCAGGCCAAGTGTTAATCTGTCCGTAAAAGAGTATATTTTGTTCTGGGGTGAAATTCAATTGCCAAAATAGCAATACCATAAATCAGTGGTTTCAGCTTTGGCTGGCAAAGTATAATAGTGTCCAACAAAACATATATTTTGTTCTGAGGTGAAATTCAATTGCCAAAATAGCAATACCCTGAATCTGGTGCCTCAGCTGTTGCAGGCCAAGTGTTAATCTGTCTGAAAAAGGGTATATTTTTTCTGGGGTGAAATTCACTTGCCAGTATAGCAATACCCTGAATCTGGTGTTCCAGCTGTTGCAGGCCAAGTGTTAATCTGTCCGTAAAAAGGGTATATTTTGTTCTGGGGTGAAATTCACTTGCCAATATAGCAATACCCTGAATCTGGTGTTCCAGCTGTTGCAGGCCAAGTGTTAATCTGTCCGTAAAAGGGTATATTTTGTTCTGGGTTGAAATTCACTTGCCAATATAGCAATACCCTGAATCTGGTATCCCAGTTGTTGCAGGCCAAGTGTAAATCTGTCCGTAAAAGGGTATATTTTGTTCTGGGGTGAAATTCACTTGCCAATATAGGAATACCATAAATCAGTGGTTTGAGCTGTGGCTGGCAAAGTATAATAGTGTCCGCCAAAACATATATTTTGTTCTGGAGTGAAATTCAATTGCCAAAATAGCAATACCCTGTATCTGGTGTTCCAGCAGTTGCAGGCCAAGTGTTAATCTGTCCGTAAAAGGGTATATTTTGTTCTGGGGTGAAATTCAATTGCCAATATAGCAATATCCTGAATCTGGTGTTCCAGCTGTTGCAGGCCAAGTGTTAATCTGTCAATAAAAGGGTATATTACACTCAAGGTGTATATACAAGTGCTGAGAGGGTCATCCTCATTAACTTCACACGCTACCGTGCATCTCCCATTGTTTTTCTGTCCGTTAAATGGTATTTTTGTCACGACTGTGACTGATAGAGATAGGTTTGGGAAGAGAAGGTCGCAGCGACTTGCTACTCGCGATAGCTTGTGAGTTTGCTTCGTGGTTCAGGGTATGTCATCCGGGTTTTGCCTTGTGAACCTTTTCGTCCTGACTGGGAGTTTGTAGGCATTCTTCTCAGGTGAGTGCTGTCTGCCACTCCCAGCTACTATATTAGTTTCAGTTTCACTTGCAGTCATTGACAGATATAGTCCTTACTTCCAGTGCTATTCTGACCTTTGAAGGAGATTGTTTGACGGTATTGCTGTGGAGCTCTTGTCTGGGGTGGACTGTCGTTGGGATCATCCTCTCTGCTCCTGACTGGATAAGTCTATCTCTGCTGGAGATTGTTTGTTTGTTTGTTACTGTCTTCCCCTGTTGTTCTCCTAGACATGAGTGATGGTGACTAGTGCTCCCATCTGCCTTTCCCCAGTCTAGTCTTCTTAGAGTGACTCAGGGTTTAGGCATCCTGCTCGCCGCACGGGTTCACACCCCGTCTAGGGTATCAGGGCAGACAGGTGCCAGCGTAGGGTTTGTCAGGGGTGGCCGTTCTATTTCCCATCCGTAGATAAGGGTCCCCCTTCCCCTCCGTCTGGTGCGACACGACTGCTGCTGGGATAGCGGTCGTGACAGTATATCTGGCCTTTTAAAAAAAAAAAAAAAAAAGTGACATTTCCTTTTTTTTTTTTTTTTTGCCTGCTGTTTTGCTTTGTATTCTTCTGTTCCACTATGGATCCGGTTACGGTTTTGGCGAAACAATTACAGGGTTATCCCTTGAAGTGGCAGGATTAAAAGCAACAGTACTGCAGCAGCAGCAGCAATCCTTGGGTTCCACCGTTGCTACGGGAAACCAAGGTACTCCTGAGCCAAAAGTGACTTTTCCTGATAGGTTCTCAGGAGGGAGAGACCAATTTGTAACCTTCAGAGAAGCTTGTAAATTGTTCTTCAGGTTACGCCCTAGATCCTCTGGCGGTGAGGAACAACGGGTGGGCATTGTAGTTTCTCTCCTGCAAGGAGATCCGCAGGCTTGGGCTTTCTCCTTACCATCTGACTCTCCGGCCTTACGATCAGTGGAGGAGTTTTTTGAAGCCTTGGGTCTCGTGTATGATGACCCGGACAGGGTCTCACTGGCTGAGTCTAAGCTACGTAGACTTCGGCAGGAGAACCGGTCAGCTGAACTATATTGTTCCGAATTCCGTAGGTGGGCTACGGATACATTATGGAACGACTCGGCCCTTAGGAGTCAGTTCTGCCAGGGGTTGTCTGAAAAATTAAAAGACGCGCTGGCTGTATACGAGGTCCCTGGGTCTCTTGAGGCTGCTATGTCTCTGTCCATAAGAATTGACAGACGACTCAGGGAGAGACTATTAAATTCTACAGAGGCCTCTATAGGGCAGGGATCGGTTTGTTGTGATCCAGTCGAACCAATGCAAATAGGGGCGCCACTAGACGGGTGAATCCTCCTAAGGTCCGCAATAGGTCAGAGGTTTGTTTTCGTTGTGGGGGGAGGGGTCATTTTGTAAAGGTATGTCCTCAGAACCCAAGAGATCACAAACAAAGGAGCCGCCGGAAAACTAGAGTCCCCAGACTGTGCGGAGGATAACAGTCTGGGCGTATTCGTTTCCTCCATACGCATGTCTCAGTTTTTGTTGTCCGCTACCGTTGTGGCGGGCAATAAGACTGAGATCTGTTCCGTCTTTTTGGACAGTGGGGCGGGGGTCAACTTGGTGGATTCACGGTTTGCTCAGGCTCTGGGTTTTACTCCGGAACTGGTACGCAGAACTATTCCTGTTTTTGCCATGGACTCCTCCCCTCTTACTCAGAGAGAGTTAACTCAGATCGTCCATAATATCCATCTGCAGGTAGGGGACCTCCATAAAGAGCATATCTCTTGTTATGTCCTGGACGGTCTTCCGGCTCCTATGGTATTGGGGCTTCCCTGGCTGGTGACTCACAATCCCGTGGTGGATTGGCAGGCCGGGGAGATTGTGGAGTGGAGTGAACATTGTAAGGACAACTGCTTGAGTAGTAGGTGCTCAACACTCTCTGTAACATCTCTACCTGCCTTTCTGTCGGATTTTATGGATGTGTTCTCTGAGAAGGGTTGTCAGGGGTTACCACCTCATCGTCCATATGATTGCCCAATTAATCTGTTTCCTGGGGCAAAACTACCTAAAACCCGGTTATACAATCTTTCCGGCCTGGAGAGGAAGGCTATGAAAGATTATATTTCGGAGAGTTTGGCTAAGGGACACATCAGACCCTCTTCTTCACCCGTGGCTGCAGGTTTTTTTTTCGTTAAAAAGAAAGATGGGGGCCTGCGTCCTTGCCTGGATTTCCGGGAATTAAACCGGATAACTATCCGAGATCCCTATCCTCTTCCTCTCATTCCCGACCTCTTTAATCAGGTTGCTGGTGCTAAATGGTTCTCCAAAATGGATCTCAGAGGAGCCTATAACCTGGTTCGCTTTAAAGAGGGGGATGAGTGGAAGACGGCTTTTATTACTCCGGAAGGGCATTATGAAAATATGGTCATGCCATTTGGTCTTACTAATGCGCCTGCGGTGTTCCAACATTTTGTCAACGATATTTTTTGTCACCTTATCGGGAGATTTGTTGTGATATATCTTGATGACATCCTGGTCTATTCTCAGGATCTGGATACACATAAGATCCATGTGAGACAAGTGCTGCAGATATTAAGGGCCAACAAATTGTTTGCTAAATTAGAGAAATGTGTGTTCGCCGTAAAAGAACTGCCATTTCTGGGGTATGTGTTGTTAGATTCAGGTTTCCGCATGGATCCAGAGAAAGTCCGGGCAATTATGGACTGGGATCTGCCTGAGAACCTGAAGGCATTGCAACGCTTCCTGGGGTTTGCCAATTTTTATAGAAAGTTTATAAAGAACTATTCCTTGGTGGTCAAACCACTGACGGACATGACCCGAAAGGGATCCGATTTTTCCAAATGGTCACATGCAGCCAAAACTGCCTTTACATCTCTGAAGGAAAGATTCACCTCGGCTCCTATTCTCGTACAGCCAGATGTCTCGCTTCCTTTTATTGTAGAGGTTGACGCATCAGAGGTGGGGGTGGGAGCGGTACTATCTCAGGGCCCGTCCCTGGTGAATGGCATCCGTGTGCTTTCTTTTCGAAGAAATTGTCTACTGCAGAAAGGAACTATGACATTGGCAACAGGGAACTTTTGGCTATTAAGTTGGCCTTAGAGGAGTGGCGTCATTTTTTGGAGGGGGCGGTTCATCCCGTCACAGTGATTACTGATCACAAAAACTTAGTATATCTGGATTCTGCTAAGCGTCTCACCCCTAGACAGGCTCGGTGGTCGTTATTTTTTACTAGGTTTAATTTTGTAATAACCTATCGCCCGGGGGCAAAAAATACTAAGGCGGATGCATTGTCTCAAAGTTTTCCTGGAGGGGGTGATGATGATGTTCCAGAGCCTATTTTGCAAAAGGGGTGGTGGTCTCTGCATTACACTCAGGTTTATAGGGGAGGGTGTTGGAAGCTCAGGGGGACGCCCCGGCCTCCTGCCCCTCGGATAAACTGTTTGTGCCAGAAAATTTACGCCTGGAGATACTAAAGGAACACCATAAATCCGCACTGGCAGGACACCCAGGTAGTAAGGCAACCTCTGAATTAGTGTCTCGTCGGTTCTGGTGTCCTAAGTGGCGCCAGGAGGTGTTGAATTTTGTGTCTGCATGTCCTACCTGTGCTCGTTCTAAGGTGGATCATACTCGTCCGGCAGGGCGTCTTTTACCTCTGGCCACCCCCAACAGGCCTTGGACGCACCTATCAATGGATTTTATTACTGATCTACCAGTATCAGCGGGGAAGACTGTTATTCTTGTTGTTGTTGACAGATTCAGTAAAATGGTGCCCTTTATTGCTCTGACCGCATTGCCTAATGCTAACACACTGGCTCAGGTTTTTATTGACCACATCGTGAAGCTTCACGGGGTCCCTTCCGATATTGTTTCGGATCGTGGTACCCAATTTGTTTCTAAATTTTGGAAAGCTTTTTGTTCTCGTTTAGGGGTTCATCTGTCGTTTTCTTCATCTTTCCATCCACAGTCCAACGGTCAGACTGAACGTACCAATATTTGAGACATATTTGAGATGCTTTGTTTCCGAAAATCAGGAGGAATGGTCATCTTATTTACCGTTAGCCGAGTTTGCCATTAATAATCGTCGTCAAGAATCCACCGATAAGTCACCATTATTTGGTTGCGTATGGTTTCCATCCTCAGTTTTGTACGTTTAGTGAGGGGGGGCCGTCTGGGATTCCCGAGGAGGAACGATTTGCGTCTTCACTTTCATCAGTGTGGCAGAGTGTGCAAGAAAGTTTGAAGAGAATTGGTGGTAGATACAAACGTGTGGCTGATAAGAAGCGCTCTGAAGGTCCGGACCTTGGGGTGAATGACTTGGTGTGGTTGTCTACCAGAAATATCAAGTTGAAGGTTCCCTCATGGAAATTAGGTCCGAGATTTATTGGTCCTTATAGGGTAATTAAGATCATTAACCCGGTGGCTTTTCGTCTGGAGCTACCTCAGACTCTAAGGATCCATAATGTCTTCCACAGATCTCTGCTTAAGAGATATGTAGAACCTCCTGAACCATTGCCACTACCGCCTCCACCGGTGGTTGTTGATGGCAGTCTTGAGTTTCAGGTAGAAAAGATTGTTGATTCACGATATGTTCGCCGCTCTCTTCAGTACCTGGTGCACTGGAAAGGATATGGTTCCGAAGAGAGAATGTGGGTGCCAGCATCAGAGATAAAGGCGGACAGACTCATTTGGGCTTTTCATAGGTCCCACCCGGAGAGGCCGGGTCTTGAGGGTCCGGTGGCCTCTCGTAGAAAGGGGGGTACTGTCACGACTGTGACTGATAGAGATAGGTCTGGGAAGAGAAGGTCGCAGCGACTTGCTACTCGCGATAGCTTGTGAGTTTGCTTCGTGGTTCAGGGTATGTCATCTGGGTTTTGCCTTGTGAACCTTTTTGTCCTGACTGGGAGTTTGTAGGCATTCTTCTCAGGTGAGTGCTGTCTGCCACTCCCAGCTACTATATTAGTTTCAGTTTCACTTGCAGTCATTGCCAGATATAGTCCTTACTTCCAGTGCTATTCTGACCTTTGAAGGAGATCGTTTGACGGTATTGCTGTGGAGCTCTTGTCTGGCGTGGACTGTCGTTGTTGGGATCATCTTCTCTGCTCGTGACTGGATAAGTCTATCTCTGCTGGAGATTGTTTGTTTGTTTGTTACTGTCTTCCCCTGTTGTTCTCCTAGACATGAGTGATGGTGACTAGTGCTCCCATCTGCCTTTCCCCAGTCTAGTCTTCTTAGAGTGACTCAGGGTTTAGGCATCCTGCTCGCTGCACGGGTTCACACCCCGTCTAGGGTATCAGGGCAGACAGGTGCCAGTGTAGGGTTTGTCAGGGGTGGCCGTTCTATTTCCCATCCGTAGATAAGGGTCCCCCTTCCCCTCCGTCTGGTGCGACACGACTGCTGCTGGGATAGCGGTTGTGACAATATTACACAAAGTGTTAATATACAATTGCTGAAGGCATAATCCTACATATTTTTTCTCACGTTACTGTGCATCTCCAAGTGTAAATCTGTCCATAAAAGGATACCTTTCATCCAGGGCCTAAATTCTAGCCCTAAAAGAGATATTCCCCAAAATCGGTGGTTACTGCTGTGCTTGGATTAGAGTAATACGCTACATAAATAAATAAGCAGATAGTATTAGGTGCCTGTAAAAAAAGGCCTGAATTTGAAATCAATACATTGTGCCAAATATTTTTTTTTCTTATTGTAGTGCTTGGTGAACGGTAACAATGAGGAAAACATCTAGTAAGGGTGGTGTTAGTGTACCCTCTGTTGCTGGGAGAGGACGTAACCATTCTGCCACAGCCACACGTCCTAGTGAGCCAACTGCCTCAGGTTCCAGTACCCGCCAGAATTTACAGTGATCTTTGGTGGGGCCCAATGCGGTTCTAAGGATGGTAGGGCCTGAGCAGGTACAGGCGCTAGTCAATTGGGTGGCCGACAGTGGATCCAGCACGTTCACAAAATTATCCCCCACCCAGTCTTCTGCAAAAAGCGCACAGGTGGCGTCTGAAAACCAAGCCCATCAGTCTGTCACATCACCCCCATGAATATCAGGGAAACTGTCTGAGCCTCAAGTTATACACCAGTCTCTTATGCTGTTTGAAGACTCTGCTGGCAGGGTTTCCCAAGGGAATCCACCTAGCCCTTCCCCAGTGGTGGAAGACATAGAAGGCACTGATGCACAACCACTTATGTTTCCTGATGATGAAGACATGGCAATACCACCTCATCGGAGTCCGCATGTCTCTGATGATGACGAAACACAGGTGCCAACTGCTGCGTCTTTCTGCAGTGTGCAGACCGAACAGTAGGTCAGGGAGGAAGACTGTGTGGAAGACGATGCAGGGGACGATGAGGTCCCAGACCACACATGGAATGAAGGTCGTGCCACTGACTTTCATAGTTCAGAGGAAGAAGCTGTGGTGAAACCGAGCCAACAGCGTAGCAAAAGAGGGAGCAGGGGGCAAAAGCAGAACAGCCGCCGACCAGAAAGTTCGCCTGCTACTGGCCACCGCCACCAGGGACTGAGCACCCCAAAGGCAGCTTCAAGGAGTTCCCTGGCATGGCACTTCTTTAAACAATGTGCTGACGACAAGACCCGAGTGGTTTGCACGCTGTGCCATCAGAGCCTGAAGCGAGGCATTAACGTTCTGAACCTTAGCACAACCTGCATGACCAGGCATCTACATGCAAAGCATGAACTGCAGTGGAGTAAACACCTTAAAAGCAAGGAACTCACTCTGGCTCCCCCTGCTCCCTCTTCTGCTGCTGCCTCGGCCTCTTCTTCCGCCTCGGGAGGAACGTTGGCACTTGCCGCCCACCAAACAGAGGATGTGCCACCGACAACACCACCTGCGTCACCAAGCATCTCCACCATGTCACACGGCAGTGTTCAGCTCTCCATCTCACAAACCTTGGAGAGAAAGCGTAAATTCCCACCTAGCCACCCTTGAGCCTTGGCCCTGAATGCCAGCATTTCTAAACTACTGGCCTTTGAAATGCTGTCATTCAGGCTGGTGGACACAGACAGCTTCGAACAGCTGATGTCCATGGGTGTCCCACAGTATGTTGTTCCCAGCCGCCATTACTTCTCAAAGACAGCAGTGCCTTCCCTGCACAACCAAGTATCCGATAAAATCAAGTGTGCACTGCGCAACGCCATCTGTGGCAAGGTCCACCTAACCACAGATACGTGGACCAGTAAGCACGGCCAGGGACGCGATATCTCCCTAACTGCACACTGGGTATATGTAGTGGCGGCTGGGCTGCAGGCGGAGAGTTCCTTGGCGCACGTCCTTCCGCCGCCAAGTATCGCAGGGCATCATTCTTTGCCTCCTGTAGCCTCCTCCTCCTACTCGGCTTCCTCCTCCTCTGCTTCCACCAGCTCATCCAGTCAGCCACACACCTTCACCACCAACTTCAGCACAGCCCGGGGTAAACGTCAGCAGGCCATTCTGAAACTCATATGTTTGGGGGACAGGCCACAAAACCGCGCAGGAGATGTGGCGGGGTATTGAACAACAGACCGACGAGTGGTTTCTGCCGGTGGGCCTCAAGCCCGGCCTGGTGGTGTGCGATAATGGGCAAAATCTCGTCGCAGCTCTGGGACTAGCCGGTTTAACGCACATCCCTTGCCTGGCACATGTGCTGAATTTGTTGGTGCAGAAGTTCATTCACAACTACCCCGACATGTCAGAGCTGCTGCATAAAGTGCGGGCCGTCTGTGTGCGCTTCCGGCGTTCACATCCTGCCGCTGCTCGCCTGTCTGCGCTACAGTGGAACTTCGGCCTTCCAGCTCACTGACACATATGCGACGTGCCCACCAGGTGGAACTCCACCTTGCACATGCTGGAGAGACTGTGCGAGCAGCAGCAGGCCATAGTGGAGTTTCAGCTGCAGCACGCACGCGTCAGTCGCACTGCGGAACAGCACCACTTCATCACCAATGATTGGGCCTCCATGCGAGTCCTGTGTGCCCTGTTGCGTTTTTTCGAGTACTCCACCAACATGGCCAGTGGCGATGACACCGTTATCAGCGTTACAATATCACTTCTATGTCTCCTTGAGAAAACGCTTAGGGCGATGATGGAAGGGGAGGCGGTCCAGGAGGAGGAGGAGGAGGATGAGGAGTCATTTTTAGCACTTTCAGGCCAGTCTGTTAGAAGTGGCTCAGAAGAAGGTTTTTTGCAACAGCAGAGGCCAGGTACAAATGTGGCCAGCCAGGGCCCACTACTGGAGGATGAGGAGTATGAGGAGGAGGTGGAGGAGGATGGGGATGAAGCAGCTTCACAGCAGGGTGGCACCCGACACAGCTCAGGCCCATCACTGGTGCGTGGCTGGCAGGATACGGAGGACGATGACGATACGCCTCCCATAGAGGACAGCTTCTCCTTACCTCTGGGGAGCCTGGCACACATGAGCGACTACATGCTGCAGTGCCTGCACAACGACAGCAGAGTTGCCCACATTTTAACGTGTGCGGACTACTGGGTTGCCACCCTGCTGGATCCCCGGTACAAAGACAATGTGCCCACCTTACTTCCTGCACTGGAGCGTGATAGGAAGATGCGCGACTACAAGCGCACGCTGGTAGACGCGCTCCTGAGAGCATTCCCAAATGTCACAGGGGAACAAGTGGAAGCCCAAGGCGAAGGCAGAGGAGAAGCAAGAGGTCGCTAACGCAGCTGTGTCACGGCTAGCTCCTCTGAGGGCAGGGTTAGCATGGCAGAAATGTGGAAAAGTTTTGTCTCCACGCCACAGCTAACTGCACCACCACCTGATACGGAACGTGTTAGCAGGAGGCAGCATTTCACCAACATGGTTGAACAGTACGTCTGCACACCCCTCCACGTACTGACTGATGGTTCGGCCCCATTCAACTTCTGGGTCTCCAAATTGTCCACGTGGCCAGAGTTAGCATTTTATGCCTTGGAGGTGCTGGCCTGCCCGGCGGCCAGCGCTTTGTCTGAACATGTATTCAACATGGCAGGGGGCGTCATTACTGACAAACGCAGCCACCTGTCCAGAGCCAGCGTGGACAAGCTGACGTTCATAAAAATGAACCAGGCATGGATCCCACAGGACCTGTCCCTCCCTTGTGCAGAATAGACATTTATAACTGCCTCCCCCTCAACCATTTATTCTTGTACTCCGGGGTACTTCTTTATTAAATCCTCATTTTTTTAACTTCACCATGATCTTGCGGTGCAACCCAAAGTTGAAGGAACCTCTGCTCAATCTGGGCGCCGGGGCCTAAATAACTGAAATTGGCCTTCTCCAGTGGTGGGTGATATGACGCCTTATTCTTTGCTGTGGGACCTCTCTCCTCTGTCTGGTTGCTGGGCCCGAAATAACTGAAAGTGGCCTTCTGCAGTGGTGGGTGATATGACGACTTATTCCTTGCTGTGGGACCTCTCTCCTCTGTCTGGGTGCTAGGGCCTAAATAACTGAAAGTGGCCTTCTCCAGTGGTGGTTGATATGACGCCTTATTCCTTGCTGTGGGACCTCTCTCCTCTGTCTGGGTGCTAGGGCTGAAATAACTGAAAGTGGCCTTCTCCAGTGGTCGGTGATATGACACCTTATTCCTTGCTGTGGGACCTCTCTCCTCTGTCTGGGTGCTGGGCCTGAAATAACTGAAAGTGGCCTTCTCCAGTGGTGGGTGAGATGACGCCTTATTCCTTGCTGTGGGACCTCTCTCCTCTGTCTGGGTGCTGGGGCAGAAATAACTGAAAGTGGCCTTCTCCAGTGGTGGGTCATATGATGCCTTATTCCTTGCTGTGGGACCTCTCTTCTCTGTCTGGGTGCTAGGGCCGAAATAACTGAAAGTGGCCTTCTCCAGTGCTGGGTGATAGGACACCTTATTCCTTGCTGCGGGACCTCTCTCCTCTGTCTGAGTGCTGGGACCGAAATAACTGAAAGTAGCCTTCTCCAGTGGTGGGTGATATGACGCCTTATTCCTTCATGTGGGACCTCTCTCCTCCATCTGGGTGCTGGGGCCGAAATAACTGAAAGTGGCCTTCTCCAGTGGTGGGTGATATGATGCCTTATTCCTTCTTGTGGGATCTCTCTCCTCTGTCTGAGTGCTGGGCCCGAAATAACTGAAAATGGCCTTCTCCAGTGGTGGGTGATATGACGCCTTATTGCTTGCTGTGGGACCTCTCTCCTCTGTCTGGGTGCTGGGGCCGAAATAACTGAAAGTGGCCTTCTCCAGTGGTGGGTGATATGACGCCTTTTTCCTTGCTGTGGGACCTCTCTCCTCTGTCTGGGTGCTGGGCCCGAAATAATTGAATGTGGCCTTCTCCAGTGGTGGGTGATATGACGCCTTATTCCTTCATGTGGGACCTCTCTCCTCTGTCTGGGTGCTGGGCCCTAAATAACTGAAAGTGGCCTTCTCCAGTGGTGGGTGATATGATGCCTTATTCCTTGCTGTGGGCCCTCTCTCCTCTGTCTTGGTGCTATGACCGAAATAACTGAAAGTAGCCTTCTCCAGTGATGGGTGATATGACGCCGTATTCCTTGCTGTGGGACCTCTCTCCTCTATCTGGGTGCTGGGGCCGAAATAACTGAAAGTGGCCTTCTCCAGTGGTGGGTGATATGACGCATGATTCTCTGCTATGGGACCTCTCTCCAATTGATATTGGTTAATTTTTATTTATTTTATTTTAATTCATTTCCCTATCAACATTTGTTTGCAGGGCATTTACCTACATTTTACTGCCTTTTGCAGCCCTCTAGCCCGTTCCTGGACTATTTTACAGCCTTTTTAGTGCCTTAAAGTTCTGGTCCCCATTGACTTCAATGGGGTTCGGGTTCGGGATAAAGTTCGAGTCGAGTTCGGATCCCGAATCCGAACATTTTCGGGAAGTTCGTCAGAACTTCTCGAACCCGAACATCCAGGTGTTCGCTCATCTCTACCCCCAACCAGAAAAAGTTGTGCACCCCTGGTCTAATGGATTATCATTTCTAAGAATCAATCATTGCAGTCCATTATTTTATCACACCATAGGACTACTGGATGACCCAAATGTGATATGGCATTTTTTGTTGCAGAATTCTTTGTGTGTGTTTCTTAAAAGAAAAAGAAAATACAGAACAATACAAGAAAATGGGTTGTGGATATTTAGGGGTATGCTGCAGATTTCCAAATCCACTTCCTTTTGGTCTGGATTTCTGATTGTTTTTTTTTTCTGCAATATTAAACATGAAATACACCTCAGAATCTAGCACAATCCTGCAAAAGCCATTTTACAGACACATTCTACATTTAAAAAAGTTTAATGGGTTTCAGTGGGCTCTTGTAAGAAACTTATCTGTTCATGCTGTTAAGTCTGCTGGTACTGCTGCTTGGACCTGATCTATGGCCCCAAGAGTACGGCAACTCACTTGCCCAAATTTAAACACATTTGTAACGTGGAGTCACATTTGACTGAGCCTAAAGCCTCATTCGCACGTCAGTGATTTCCATCAGTGACTGTGAGCCAAAACCAGGATTGGAGCCTCCACAGACATAAGGTATAAAGGAAAGATCTGCACCTGTTCTGTGTTTAGAGCTGCACCTGGTTTTGGCTCATAATCACTGATGGAAATCACTGACCAAAACACTGACATGTGAATGAGGCATAAGGGTGTTATCTAAGAAGAACCCTGGTTTTCACCCTTTCACCACAGAACAAGGTGGTCTATTCTGCATGGGAAAAGCCACTACCTCTTAAATTTGTCTCTGTACAGCTATCCAAGGAAGGTCAAGAAACACTGGCGGGGGCACCAATGGAACAGGGAAGAGCACGATCAGTGGACAAGCAGTAATCAGGGCATGCCGAGTGTCTTTAATCAGAAGAGTTCAGAAGAGATAAATATCATTGGTGGGGACTGATTAGATAGCATATGCGCTGGCCCTTTGAAAGCCAGGGAGTGAACATGTGTCTTAAGGCAGAAAATAGCAGGCAGGAGGAAGGGACGCCAGAAGAGTCTTACAGCATGGAGCAGGCAGGACTACAAGCACTCCGATGACCATGCCCGCTGGCATCTCTCTCCTCCACAATTGCTGACAGGCCAGAGCTGTGAAATGTGTGAGTACTCAGGCGTCCATGCCTGCTCAGAGAGGGGAGTTGCCAGTTGCCATAGTCTGCTGGCATTGCAGTTTTCAGGATTGTTTAAACTATTTCCTGGCAACACCCATTACTATCTACCAGGCCAAAGGCTTTCCCAATGCCAGTAGCAAGAGAGCATATCCTTACTTTTGTTCCAACCTGGTTTATCCAATCAAACCCAAAATAACCTTCACTAAAATCCTTGAGAATAGCAAAATTTAAATCGACAAGGGAAGGGGGGTCATACAGTTGAAATGTGTATTCCATTTGTACACTTAAGTATCATACCGTATAAATTTTTGGTCGTCCAACATCACCAGTATCTCGAAACATTACATAAAACATTAAATAAACAATAATATATTGTATAATTAGGGACAATACAGCCCCTGACAAAAGTCTTGTCGCTTGTGTACAAATTGACCTGAAGTGCCGCTAAAATATATTTCTAATCAAGATTTTGTTACAAGAAATTGGTAATTTTAATCCCAACAGCTTTTGTAATAATGTTTCAGTGCAAAACGAAACTGACAAAAAGTATTCTAATATTCACAGCTTGGTAAAGCCCATTGAGTCCATTTTTGCCAAGACATAAGTGGATCAATTAGGTCTCAGGTGTGTATAAAAAGAACCCCAGTACATTAGACCTTCACATTAACTGCAACTAGACCTTTGCAAACATGCCTAAGATTCACCCTGAGACTAACGTGTTGATTATCAAGAGGCTAAAGACCAGATCCACTGCTGATGTGGCAGACACCTTCAATGTGTCTCAGCATCAAGTTCAGAGGATAAAAAAAGATTTGAAGAGACTGGAGACGTTTTGGACAAGCCCAGGTCAGGCAGACCCCGCAAGACAACTGCTCGAGAGGACCGTTTGTTGGCTCGAAAATCCAAGGCCAGCCCATTTTCCACTGCAGCAGAGCTCCACAATACCTGGTCACCTGAAGTCCATGTGTCAACCAGATTCACAGCTAAGACAGAATCCCGTCAGAGAGAATAATAACCACAGGCGGTATATATGTATAATTATTGTAATCACAGGGTTCCTCCTGTTATAAAACGTAGCCTTTAATAAATTACATATAAAATAACTCCCACAATAACTCCCACAAACAGAAAAAACACAGAAAAAAGAACCAAAAACAAAAATACATGAAAACAACACATCAGGGGTATGTACCATAATGCTGAATGCAGCGTGTCTATTCCTCCGTTGTAATTGAGGACATAGTAATCTAGGTAGGGTGTATACTGGTGGACTGGGCCTGTCCCTATATGTGGCCCTATACTGATGGACCCTGCCTATAAACCGAATAGCCTCCCCGATAGGGGCGATCCCATGTTCAGGAACCTCCTAATAGGCCCTAGGAAGACCCTTTTCTGCTGTTGTACCCCTACATGGTGGCCTATTCTAGGTACACATAAACAACAAACTAATAGTACATAGAGCAATGGAACACCACAACCGTGGACACCATATGTGATGATAAACACTTGCTCAAGATGTCTCGTGTTAGCGATACACCGATTATATGTATATCAGCATATAAAAATATATACTGCGATGCCAGACACATATATTGATATAGATGTGATCTAAATCTATACAAACATGGCACTTAGATTCGCTGGCAAAGATGGTGGCATGCAGTTAAGCACCCTGGTCCCTACGCGTGTCACCCTTATTGATAACCCGGCTCTTCAGGGGACATTTAGTTTAATATCATACTCGGCATCAGTACTAGATTAAGGACGGCAGAGCAGTCAGCAAGGCCATCAATTTTAATGACACAATTCCAGCTACCTGTACTAGGTAACCTAGTAAATCTCATGTATTTTAGAATAGCTTGTCCTGTCAGACGTTAGAACCGCACGTGACACCTATATAGCAGTTTCTTACAACTGGGAAAACACTGCATGGAGCAATGACCCTATAGGGTGTGGGGAGTCGCTCTGGTAGATAGCAGTGCGGGTGCAGTATAGAGGCAAAACAGGGAGTCCAGATAGTGCAATAAACAGTGTTTTATTCACACTTGCACAAAATAAAACAGTCTCTTGGTGTTAATTCACACACATAAGAAATCAAGCGGAAAAACAAGACAGTCCAAAACAGGCTCCAGTCACCTGGGAGGTTTTTAGATGCAGGTTCACACCTGGCTGTCAGTCCAGCCGTAAGACAGTCGCCGTCAGGCTTCCAGGTCGTCTGCACTCCTCCTTGCTGGGCTCTTGCTTCCAGCCCAGAGAACTTCCAAACACAAGTGAAACAGTCTAACAGCAGCTCCAGGATAATCACACCCTCCACACCCAGCTGCTGGCTGTGTTATAAAGGCCCTGGAAAACCCGGCCTGGACCGTGGGGAGTAGGCACCCACCCAACTCTTTGCCTACTCCCAGTAAGAGCCGGCCCGGATTGGCTTTGCAGCCAAACTAACTATAAATGTCAAGCAGCACTAGCTGCTGCTGACACATAAAAATCCGGCTCTTACCTCACCGAGGCCAGGAACCTCGGTGACACGTACCTGCCGTCGACCACAGTACCTTGCACCTTACCACATACCCCCCTTTGTTCAACCCTGAGGGGTGAACACATGTGAGGCAGTGGACGCGGGACAGGGCATCTGCGTTACCCTGCAAGCGGCCTGCCCTGTGTTCCACGGAGAACTTGAAGTTCTGTAGGGATAGGAACCACCTGGTGACCCGAGCATTCCTCTCCTTGGCCTGGCTCATCCACTTGAGAGGGGAATGGTCGGTCACCAGACGGAACCTCCTCCCTAACAGGTAGTAGCGGAGAGATTCGAGTGCCCACTTGATAGCCAGGCACTCCCTCTCCACTATGCTATACCTGGTCTCGGCGGGACTGAGCTTACGGCTCAGGAAGACAACGGGATGTTCTTCCCCGTTGACCTCCTGAGACAGTACAGCACCGAGGCCTACCTCCGAGGCGTCGGTCTGTACGACGAACTCCCTGTTGAAGTCGGGTGTCACCAAAACTGGGGACCCACACAGGGCCGACTTCAACGCGGAGAAAGCCTCCTCCGCCTTCTCACTCCAGCTAACCTTCCCAGACTTTCGCCCCTTCAACAGGTCTGTCAACGGCGCTGCTATTGTGGCAAAGTGGGGCACAAACCGCATGTAGTACCCTACAATTCCCAGGAAGGACTTTACCTGCCTGGTAGTGACCGGTCGGGGCCAGTTACGTATGGCCTCTACCTTAGTTACCTGCGGCTTGATGACTCCCGCCCAATAACATATCCCAGATATTTGGTCTCTTCCAACCCAATCGCACACTTCTTTGGATTGGCGGTTAGTCCAGCTTTCCTCAGGGCATCCACTACCGCCTGCACTTTGGGCAAATGGCTTTCCCAGTCGGTGCTGTGGATGATTACATCATCTAAGTAGGCCGAGCGTACCGACGGTGTGGTCGCAGCACAACGTCCATTAACCTTTGGAAGGTGGCGGGGCGCCATGCAGGCCAAAGGGTAACACCTTGTAATGATACAGGCCCTGCGGGTAACAAAAGCGGTTTTTCCTTGGCCGCCTCCGTTAAGGGTACTTGCCAGTATCCTTTAGTGAGGTCTAGCACAGAAAAATAACGGGCTTGCCCTAAATTTTCAACAAGCTCGTCTATCCGGGGCATGGGATACGCATCAAACTTGGACACTTCATTAAGCTTGCGAAAATCGTTGCAGAACCGCAACGTCCCATCCGGCTTGGGTATTAGAACTATGGGACTTGCCCACTCACTTTTCGACTCCTCAATGACATCGAGCTTCAACATTAATTGCACTTCCTCCGCGATGGCCCGTCGCCGAGCCTCAGGTACCCGGTATGGTTTTAACCGGATCTTGGCCTGAGGCTCAGTGACGATGTCATGTTGGATGAGAGACGTGCGGCCAGGGAGGTCCGAGAACACATCCGTGTTCCGACTGATGAACTCCCTGACTTCCTGAACTTGTTTGGAAGACAGGCTGTCTGCAATTTTTACCGTGGCTACCGCTTAGCAGGCCTCGAACTGTGGGGCTGGACCCTTCTCACCCAGAAGCCCTGGCCGGGGCTGTTGTCGTCGGTCATGTTCCTATCCTTCCACGGCTTTAGTAAATTCACGTGGTACACCTGCTCCGGCTTGCGCCGCCTGGCTGGTGTACCTTGTAATTTACTTCCCCTACCTTCTCGATCACCTCATAGGGGCCCTGCCACCTAGCTAGGAACTTGCTGTCAAGGGTGGGTACCAGAATCAAAACCCGATCTCCCGGATTGAAGTCCCGTACCCGAGCCTGACGATTATACACCCTACTCTGGGCTTGTTGCGCTGCCTCCATATGCTCCCGGACCAGCGGCAACACCCTTTCCATCCGTTCCTGCATCTGGGTGACATACTCAATGACACTTTTATGGGGGACAGGCTGTTGTTCCCACGCTTCCTTGGCGATATCCAACAGGCCCCGAGGGTGTCTGCCATAAAGTAGTTCGAAGGGCGAGAACCCAGTAGAGGCCTGGGGTACCTCTCGCACTGCGAACATGAGATAGGGCAGAAGCAGGTCCCAGTCCTTCCCATCTCTAGACACCACCCTTTTTAACATATTTTTGAGAGTTTGGTTAAACCTTTCGACAAGACCGTCCGTTTGCGGATGGTAAACGGACGTCCACAATTGCTTTATACGCAATAATTTACACAGTTCCCTCATAACTTTGGACATAAAGGGGTCCCTTGGTCTGTCAGAATCTCTTTTGGCAGGCCCACACGGGAAAACATTTCCATTAACTCTTTGGCAATGAGCTTAGCCGAGGTATGTCGCAGAGGTACCGCCTCTGGATATCGAGTAGCATAGTCCAGAATCACCAGGATATGTTGGTGACCCCTAGCAGACTTCGGTACGGGTCCGACCAGATCCATGGCAATGCGCTCGAATGGGACCTCAATTATTGGGAGAGGGACCAGGGGACTTCGGTAATGCGGCTGGGGGCTATTTACCTGACAGGTCGGACAGGACTTACAGAATTCCTCTACTTCCTTAAAGAAACCGGGCCAGTAAAATCGCTGTAGTATGCGGTCCTGCGTTTTCTGCCACCCCATGTGTCCCCAAGAACATGTTGGTGGGCAAGCTCCATAACCAGCTTGCGATATGCGGTGGGCACCACCAACTGTTCAACTGGCTCACCTCGGGCTTGGTTCACCCGATACAACATATCCTGAAGGACAATAAATCGTGGAAACATTAATTCAGCCCCAGGTTTCTGGGGTTTACCATCAATCATTACAACACTTTCCCAGGCCCTGGTTAGGGTTTGGTCCCGTGTTGTGCGGTCCCAAAATTTTCCCCTGAGACATTGAGGTCTGCCAACTCAGGTCCCGGTGGCAAGTCCTCCGTGTCTCCCACCATTACACTCAGTGGGGTTGTCTCCCCCTCTACCGCTGGAGCAGTGGTCACCCCTACCGCTGGCCCTTCAGACTCGGGCTCCCAGGGTTCTGGCCTTCCAGTGGTATCAGGCCACTCTCCTAGGGTTACCCCTGTCTCGGGTCCATCAGACAGTTTTATCGCCGGCCACAGTGCCGGGAAACCTGGGAAGTCCCTCCCAAGTATCAGTTCATGTGGGAGTTTAGCAGCGACAGCCACCTCGTGGGTCCACTTACCAGCCGCTGTGGACAAAGTCACTAGTGCAGTGGGGTAATCTTTTAGGTCTCCGTGGATGCACAGGACCCGATTTTACGGCCGGTATACTCCGCAGGCCGTACTAGGGCAGCTCTTACCAGGGAGACTAGACTCCCGGAGTCCAGCAGGGCCACCGCCAGAGAATCTCCCACCTCTACCTGACACAGGTGGTTATTATCCTGCACCTCACGGGTGCCAGTTGCGCACAGCTTCCGTGCATACAGGGAGTGGCGCCCCCATAGTTCACATCCATCGGCTCATCCCGATGCGGACAGTCGGCCCTGATGTGGCCTGGCTCCTGACACCTCCAGCATACCACGGGAGGCGGATCCGCAGGGGTACATTCCGGGCAGGCCTCTCTGTCGCCGAACGTCGGAACTGGGGCGGAGGCCTCCGGGGTTTGACTGACCCCTTCCCAGCAAGACTCCCCTGCAGGTTTCTGGTGGCCTCGTAGCGCTCCACCAGGTCGACCATCTCCAGGGCATTAGTGGGGGATACCTGGCCAATCCAGTGCTGAAGGGGGTAAGGCAGGGCCCTCCAGAACATGTCGGCCAGCAGACGGTCCAGCATAGCAGTCGGACTTAGAACATCAGGCTGCAGCCACTTTTGCAACCGATGCAGCAACTCATAGTACTGCGGCCTGGCGGGTTCAGCCGCTTTATAGTCCCACTGGTGGACCCGCTGAGCCCGGACCAACACGTTTACCCCCAATCTGGCCAGGATCTCCCCCTTCACCGTGGGGTAATCAGCAGCCTGGGCATCTGCCAAGTCAAAAAAACTTGCTGGGGCCCGGATGCCAGGAACGGAGCGACCACCTCGGCCCACTGGTCACGGGGTAACTTTTCCCTCACGGCTACCTTCTCAAAGACCGCCAGATATGTCTCAACGTCGTCCGAGGGGGTCATCTTTGGGATCGCCGCACGGACCGCTTCCGGGCATCATGGTCGTGGTGGGACGCTCCTGCAGCTTGTAACGCCATCACGTGCTGTAACAGTAGCTGGTTGGTCTCCCGCTGCTGCACGTTAGCCTCTATGAGAGCTTTCACAGCCGCCTCCATGTTGCCAGCAATTCCTACTTGTAGCTTTGCTGGCTTAATATATGCCATGCACTTGTGCCCAGCAAAACAAACAAACTTCGGCGGTCACGCCAGCCTCACTGCGCATGCCCGCATCCGACACCAAATGTGGGGAGTCGCTCTGGTAGATAGCAGTGCGGGTGCAGTATAGAGGCAAAACAGGGAGTCCAGATAGTGCAATAAACAGTGTTTTATTCACACTTGCACAAAATAAAACAGTCTCTTGGTGTTAATTCACACACATAAGAAATCAAGCGGAAAAACAAGACAGTCCAAAACAGGCTCCAGTCACCTGGGAGGTTTTTAGATGCAGGTTCACACCTGGCTGTCAGTCCAGCTGTAAGACAGTCGCCGTCAGGCTTCCAGGTCGTCTGCACTCCTCCTTGCTGGGCTCTTGCTTCCAGCCCAGAGAACTTCCAAACACAAGTGAAACAGTCTAACAGCAGCTCCAGGATAATCACACCCTCCACACCCAGCTGCTGGCTGTGTTATAAAGGCCCTGGAAAACCCGGCCTGGACCGTGGGGAGTAGGCACCCACCCAACTCTTTGCCTACTCCCAGTAAGAGCCGGCCCGGATTGGCTTTGCAGCCAAACTAACTAAAAATGTCAAGCAGCACTAGCTGCTGCTGACACATAAAAAATCCGGCTCTTACCTCACCGAGGCCAGGAACCTCGGTGACACGTACCTGCCGTCGACCACAGTACCTTGCACCTTACCACAAGGGTCAAAATACCAAACCACTTCCATGCCATGTCGGCATCAGTGATCCCAGTGAATACTGTTGTTGTGAAAGCCTCTATGAAAAGTCACACATATAACATGTAATAACATGTGCTACTTAATACAAGTAAGGTGATACTACTTGTGTTCCCGGACCACGCTTGGACAATCCCAAACTGTCACTCAGATTTGCAGTGTGCCCCTGCTCATCCATTAACGGCCCATGAATAGTCTGTAAGAAGTCAAAAACAATGGACAATGTTAGCCAGAGCTTTAGTAAAGATACTTGACCTCTTTCCTGTAGAGTGTGGCCCTTAGTTGTTTAGGAAACTCACAGTTGTCGACGCCTCACTGGTCCTGTATGTAAGGTGATCGGGTATGGCGTGAGGCTTGGTTCAAATAGCCCACGTTACTTATTGGTGGGAGGCCAGCGTCAGCGCTCTTCCCAGCGTCGGTCTCTGTACCTCCCTGATTGGGCATTGGCTATGTACTAGTTGATCCCCTATACTGCGTCCGCGTCTAAAGGTAATGGAAGGATGTTCCGGGAGAAGATCTGTCAAGTCCGGATCAGATTTTATTAGTTACCAATAACGTCCCAATATCTCACGGACCTGGTTGGATTCAGTGTCATATGTGCCTATAATCCTTATGACATCTTGTGATGTTCTACTCCTTCCTACAGAATGAATTAATGCTGATCTGTCCATGGAACCAGCATGATTCCAAGCCTCATACAGACAGTCATCAGAGTACCCCCTCTGTTTAAAGCGATGAAACAGTGTAGAGGCTTGACTACTGAATTCGGTCTGGTCTGAGCAGTTTCTGCATATTCGCAAAAATTAAGTCCTGCATAAATTAAGTCCTGCATAAAACCTTTGAAGTCTTCCGGGGTCCCAGATCAGAATAACAGGATGCCGTAGATGTTATGTACCGGGTCCATTTTGTCATCTCCTCCGTGAATACAATAGTATCCTCCCACCAGCCCAGGAGCAAATTTACGTAAGTTGGGGCACAAGGGCTCCCCATCGTGTGCCCCTGAGCTGGTGGTAGAAACGACCATTGAACACAAAATAATTGTGGTTCAAAGTAAAGTCTAGAAGCCTAATCATGAAATGATTGTGGTTCTTAAGGTCGGTTGATCTCGTATCTAGAAAGTACTTTATTGCTGCCAGACATTTGTCATGTGGAATCGAAGTATATAAGGCATCCACATCAATGGAGGCCAGCCATACTCCTGGATCCAAGGTGATACCTTCAATCCGTTTTAGCAGGTTGGTTGTATCCCAAAGATACGAAGGTAAGGATATGACAAACGGGCGTAATGTACTGTCAATATACGTCCCCGCGTGTTCCATTAGACACCCTATCCCAAAAACAATCTGTCAACCCCTGAGGGGGACAGTGCCTTTGTGGACCTTGGGAGGCAGTAGAAGGTAGTCACCCTAGGATTAGGTGGTCCAAGATAGTCACGTTCATGTCGGTCAATAAGTCTCCCCTCAAGGGCCTCCTGTAGGATCTGGGATAGTTTTTGTGTATACATTTGAGTTGTATCCTGTTTCAATAGTTCGTAACTCGATTTGTCAGGCAAAATGGATAAAATCATGTCACAGTATTGTTGGCTGGACATCACCACAACGTTGCCCCCTTATCAGATGGTTTGAAGATAAGGTGCTTGTTGTTGCTCTAGTTACATAGTGTTTCCATCTCCTAAGGTGTATAGTTCTTTTTACCCCGGTTGGCGTGGGTATCATGTTCCCTAAGTCCCGATTTACTGACCTCAGGAATAGATCTATATGAGCCTCACCTAATGTTTTTGGAGGCATTCTGGTGCTTTCATTTCTAAGATTAGTGAATGGACCTTGACCCGGAGGACGATCGTTATCATTCAATAGGTCTAACAAGGCATCATAGCCTATTAGGTCACTTGGTTCCAATCCAAGTTCAAGACTTCTCTTTTTATCAGAGGCGCAGAAAATGTTGCGCCATCTTAGCTTCCTTACAAACAGATGGAGATCTTTTATCCATTCAAATGGTCTAAAGCGTGTAGTCAGTACAAATGATAATCCCTTAGTAAGTAATTTTTATTCCGCATCAGACAGATCCATTCCTGACAGATTTAAAATCACAGGTTGAGCTTCCCGTGGAGTTAAAAAAAATTTGACCGGCTGGGTCTGTAGTGGAGTCCGGTCTCTCAGAATATACGTGTTGGAGGGAGGTGGGCCTAAAAAAGGGGGGTGATTGACCACAGCTGAGGCAGAAGGCGATGAGGAGATATCTAGAGATGTGGCCCCTATTGGGGTCAGTGTTGACATCTCTGTTTGTCAACCAAAACAGTTTGTCGGATTCTGTCTCGAAATGGCCTCCATGGTCGAATCAGTGCCCATAAGCCAGCACTAAACAAAAGACAATTGAAAAACCGTGTGGCATTTGCCAAGGCCAACAGCCTGCTAAAAGGATGGACGCTGGAAAAGTGGCAGAAGGTGGATTTTTCTGATGAATCTTCTGTTGAATTACACCACAGTCGCCGCAAATATTGCAGGAGATCTACTGGAACCCGCATAGAGCCGAGATTTACCCAGAAAACAGAGAAGTTTGGTGGAGGCAAAATCATGGTCTGGGGTTACATCCAGTATGGGGGTGTGCGAGGGATCTGCAGAGTGGAAGGCAACATCAATAGTCTAAAATACCAAGAAATCTTAGCTACCTCTTATATTCCCAACCATAAAAAAGGCCAAATTCTGCAGCAGGATGGTGCTCCATCGCATACTTCCATCTCCACATCGAAGTTCTTTAAGGCGAAGAAGATCAAGATGCTCCAGCTATCCCAGTCACCAGACATGAACATCATTGAGCATATGTGGGGTAGGATGAAAGAGGATGCATGGAAGACGAAACCAAAGAATATTGATGAACTCTGGGAGGCATGTAAGACTGTTTTCTTTGCTATTCCTGATGACTTCATCAATAAATTGAATGAATCCTTGCTAAACCGCATCAATGCTGTCCTTCAAGCTCATGGAAGTCATACAAGATATTAAATTTGGATCTCACAGCACCACTACTCAATTTGCTGACATATTTTTGGATTTGCAGTAAAGTTGTTCAATTTCTGCATAGGCGACAAAACTTTTGTCTTGCCAAAATTTGACCTTTCTGTCTTGATTAAATGATAAATCTTTTTTCAGTGAAACTAATTTATTTCAGTGCAATAAACATCATTTGGGAGGGCTTTAGCTTTTCATATGAGCTATTTCTAACACCAATTGATCAATTAAAAGTCAGGTTAATAGCAGGAGTTTCTACAAAATAGAGAAGCAACAAGACTTTTGTCAGGGACTGTATTTTAAACATATTAATGGCAATGGTTTGGACTCATAGCTGATGTCTTCTCTAATTTAAAATTTTCACTTTTCCTTTTGTTCCTCAATCAAACCAATCTGCCATGAAAAGTTCTTGCAGACACATGCTTTTCTTGCACATCCCCTCCGGTCCCCTAGACAGTAAGGCCTCTTTCACACGGGTGTCATGTTTGTGATTTTCCCGCAGCCCCATTCACTTCTATGAGGCCTGCGTTGCGTGAAAAATGCACAATATAGAGCATGCTGCGATTTTCACGCAACGCAGAAGTGATGCGTGAAAATCACCGCTCATGTGCATAGCCCCATAGAAATGAATGGGTCCGGATTCAGTGCGGGTGCAATACGTCCACGTCACTTATTGCACCCGCGCGGAAATCACGCCCGTGTGAAAGGGGCCTATTAGTGCCTCCTTCTGCATCCCACACAGTAATAGTACTTCATTAGTGGCATCAAAACAGTAATAGTGACCCCGACACAGTAACAGTCTCCCCTTACTGCCTCCACACAATAATAGTGTCCCAACACAGTAGTATTGCCCTCTTATTTTTCCTGACTCAGTAAAATTGCACCCTTAGTGTCTTTCTCACAGTACTAGTGCCCCTTACTGCCCCCCCCCGCACAGTAATAATGTCATTATAGAGTAATAGTTCTCCCTTAGTGTATCACAGTAATAGTGTTCTCACACAGTTACTGTGACCCTTTAGTGTCTCCACACAGTAAAAGTGCACCCCCCAAAAAAAAAAAAAAAAAAAAAAACTTTTTCTTTTCAATTCTTTGTTGAAGATAAGAGTAAACATACAGTACAGGTAATTAAGAACAATAAAGTTCACAGGTGCTGAACAGTAAGCTAAAGAGTAGGTCGACAACATTGGTAAGTTATTGATTGATAGAAGATAAGTTTACTATTATGTTCCCCGAGGAAGATAGTCCCAAAATAGCCAAACAAAAGTCACTGAAATTTCCGGAATGAGGTCCATGCTTGCCAACGACTCCTATACTTGGCTATCGTACGACTCTCCCATGCAGCAATCTCCTCGAATCTTTATATTTGATCAACCTTTCCCATCCATTGAGATATAGATGGGAGATCAGTGGATAGCCAAAAATGCGGAATCAAAAGGTGGGCTCCACTGAGGAGGGACCTGAAAATGGTGATGGGTCCTGAGTAGAGTTCGTAGATTCCCAGCCAGGCCAATTGAGGTGAAATCAGGACAGACAAGTTGCAAATCTTATTACAATTGTCAAAAATCTCAGACTACCAAATCTGGATCAGGGATCAGGGGGCAGGTCCACCAAATATGGAAAAGGAGCCTCTCTATTTTAGACATCTCCAGCAGGTATCTGACACACTGGCACTATATAAGCAAGTGATGTCAGCAGTTTTATACCACCTAGCGAGGATTTTATAACCATTCTCCTGTGTTTGGACACATCTGGAAATCTTGTGAGGAAAGCAGTGATATTTCTGACTGGGTAAAGGAGATACGCAAGACTTTCTCCTAGAGTCGTATGAATGCTGGTTTTGGCATGAGCATGGAGTACATAACCTCTTATAAATCTGAGAGATCAGTTTAGTGTGCAGATTTTGGTCCACAAAGAATCCCTTAAACCAAGTCAATGGGCTCATCAAAGTTTGTTTAGGCACATGTTTGGAGATAAAGGAGTACAGGAATGATATTAAAGGGGGGGAAAAACCTACCGGGGAAAAGCTGTGATATAACTTCTCTCCCCCAGAACCTCGCCATCCTTGTTGAATAGAGCTAGTGCCGACTGTGTGAAGTTATGTTTGGAATGAGGTAGACTTTCAAGCAAGTTAAGGGTGCATGAGCTAGGATGTCCTGTATTTGAATCAGAGGTGAAGGTAGGGGGATGGCAGAGTGGGATGACTGAAACCACCTCTATGCTAAAAGTGTGGTTTTAACCATTGGGTTGAGTGACCTGTCCACACATGGAAAGCCACTCATCCCCACTAAGAGACCCATAAAGGCACTCCATAGGCACCAAAAAACTGCCCAGAGGTGGAGCGAACCAGTTCACCACCCTCGATAAAAGAATGGCTTTCCCATATAGCTCCTGATCAGGCAGGCCAATCCCACCATAGGGCTTGGGATTACTGAGAATGGAGTATGCTAGATGTGCCCTCTTTCTCTTCCATATAAATATCTCAGCACAGGGATGGGTAAGACCTGCTGCAGGTATGTCAGTCTAGGCAATATGAGTGATGTGAAAATATTCTTCCTGACAAACCAGGATAGCATGGAGGTTTGTAGTGTGGAAAGCTGATCTATTATCGATTGTAAAAGAGGGGTATAGTTTAGGCAGAAAAGTGAAGGGTTGGGCCCTATTTTGACTCCCAGGTAAGTAATATATGGGGTGTCCGAGTTAAAGGGGGATTTAGCTATCAGATCGTGTTTGACTGAGCCTGGAAAGTCTATGCTTAGTATATGGGATTTTTTCATACTGATTTTAAAGGAGAAAAGGTTAAACTGTTTCAGAATATAATATATAAAAGGCAGGGCATTTGTTGGATGCTTATTACTATTATTATTATTATTATTATTTATTATTATTAAAGCACCATTCATGCCATAGCACTGTACATATGAAAAGGGGTATACATACATAATACAGAAAATTGCACTAAGCATGGACAAGACGAGTTACAAACTGATACAGAAGGAGAGAGGGCCCTGCCCGTGAGGGCTTGCAATCTACATGGTATGGGAGAAGGACACAGCAGGTGAGGGTAAAGTTGGTCATGGTGGTATAGAGGCAGCAAGGTCACTGGTTGTAGGCTTGCCTGAAGAGGTGGGTTTTCAGTTTTTATTTTAAGGATTCCACTGTAGGTGAGAGTCTGATATGGGATGCATGGGAGAAATATTGGAGGCGATTGTGGAAAGAGGTGATAAGAGGAGAGGAGAGAAGGAGCTCTTGTGAGGATCAGAGATTGTGTGTGGGGATGTATCAGGAAAGTAGCTCAGAGAAGTAGGGTGGGGACAGGTTGTGGACAGCCTTGTATGTATTTGTTAGTATTTTGAACTGAATTTGCTTGGCAATGGGGAGCCAGTAAAGAGATTGGCAAAGGGGAGAGGCAGAGAAGTAATGGGGTGAGAGGTGGCTTAGTCGGGCAACAGAGTTGAGAATAGATTTGAGGGGTGCGAGAGTGCTAGATGGAAGGCCACAGAGGAGGATGTTACAGTAGTCTGGCGGGAGATGATGAGGGCATGTACAAGCATTTTTGCAAACTCAAAGTTGAGGAATGCGGGAGATGTTTTTGAGTTGGAGGGGGCAGGTGGTGGAAAGGGCATGGAAGTGCAGTCGGAAGGAGAGGGCAGAATCCATGGCCACTCTAAGGCTTGGTTGATCGGGAGAGTGTGCAGCCATTTATCGTGATAAATAGGTCTGTTGGGGGGATTGAGCAAGATGGGGGAAAGATGATGAATTCTGTTTTATCCATGTTAAATTTTAGAAAGCGAGAGGAGAAGAAAGGAGGAGGATATAAAAGATAGGAATTGTGGGAATCTGGATATTAAGGTGGCGATGTCTGGACCAGAGAGGTAGATTTGTGTGTGTCGTCGGCATAAAAGTGATACTGAAAGCCATGGGACTCTATGAGCTGTCCCAGGCCGAAAGTGTAGATAGAGAAGAGCAGGGGTCCTAGGACAGAGCCTTGCGGGACACTAACAGAGCGCGAATGAGACAAGGAGGTGGTGGGAGAGTGGGAGGCGCTAAATGTCCGCTCTGTGAGGTATGATGTGATCCAGGAGAGGGCCAGGTCAGTGATGCCAAGAGAAAGTAACATAGTATATAAGACCGAAAAAAGACATTTGTCCATCCAGTTCGGCCTGTTTCCAATAGGTTGATCCAGAGGAAGGCAAAAAAAACCTGTGAGGCAGAAGCCAATTTTCCCCACTTAAGGGGAAAAAATTCCTTCCCGACTCCAATCAGGCAATCAGAATAACTATCTGGATCAACGACCCCTCTCTAGTAGCTATAGCCTGTAATATTATTGCACTCCAGAAATTCATCCAGTCCCCTCTTGAATTTCTTTATTGTACTCACCATCACCACCTCCTCAGGCAGAGAATTCCATAGTCTCACTGCTCTTACCGTGAAGAATCCTTTTCTATGTTTGTTTACAAACCTTCTTTCCTCCAGACGCAGAGGATGTCCCCTCGTCACAGTCACAGTCCTGGGGATAAATCGATGATAGGAGAGATCTCTGTACTGACCCCTGATATATTTATACATAGTTATTAGATCTCCCCTCAATCGTCTTTTTTCTAAAGTGAATAACCCAAATTTTGAGAACCTTTCAGGGTACTGTAGTTGCCCCATTCCAGTTATTACTTTAGTTACCCTCCTCTGAACCCTCTCCAGCTCTGCTCAGGCCTCTCAGGCTTTTGATACTGTCCCACATAGAAGGCTTATCAATAAACTGCAGTCTTTGAGCTTGGGCTCACATATTGTTGAATGGATTAGGCAGTGGCTGAAGGACAGAAAACAGAGGGTTGTAGGCAATGGAGTATATTCAGACCATGGTATTGTTACCAGTGGGGTACCTCAGGTATCTGTTCTGGGACCCATATTGTTTAATATCTTTATCAGCGAAATTGCAGAAGGCCTCAATGGTAAGGTGTGTCTTTTTGCTGATGACACAAAGATTTGTAACAGGGTTGATGTTCCTGGAGGGATACACCAAATGGAAAAGGATTTGGGAAAACTAGAGGAAAGGTCAAAAATCTGGCAACTAAAATTTAATGTTGATAAGTGCAAGATAATGCACCTGGGGCGTAAAAACCCAAGAGCAGAATATAAAATCAGTGATACAGTACTAACCTCAATATCTGAGGAAAGGGATTTAGGGGTCATTATATCAGACGACCTAAAGGTGGGCAGACAATGTCATAGAGCAGCAGGTAATGCCAGCAGAATGCTTGGGTGTATAGGGAGAGGCATTAACAGTAGAAAGAGGGAGGTGCTCGTGCCGCTCTACAGAGCACTAGTGAGACCTCATTTGGAGTATTGTGTGCAGTACTGGAGACCATATCTGCAGAAGGATATTGAAACTTTGGAGAGAGTTCAGAGAAGAGCTACTAAACTAGTACATGGATTGCAGGACAAAACTTACCAGGAAAGGTTAAAGGACCTTAACATGTATAGCTTGGAAGTAAGAAGAGACAGAGGGGATATGATAGAAACTTTTAAATACATAAAGGGAAGCATCACGGGAAAAGAGGAGACAATATTTAAAAGAAGAAAAACTGCTACAAGAGGACATAGTTTTAAATTAGAGGGGCAAAGGTTTAAAAGTAACATCAGGAAGAATTACTTTACTGAGAGAGTAGTGGACGCATGGAATAGCCTTCCTGCAGAAGTGGTAGCTGCAAATACAGTGAAGGAGTTTAAGCATGCATGGGATAGGCATAAGGCCATCCTTCATATAAGATAGGGCCTGGGGCTATTCATAGTATTCAGTATATTGGGCAGACTAGATGGGCCAAATGGTTCTTATCTGCCGACACATTCTATGTTTCTATGTTTCTATGTCTGCCTTGTTCACAGGAGCCTAGAACTGTACACAGTACTCCATGTGTGGTCTGACTAGTGATTTGTAAAGTTGTAGGACTATGTTCTCATCACAGGCATCTATGCCCCTTTTGATGCGACCCATTATCTTATTGGCCTTGGCAGTAGCTGTCTGACACTGTTTTTTGCAGCTTAATTTGCTGTTTATTAAAATTCCTAGATCCTTTTCCATGTCAGTGTTACCGAGTGTTTTACCATTTAATATGTACGGGTGACTTCCATTATTCCTTCCCATGTGCATAACTTTACATTTGTCAGTGTTAAACATCATCTGACATTTCTCTGCCCAAGCCTCCAATCTATTCAGATCCCTCTGTAGCAGAAAACTGTCCTCTTTAGTGTTAATTACTTTACACAGTTTAGTGTCATCTGCAAAAATAGATATTTTACTGTGCAAGCCTTCTACCTCCTCATATAAGCTGATTAAATTAGTTTGGCATGACTGATCCCTCATGAAGCCATGCTGATATGGCGCTATTTGATTATTTTCATTGAGATACTCCAAGATAGCATCTTTTAGAAACCCTGTGGAACATTCCCTGTCAGTATAGAGTCCGTAAATATCTGAAATTAAGGTCTGGCTATGACATCACTTAATTCCCTTTGGATACAGGGGGTGTATGCCATCCGGTCCTGGCGATTTGTCTATTTTAATCTTTTTAAGTCGCTGTTGGACTTCTTCCTGGGTCAGACAGGGCACTTTTAATGGGGAATTTACTTTTACATTCTGCATTTCATCTGACAGTTTATTTTCCTCAGTGAATATAGTGGAGAAAAAAATATTTAATAGTTTTGCTTTATCCTCGTCGCTCTCTGCAACACTCCCCTCATTGCTATGTAGAGGGCCGACTCCTTGAGATTTACATTTTTTACTATTTATATAATTGAAGAACATTTTAGGGTTAGTTTTACTCTCTTTGGCAATTAATCTCTCTGTCTCTAGTTTGGCAATTTTTATTAGTTTTTTACATATTCTATTTTTTTTCTTAGTTTATCAGTGCTTCCTAGCTCCCCTCCTGTTTTAGTGATTTATATGCTATCTTTTTGTCATTTATTGCTTTCTTTACAGTTCTATTTATCCACATTGGTTTCTTATTGTTTCTTAGCCTTTTATTCCTATAAGGTATGTACCTCTCACAATTAGATCTTACAATGCTTTTAAAAATCTCCCATTTTATGGTTGTATTTTTATTTTTGAGGACTTTGTCCCAGTTAGTTAGGCCTATGGCCTCGCTTATTTGGCTAAATTTAGCTTTTTGAAGTTTGGTATTTTTGTTCCTCCCTTTAGAAACTCTCATTTGAAGGATAATTGGAAGGTTATTACTTTATGGTCACTATTTCCTAGGTATCCCCCAACCTGCACATCTGTTGTTCAGGTCTATTGGTTAATATTAAGTCCAGTATGGCTGTCCCTCTAGTGGGATCATGAACCAGTTGGGTAAGGTAATTGTCTTTGGCTATTGCCAAGAACCTGTTTCCTTTTTGGGATGTACAGCTTTCAGTTTCCCTGTCTATCTCTGGGTAGTTGAAGTCCCCCATAATAACGACTTCATTATGATTTGCCGCCACGTCTATCTCGTTTAGTAATAGATTTTCTGTGGACTCTGGTATATTAGGTGGTTTATAATAAACTCCTATTAGTAATTTATAATTGTTTTTTGCTCCATGTATTTCTACCCATTGTGACTCCACATGTTCATGTCCCTCACACATGTATTCTCGAATTACGGGTTTTAGACCGGACTTCACATAGAGGCAGACCCCTCTACCTCTCCGGTTTTGATGATCCTTTCTAAACAGATTGTAACCTTTTATATTAACTGACCAGTCATAGCTATCATCCAGCCATGTCTCAGTTATTCCCACTATGTCATAGTCCTCCTCACACATCACTAATTCCAGTTCACCAGTCTTGTTAGTCAGGCTTCTTGCATTAGTATACATACATGTGAGTGGTTTATGTGTATTTTTTACCCTACATCTTTCATTCTGAGCTGTTCTAGTCCCCTCTTCCATTCCTCCCCCAGTCACACTACCTCGCACCTGGTCTCTATCTGCACTATCTTCCCCTCCTATAATGTAATTACCCTCCCCCAGTCCCTAGTTTAAACACTCCTCCAACCTTCTAGCCATCTTTCTCCCCAACACAGCTGCCCCTTCTTCATTGAGGTGCAGCCCGTCCCTACGATAGAGCCAGTAGCCGACAGAGAAGTCGTCCCAGTTCTCCAGGAACCCAAACCCCTCCTTCCTACACCAGTTCTTGAGCCACTTGTTAACCTCCCTAATCTCCTGCTGTCTTTCTTGTGTGGCTCGTGGTACAGGCAGTGTTTCATAAAATACTACTTTTGAGGTCCTTGCCCTAAGCTTTTGACCTAAATCCCTGAAATAAATTTTAAGGACTCTCCACCTTGCTCTAACTTTGTCATTGGTTCCAATATGGACCATGACCGCTAGGTCTTCTCCAGCCCCTCCCAGTAATCTGTCAACCCGATCCGCGATGTGTCTAACTCTAGCGCCGAGAGAGTTTGTAACAGAAAGGAGTGGTCAACAGTGTCAAAGGCAGAGGACAGGTCAAGGAGAAGGAGGATAGAGTAATGTTTTTTGGTTTTGGCTGTTAGTAGGTCGTTGGTGACTTTGATTAGTGGGTCATAGGTATTTGGTGACAGTCTCAGTTGAGTGGTGGGGTCAGAAGCCAAATTGTAGCCGGACAAAGAAGGAGCAGGAGGAAAGATGAGAGGACAGTTCAGAGTGGACATGTTGCTCAAGTAGCTTTGAGGCATATGGAAGAAGTGATATGTGGCAATAACTGGACAAAAAAGATGGGTCAAGTGAAGGCTTTGAGAATGGTAGCATGTTTAAAACCAGAGGGGAAGACAACAGAGGTTAGTGATAGGTTGAAGAGATGAGTTAGGGCTGGGATAAACACTGTAGTGAGATTAGGGATGAGGTGGGATGGGATTAGGTCAAGTGCACAGGTGGTGAGATATGATCTGTAGAGTAGAGCAGAGAGGATTAGTGGTCATAATGAATAGATCATCTGCAAAAGCTGTGCCTTTTTTTTCCTGATTGCCCATAAGGAGACCCTTGATCTCACTCTCTCTCCTGACCGCCTGCAATAAGGATTCCGTAACTAGCACAAATAGTGAAGAGGATAAAGGACATCCCTGTCTGGTGCCTTTTCGAATGATAAAAGAAGACGTGAGAGTGTTGTTTATGATCATTGAGGCCAAAGCATGTGAATAAAGGGAGAAGACTGTTTTAATAAATGGATCGGGGAGCCCAAATGTTAACAGCGCTATCAGCATATAATCCCAGTTAACTCTGTCAAAGAGACTGGACCATTTTCTGACCTGGTACAGATGGGCATGATGAAGTCACTGCATCATGCTGGCCTCCTTCAAGTTTCTGGTGCCTTATAGATCACAATACTGGTGTTTGTGGCCTTCCAGAATGAATGGGGAAGCAGGACAACAAATGATCCCTTTCATTGTATTCAAATGTATCTGCATTGTGAGGATGCAAATACAGTTGAAAATGTCCTGAAGGTCATAAAGGGTTGTCTCAGCAAAGATATTAATGGCATATCTCTAGGATATGCCAGCAATATCCAATGGGCTAGCCACTGTGACCCCCACTGATCACTAGAAAGAAATTACAGCGGCACTTGGAAAGCACACTTTGCCTCCTGTTGGCTTTGCTTGTTTTTGTCTGGGCAACTACATGGATGGACATTATCAGTAATATTGGGTGTCGACAATACCAACAGGATACAAAGTGGCACAGTGCTTTTCTATCTTTGCTGTCACTTCACTGTTGTGGTCATGTAGGTCACAGCGAACCTAGCAATAGGTCAGTAATGTCTAGGATATAATTCTCTAATTTTTGTTATAAAACAGTAATTTGCCAGTATGAATATGTCAGTATTGTTTTGAATTTCTTATTAGTACAGGAACTTATTAGGACCACTCTCTGTACAACTTGTAACACTTCATGAGTTACCCTTAGGGTCTTTTCATGACCTGGAAACTTCAGCTTCAATTACATGCTTTTTATTCTACATCACATTTTCAGGCTCCTTCCTCATGTTGTGCATTTTTTGTTATAATGTTTCCTCCTTTTTTTTTTTTTTACAAGAAGAGAATATTTCTCAAATATTATTTGATTTTATTTAACTGTTATAATAAAGCAAATCAATGTTAATACAATGGTCATAAATGAAAAGGGGAAATGCTGATGTACAATATCTATAGCAGTCTGCATATAAATTACACCCATTAAATCCTTTATGGCAGTACTAGCTTATGTTGAAACTCTTGCCTAAAATTATGATTCTGTTACTTTTACCTTCAATATGAAATATTGCTTCACTTAGCAGTCTGGCAGAAAAGATTGTAAGGCGAAAAAGGATTATTGCCAGATTGAAACAATTCAATTCATTGTTATATAGAGATAAGAATGACAATTTTAACCCTGGGCTTTACTACCTTCCACAGGTAATGCATTAAGAGATTCATTGTATTGCATTGGCTATGCTATGCAGGTGTTAACCTGCTTGTACATACACGCAGGTAGAATTGAGAAAATTATACTAAAGGTCTTCCACATTTTATATAGTATATTGTTCAGTACTACCAAATGGTGGAATAAACACATTCTATAACTGTAAATCTTATATTAGACATTTGGGAAACATTTTATCTGTGGAGATTTAAGGAAACGAAAATCAGAACTGATTTTATGTTTGATACTGAGATTTATTATCTAAGCCAACATTCAAACCAGCAGTGCCTCCAAAATATTCAGTTAATCAATGTTATTATGTTATATTTTATCGATGAATGAATCTCTTTAAACTTCCAAGAAAAAAAGATAAGAGAAGAATATTGAATATATAAAAATTCATAAATGCATGATATCTTTAACACAAGTAAATAGCCACAAACCTATCCAGTTATGCTTGGACAGTGGTGTTAAATGGATAAAATTCAGTTATAAGCTGAAAAACAGCACAATGACAATTTTTTGGTAATATATAGTACTAATCCGGATGCACCAATAAAAAGGTATAGTGGGTAGAACATACCTATGAGAGGCCCTTTGGCTGGGGCAGTTTTAAAGGGTGGTAAACTGGGCAAAACATAGTGTCCTCAATTTCCTAGGGGATCATCAAATACCCCAAAAGGAATGCCAAAAATAAACTAAAGCTACACAATATTTTTTAGCAGTATATAATAATATTTGTTCGTATTGCTGTTAGAGATGAGCGAATTTTTCAAACATTCGACTTGCCGGTTTGCAGAATTTTTGGGGAAAAATTTGGTTTGATCCGAATATATTCAAGGCGAATTACATTAAAAAAAACTGCTATTTCCTGCTGAGAGCCTTTATAGTGGTGTAGAACACTGCGCCTTGCAGTAACATGCATAGGGAGTCTGCTTTGGTAGTGAAATCATACTGTGAGTCCGTATGACATGAAAATGACAGGCATCGCTCTTAGAATCACTGCATACATCACTTATTTGAGCAGTCACTGGGTCAAAACTAACTAAATAACTCAAGTATGAACTCAGCCTTACAGGTCAATATTAGTGTCAAGAAGTGCTCTCGTTTTACACCGTCGTCAGCTGATTCCACATAGATGTAAACAGAACCTGTTCTATTAAACGCTTATAAAAGTAGGCCCCCCCCCCCCGACAGAGTGGAGAGGGTGTCAGCAGTAAGTTTGTGTTGACGTCACTGATTATTTTGCCCTTTCTCTGATCCGTCAGAACAATAACTCCTAAAAATTGGATCCTGTCTGATGAGCACTTGCCTTCACACGGTCAGCATTTGGTCAGTAATAGTGTTGATTGCAAATATTCTAATTGCAAAATTTTATCATGAATATTGGCACTTTGAGAATTCGCAAAAATCTAGAATATAGTGCTATATATCCGTAATCGTGAATATTCTAGTTTTTTTTATCAGTACTACTGTTTCTTGCTTGTGGGACAATGAGAAGGCTGCAATATCTTTGTCAGAGCTTAGCAACATCCCTAGCAACCAATAGGAAAGTTGCCTACCGCTTACTACATAAGAAACTCCCCAGCAGCCATTTTCTGCTGTTTTTTGCAGTTCTGAGAGAGACAGCAGTGTCATTGCTGTGCTCTGTGCTTTGCAGACTCATCTGGATCCTTAATTAATTTCATTAGATAGTTAGTTAGCTCATATATATAATAAAGATAGTTAGTGGGAGATAGTCAGTGTAGGTTAGATAGTGATATAGTGTAGCTGTAGGTTCCAGTGTAGGATGTTATAGGATAGGATAGTGTGATAGGAATTACTGTTTCTCTGCTGTCCATACATACATGCTACAGACATAGTGCTGTGATGTCACAACAATACTTAGGCCTCTTTCACACTTGCGTTGTTAGGATCCAGCTTGCACTTCCGTCGCCGGAAGTGCCCGCAGGATCCGAATCAACGCAAGTGAACTGAAAGCATTTAAAGACTGATCAGTCTTCAAAATGCTTTCAGTGTTACTATGGCAACCAGGACGCTATTAAAGTCCTGGTTGCCATAGTAGTAGTGGTGAGCGGGGGAGCATTATACTTACCGCCCATGCGGATCCCGGGGCGCTCCAGAATGACGTCAGAGCGCCCCATACGCATGGATCACGTGAATGACTCTGGAGCACCCCGGGAGCCGCACAGGTGGTAACTATACTGCTCCCCCGCTCCCAACTACACTTTACCATGGCAACAAGGACTTTAGCATCCTGGCTGCCATGGTAACCATTCAGAAAAAGCTAAACGTCGGATCCGGCGATGCGCCGAAACGACGTTTAGCTTATGGCCGGATCCGGATTAATGCCTTTCAATGGGCATTAATTCCGGATCCGGCCTTGCAGCAAGTGTTCAGGATTTTTGGCCGGAGCAAAAAGCGCAGCATGCTGTGGTATTTTCTACGGCCAAAAAATGTTCCGGTCCTGAACTGAAGACATCCTGATGCATCCTGAACGGATTTCTCTCCATTCAGAATGCATTGGGATAATCCTGATCAGGATTTTTCCGGCATAGAGCCCCGACGACGGAACTCTATGCCGGAAAAGAAATACGCAAGTGTGAAAGAGTCCTTAGAGCACCAATCAGTAATATCTACTCATATCTGATAAAATGTGAAGTTGCAGGTATTGCGCAAAAAATGCGCATTATTAGTGCCGATTTACGCAATTGCGAAAATAATGAATGGAGATCACGAATTCTAGAATTCGCAAATTTATTGTGAATATTATGCGAAAAATTCGTGAAAAATTGCAAAAACGAATATTGCCTATTCCACTCATCACTGTCAGTAATCCATCAGTATTGCTAATGCCCAAAAAAAAAAATGGATGGAGTGGATCCAAAACAGAGATGACACCTGAACCGAATATTTGCATGTCTTCTGTGTTTTGTACCCACTCCTGCTTTTGGCTACCAAATCACAAGCCAATTCTGATGGGACCATACAGGCCTTACAGCTGCTACACAGAGAGGATCCGTTGTGCATCTAATTTTTTCTTCCTTTTGACAGATCAGAAAAAGGGTCACATAAAAGATGATGTCAGCCAAGCCAAAAGTGAAGTGGGGAGGGTGGGAACAGCATAAGAAGTCCACAGAGTGGGCCAATGACAGAGTCTGGAGGTGGTGGCAGCATGAGGAGTCCACAGAGTGACACAATGAGATTGTGGAGGTGGCAGCAGCATGAGGAGGCCACAGAATGGCACGACGACGAGAGATTGCGGTGGTGACAGCAGCATCAGGAAGCCACAGAGTGGCACGATAACGAGAGATTTCAGAGGTGACAGTAGTATGAGGCTGTCATGGCTCATAACAAGTAGGATTTAGCATTAGGACCACTCATAGAGGCGGCCTTGGTGTGGCGAGTGGCTTATTACTTTTTTATCAAAATGTACACTAACGACCTCTGATAGCTTCTAGCATAGAGGCAGGGCAGAGTGCTGGTTGCAGAGTGCTGTTGCATTTCTGTGTTTGTATGTATATTTTGCCATGGCTACATGCACCTGCATACAGGGACGTGCTGACTGACCCCCCCCCCCTTGTGTTTCTGTGTAGCATTATGAGGAGGTCACAGAGTGGCATGACGATGAGAGATTGCGGAGGTGGCAGCAGCATGAGGAGGCCACAGAGTGGCAGTTTCGTCTAACCTTCTGGGACAGAACAGAAGGTTCAAATTTCTCAACTTTATAAGTGTTGATTAAAACACTATTTAATAATACACGTTCTGCAGCACTCAATTTAATATTTAATAAGTTCAATAAAAAAATATTAAGTGTTGCCTAGGACAGGAGAGAATCGGCTTCTGTTTATTCGATGACTTGTTTGCTATGGAGAAAGCATTCCAAAAAACTATTTCTCTCCACCTGGAGAAAAATCCTGTCAAGATTGATGCAAGTGCGGTATCGGCTGCTCATCGAGCCAGATACTTCTGGTGGAACCTGCCTGGAATAAACAGGCCTCTAGTAGCTACAGACAATAAGAAGACAAAGCTTCAAGATTGCGAAATTCCTCAAGATTTAAATTATGACTACCAGCCCCTGGTCTCTACGTCAGGGAAAACATAACGAGTTCCCAGTCATCATGTATAAGAAGGAGGACATCCTGTGGGGCACGGAGATGGAGAGGGTCTTTGGATTCCCCCACACTATACGGATGTCTCAGAAATGAACCTCTGTTCCCGATAGCAGCTCCTGGAAAGGTCATAGAACGTCCCAGTCATCCAGCATCTATTAGCCCTGCTGAAGTTTTCTTTTTCATAAAGTGTGTGCAGATTTATCATGGAGACAACGGATTTTATAATATTACATCATTATATAAAGAAAAACATAAATAAAAGATAAAGCCCGTTTGTCACCAAGCTCCCAAGTGCGATCAGCTACATCATCTTCATCAAGTACTGTCTGCGCGTCATTGATGTCCTCCTCAACAGTCTCAGGAGGACAACAGGTCAGGTGCCTGACCGCTCGCAATCCCAGCTCCCACGCCACTCTCCTCATCACTACTTGCCCGCCTAGTGCAGAAAAGGACAGAGGCAGGTTAAGGACAGGTGAGGGCACAGGGCCTGCTCCCGGGCCATGCCAACTAAGGGTTGTGTCTGACGAACCCACTGACTCTTGGCTGGGGCTGTCTGATGTCCCTTGCAACAAAGTAGAAGATCGAGTCAACCATTCTAGAACCTCTGTGTTGCTCGTCACCACATGACCGCTAGCTGACACTGGGAGCCTCTCTAATTGACACTTGCTGCCATGGCCCCTTATTCTTCTGCGACCTCTGCCTGCGCCAGAAACATTTATGCCTCTGCCACTCCCCTGTGCAGGGCCTGGCACTTCTTTGTCTGACATACTGTTAGATCAAATAATCAAATGTTAGATCAAATATTTTAAATTTTGCCACTAATACACGGCAAACAGGGCTTCAGAATATATCACTGCACCGCAGAACGGCAATTAGGCCCAATTTTTTTCCCACTTTTACACAAAAGGCTTTTCAACAGACAAATGGAATGCTGGGTGGCGAATATATTTTATTTCGTCACTAATACACTGCAAACTGGGCTTCACAATATATCACTGCACCAAAGAACGGCAATTTGGCCCTAATTTTTTCAATTTTTTACACAACAGGCTCAGCATTCAACAGATCAGTGCAACGCTGGATGTCGAATATAATTTTATTTCGCCACTAATACACGCCAGACAGAGCTTCCTAATATATCACTGCAATGCCAAGCTGCAAAGATATTTTTTATTTTTCAAATAATACACGGAAAAAAAGGGCTTTAAAACAGATAACTGCACCACAGAGCGGCAAATATATTCTTCCTTTTTCCACTAATACATGTAAAAAAGGGCTTTAAAACAGATCACTGCGCCGCTGAGCGGAAAATATATTTTACTTTTGCCGCTAATACACGACTAATACAAGCCAAAAAATGCTTTAGAACATATAACAGCACCGCAAATAAAACATAGAAATATTTCCTTCTAATAAACCCTGTTAATGCCTGTATCAAACAGCACTTGCACCCTAATAAGACAGGTTTGCTGGAATTACAGAGCTGTATAATGGCAATTTGGATCCCCAGTCAGTGCAGCAAGGTGTAATCGCATTGTTCCTATTACCCAGACTGTCACCTCCCCGACTGAACCCTGTTCAACACAAATGCTGGTAAAATGATTCCTCCCTATCCTTTCCTTACACCTTGAGTAATCTTTCCCTGCCCTTGTAAATAGTTTTTTTCAATACCACAATCAAGTCTTTCCTATCACTGTCCCTAGCGCCTGCAGACACGTCTCTCCCTGCACTAAGCACGCTGGTGAATTGCAGAATCTAAGATGGCCGCTGTATTTATAGGGCTGTGACATCACAGGGCTGGCTGCTGATTGGCTGCATGCATGTCAGTATAGGTGATACCGCCTTCCAAGAGTTCCTTGCCCCATGTTCTCACACGTGTAGCAGCCATTTTAGGAAAAAATTAGATTCGTTACCACAAAGCATGAGGAAATTCGCATTTGGTGCGAATAGAATTTTTCCCCAATTCGGATTGACTTCCACTTCATCAGCTTTGATTCGCTCATCCCTAATTAGGTGTGTGAGGGAGTGTCCCCCATCCTCTCACCATAGAGTATTCTTCTATTGTCCCCTTATATTTGTTATTGTCTGGGTTGATGTGTCCTCATTTAATGCCCCTGAGTGCTTGTCCCTTTCCTCTTTTGTGCTTGTTTTGGCCCTTGTGTTAATGGTGGCCCTGCCAGTATTAAACTCACCATGACACATGAGGTAAGAGTTATCAAGACTGGCATTTAATATGCCCATGTGCTCCCAGAGGATGCAATTCAAGGGGTTCTCCAGGAATTAAGAAAATACTTTAATATTACAAATTATAAATGAATTCCCAAAAACCTTATGTTATTTATATTGGCTTGCTTTGTCTGAGGAGCAATCATCAGGGAAAATAAAATGGCTTCCATCCTAATAGAAAACACAAAACCTGTCCTAATCACACAGCAGGACAAGTTACTTCAGAACACTGAGGTAAAGAGCTGCCTCAGTCTCCTCTCCTATTTGTCAGGGATTATGATCCTGAACACAGGTGATAAGATCTTCAGCTAAAACTCTGTGGGAATAGAGTTCATGAGGAGACATGAAGTACAGACAAAACCATTATAAGGGTCCTTTCACACTTGCGTTCTGAGGATCTGGCAGGCACTTCCGTCCCGCTGGATCCATCCGAACGCAAGTCGCCTGAAGCATTAGAAGACTGATCAGGATCCTGATGAGTCTTCGAAATGCTTTCAGGTTACTATGGCAGCCAGGACGCTATTAAAGTCCTGGTTGCCAAAGTAGTAGTGGGAGCAGGGGAGCGGTATACTTACAGTCCGTGCGGCTCCCGGGGTGCTCCAGAATGACGTCAGAGCGCCCCATGCACATGGATCACGTGATCCATGCGATCACGTGATCCATGCATGTAGGGCGCCCTGACGTCACTCTGGAGTGTCCCGGGAGCTGCACGGATAGTAAGTATACTGCTCCCCCGCTCCCCACTACATTTTACCATGGCAACCAGGACTTTAGCGTCCTGGCTGCCATGGTAACCATTGTTAAAAAGCTAAACGTCGGATCCGTCGATGCGCCGAAACGACGTTTAGCTTAAGGCCGGATCCGGATTAATGCCTTTCAATGGGCATTAATTCCGGATCCGGCCTTGCGGCAAGTGTTCCGGATTTTTGGACGGAACAAAAAGCGCAGCATGCTGCAGTATTTGCTGCGTCCAAAAAACGTTCCGGTCCTGAACTGAAGACATCCTGATGCATCCTGAACGGATTTCTCTCCATTCAGAATGCATGGGGATGATCCTGATCAGGATTTTTCCGGCATAGAGCGCCGAGGACGGAACTCTATGCCAGAAAACAAAAACGCCAGTGTGAAAGGACCCTAACTAATAAAAAGTATTGGAATATATTTATAATAAAGTAATATTTAAGTATTCAGATTTTTTTAATTTATTATCACAAGGCACATGTCTCAGCATAAATAAGTGCATCTTCTGGCACTCCATGTACCTAGGAGGTAGCATAGATGGCCCCGCACACTCCCTGCTCCCACTACATCCCCTCTTTAGGAAAGTGGTGTAGAAACATCACATGCACCTATCATTAGGCACAGTGGCATCTAAAAAGTTGGAAACCTTTGATTTGGGACTTTTTAAAAGTAAGACCCAACAAATACCTCAGATGTACATATTACTAATAACCGTGTGGTCTAGTGAGTACTTTATACATAGCCTATAAAGGACCTACCAATAACCCATACAACAAATAAACATGAATAGTATAAAATAATCAAATATTTTTATTTTTAATACAAAACTAATATACATGAGAGCAGAAAATGGTCAGATGGGAGAAACATTAACCCTGGGTTCAGACCTGTCGCGCGTATTTCAGCGCGTTTTTGCAAATAGGAAACGCGCGTCGTACGCGCGTTCTTGTGATTGACTACTGTGGTGTCAATCACAAAACGCGCGACAAACGCCCCAAAAAAAGCTCAAGTACTTGTTTATGCGTATGGCGTTTTACAGCGCGTTCGTACGCGCTGTAAAACGCTCAGGTGAGAACCATGCCCATAGAGAAGCATTGGTTTGCATGTGATGAGCGTTTTACAGCGCGTTCGAACGCGCTGTAAAATGCGCAAGTGTGAACTTAGGGTAAAGGTAACCCACCCAACCCCTATCTAACAGAGACCATATAAGAGCACCAGCCACATATAGGCTCATCAGTCTATTACATGCAAGTGGCTCATATATAGAAAAGAATATCCTGGTCAGATAGAGACCAGAGATAAAGTGCTGAGTGCAATAATAATACGTAAAATACGTTGTTCATAATCCAATAAGAGCCAAATACATGCAAAGGAGGGGAAATGCCCAACATGCAAACAAATTGCCCTGATGTGAAATCACCCAGGGAGAGAAAAAGGGTAAAGGATGCACTGCAATAACATCTTAATTATAGCAGAATGCATGATAATCATTACTCATATTGAGCATGTGTACCGGAGCTCCGATACTGCTGCTACCTCGTCAGACTCAATAATGATTATCATGCATTCTGGTATAATTAATATGTTACTGTAGTGCATCCTTTACCCTTTTTCTCTCCTTGGGTGATTCCACATCAGGGCGATTTGTTTGCATGTTGGGCATTTCCCCTCCTTTGCATGTATTTGCTCTTATTGGATTATGAACAACATATTTTACATATTCAGCACTCGGCACTTTATCTCTGGTCTATATATGAGCCACTTGCATGTAATAGACTGATGAGCCTATATGTGGCTGGTGCTCTTATCTGGTCTCTGTTATATAGGGGTTTGGTGGGTTACTTTTAAGGTTTTTCTCATCTGACCATTTTCTGTTCTCATGTATATTTGTTTTGTATTGAAAATAAAAATATTTGATTACTTTATAATATTCATGTTTATTTGTTGTGGGGTTAATGGTAGGTCCTTTATAGGCTATGTGTACAGTACTCACTAGACCCCGAGGTTATTAGCAATATGTACATCTGAGGTATTTGTTGGTTATTAAAAAATGTGTATATGTCACCCACCGAACTAATAAATGGATTAACTATTATATTTCTGTGTCAGGGGTGCAAAGATGGTGCATTGCACCCACAAAGATCGCTATAGGTCACCGACAGAACGGACAGCCAGATTAATTATTATACTTCTTTGTCAGGGGTGCAAAGCTGGTGTATACCACTCACAAAAAAATCACTATAGGTTACCTACAGTATAAATAGCCAGATGAGATTCCTAACACTTTCCCTAACATTAGCTGCCTGCTTCCTGTCCCAGAAATAATCAGTGCTGATGGCGCGGCGCTACACGTGATCCAGCTTTTATAGAGGCTGGGTCACATGATGCACGGGCCAATTATAGCCATGTCATTACTAAGTGCCCAAATCTTAAAAGCTTGTTGATTGGCTGACCTGCAACTTTGAACGAAACAAGGTCATCAGTGTCAGTACTTCAAAAGCTACCAACATTATGGGATTTTCTAATGTAATGTGTGATCGAACATCAGCATCCAATGAAAAGGGTTCCAGTTGACCCAAGCAACTTACTTGTGGACATTTGATAAAAGGGGTCAGAGCAGAATGTCAAAAATTGTTCTGATTAACAAGCGGTACAAAAAAGTGCAAGCATTGTAACTGAGCAGTGGGAAAAATTACTTGGTCAGATAAACCCAGACTTCTGTTGCACGATTTTGCTAGGAGGGTCAGGATTTGGGGCAGGAAGCATGAATTGATGAACCCTTCTTGCCTTGTCAGGTGTCAACAGTTCAGACCGGGGAAGATGGAGTAATGGTGTGAGGAATGCTTGTTTGGCACACTCTGGGTTCTCTGATACATGTGGATGGACATTTGGACAGTAAGGCTCATCTAAGCTTTGTGGCTGTCCAAGTTCATCCCTTCATGGCTGCTGTTTACCCTAGGACAGAAGAACACATTCAGCAGGACAAAGCCCCATGACACAATGGTCACGTAGTCCTGGACTATTTCCAGTAATATGTCAATGAGTTTTCTATGATTCCCTAACCTTCATAGTCCCCAGATCATAATCCTATAGAGCATCTCTGGGACAAGGTATAAAGGGCTACTCAGAGCATGTCAGTACCCCCATCTAATCTATGGCAACTGCAAGAAGCTATACAGTCCAATATTCCTGCAGAATAATTTCAGCACCTCCTGGAATCTATGCCATGACAAATTGCTGCATTTCTGAAGGTCAGAGGAGGTCCAGCGTGCTACTAGATGGGTGTCTATAATAAATTGGCCATGTTTCAATGCTAACATTTGTGTTTTAAATCTAAGTAAAAATTACACATGGAGAGTATAACATAAATCTATTTAATGGGATTGTCCCATGATTTATATAGGAAATAAAAATTAGACACCACACAGTACATGCAGTCCTAACATACAGTTAATGCATGGAATTGAGCGTGTGTGTCTACCTCAGTGAAATAAGGAAAAGAACAGCTGGTGGTGCTATGCACATAGGTTTTATTAAATAACCCAGTGGCTTTACTAAATTTGCAGTTACTTACAATTACAAAAGTATTCAAAGTCAGGTGCTGGACAACTTGTTTAAGTAGGAGAACAGGCAAAGTTAGAATATTTTGAAAAATTTAGAATATTTTTCATTGGATAACTTGTTTAAGTAAGACAAGAGACATTCTACAGTGAGTTAAATCTTTTTCACATTTAACTGTATCATATGATTGTATGGTTCTCATCCAAGAAGCAAATAACCTGTTGCATTGGTGCTGCTCTCCTACTCTCCTCCACTTACCCTCCTGCTCTTCCTCCAGCAGCCCAGACCAACCCGTCTTCCTCAGCCTCCTTGCAGCAGGCAAGAGTTGTTTAAAGCTTGCTGATCGGGCGGGTGCAGAAGCTGCGACCGCCCGTTCAGCTACATGGGAACGGCTGTTCCGGTTAGCCAGACCCCTCATGTATGTGCCGGCATCGGTGATAACACCAATGCTGGTGCATTAACCCCTTTTATGCTACTCCCTGGATCAACGACCCATCTCTATTATCTATAGCCTGTAATATTATTAAACTCCAGGAATACATCCAGGCCCCTCTTGAAATCCTTTATTGTACTCACCATCACCACCTCCTCAGGCAGAGAGTTCCATAGTCTCACTGCTCTTACTGTAAAGAATCCTCTTCTATGTTTGTGTACAAACCTTCTTTCCTCCAGACGCAGAGGATGTCCCCTCGTCACAGTCACAGTCCTGGGGATAAATAGATGATGGGAGAGATCTCTGTACTGACCCCTGATATATTTATACATAGTTATTAGATCTCCCCTCAATCATCTTTTTTCTAAAGTAAATAACCCTAATTTTGATAACCTTTTAGGGTACTGTAGTTGCCCCATTCTAGTTATTACTGCAGTTGCCCTCCTCTGAACCCTCTCCAGCTCTGCCATGTCTGCCTTGTTCACAGGAGCCTAGAACTGTACACAGTACTCCGTGTGTGGTCTGACTAGTGATTTGTAAAGTGGTAGGACTATATTCTCATCACAGGCATCTATGCCTCTTTTGATGCGACCCATTATCTTATTGGCCTTGGCAGTAGCTGTCTGACACTGGTTTTTGCAGTTCAATTTGCTGTTTATTAAAATTCCTAGATCCTTTTCCATGTCAGTGTTACCGAGTGTTTTACCATTTAGTATGTACGGGTGACTTGCATTATTCCTTCCCATGTGCATAACTTTACATTTGTCAGTGTTAAACCTCATCTGCCACTTCTCTGCCCAATCCTCCAATCTATCCAGATCCCTCTGTTGCAGTATATTGTCCTCTTCAGTGTTAATTACTTTACACAGTTTAGTGTCATCTGCAAAAATTGATATTTTACTATGCAAGCCTTCTACAAGATCATTAATAAATATATTGGAGAATAGGGCCCAGTACTGACCCCTGAGGTACCCCACTATTGACAGTTGCCTAATCTGAGTGTGTACTGTTAATAACCACCCTCTGTTTTCTGTCACTCAGCCAGTTATTTACCCACTTACAGACACTGGCGTAGCTATAGGGGTCGCAGCGGTCACAATTGCGACCTGGCCCCTAAGTCAGGGGGGCCCATGGGGCCCCCTCAAGCCAGGAGAGCCATAGTAAAGCTGTACCTGCGGGCGGCGCGGCCCGCAGCTAAGTTGCTAACTAAAATCACATAGGGGGCGGAGCAGAGGCTGAGAGGCGAGCCCTGCGTGCACTGTGCAGGGCAGGCAAAGTGAGGAGGGGGAGCGGCTTCAGGTCAGGAAGAGGAGTGAGCAGCTGCGTGCTGACCGGGTCTTGCGAGTGACTCCTGCAAGTGCGACGCGACTGCTGCCTGATGGATTGAGGATCTCTGCTGGCTGCACACTGTTGATGCTGAGGTGAGCGCGCTCAGTGCGGCGCCGGCCGCGTGATAAACTGGACCGGGGTCCAGCCTCCAGGTCCGGTCAAGTGTGTGTAAGCGACTGTCCCTGCCTGACCCGCGTGGTGGCTGACCCATAGCAGTGATAGTGTTCACTGGCAGTGTGATAAACTGCCCCCCCCCCCCAGTCTGTGATTGTTCCGGCTGGCTGCTGCAGATGAGGAATCTCATCTGTCCCTGCCTCTTGACTGATAGAGCTGGAGGCTGGAGTCTCTGGATATGTTATGGGGCCCTGAAGATCTCCCTCTGGCACTGCTGCTCCAATGGTAGAAGAGCAGAGTACATGCTGCTACTTCTGGGTTGCAGTAAATGCCTCTGGCTCTGAGCACATGCGGCACTACTCAGAGCAGCAGCGCAGGCGTGCAATTGTCCTGGTACGGCGAGATATCCGTCCCTGTCAATCAAGTGGCAGGGGGAGATTCTTTGGCAGCAAGGACAGCCCCCCTGTAACACAGAAGTCCCTATGCTGCCACAGAGAGTGCCTACGGTGGGCCATGGTGACACACTCAGAGCTAGTGGCTGGGAGGAACAGACCGGTCAGAGTCACAGATATATCATAGGCATGGGCATAGCTATAGGGGGTTCAGAGGTAACAGTCGCTACCGGTCCCCAGGCCCTGAGGGGGCCCTAAGACCCTTGTGCCACATAAGAAGACACACAAAGCACTGAGGGAAGGTGGGCCCCAAGCTGAACTCTTGTACCAGGGCCCACGAGCCGTTAGCTACGCCCCTGCTTACAGACATTTTCTCGCAGTCCAAGCATCCTCATTTTATATACTAACCTTTTATGTGGTACAGTGTTGAATGCTTTGGAGAAGTCCAGATATACAACATCCATTAATTCGCCGCTGTCAAGTCTAGAACTTACCTCCTCATAGAAACTAATTAAATTTGTTTGGGATGACCGATCCCTCATGAAGCCATGCTGATATGGCGTTATTTGCTTATTTCCATTGAGATCCTCTAAGACAGCATCTCTCAGAAAACCTTCAAACAGTTTGCCCACAACAGATGTTAAACTTACCGGCCTATAGTTTCCGGGCTCTGTTTTTGGACCCTTTTTGAATATTGGCACCACATTTGCTATGCGCTAATCCTGTGGGACATTCCCTGTCAGTATAGAGTCTGCAAATATCAGAAATAAGGGTCTGGCTATGACATTACTTGATTCCCTTAGGATACGGGGGTGTATGCCATCCGGTCCTGGCGATTTGTCTATTTTAATCTTTTTAAGTCGCTGTTGTACTTCTTCTTGGGTCAGACAGGACATTTTTAATGGGGGATTTATTTTTACATTCAGCATTTCATCTGACAGTTTATTTTCCTCAGTGAATACATTGGAGAAAAAAATATTTAACAGCTTTGCTTTCTCCTCATCGCTCTCTGCAACTCCCCCTTTATTACTCTTTAAAGGGCCGACACCTTCAGATTTATACTTTTTAACAATTATTATACACCGTAAAAAATAAAAACGGTAAAAATAAAAAACATTTTTGTCACCTTACATCAGAAAAATTGCAACACCAAGCGAACAAAAAGGTGTATGCCCCCCAAAATAGTACCCAGCAAACCATCACCTCATAGCGCAAAAATTGAGATCCTACCTAAGACAATAAGTGGAAAAATAAAAAAGCTATCACTCTCAGACAATGGAAACACTAAAATATGATTTTTGCTTCAAAACTGGTATTATTGTGCTAAATTAAAATAAATTTTAAAAAGTAGACATATTACATATTGGCGGGTTCAGAACAACCTGCTCTATAAAAATATCACATGACCTCACCCCTTTAGGTGAACACCGTAAAAAAAAACAATTAAAAACAGTGTCAAAAAAGCAATTTTTTGTCACCTTACATCATAAAAATTGCAACACCAAGCGATCAAAAAGGCTTATGCCCCCCAAAATAATACCAATCAAACCGCCACCTCATCCCATAAAAATGAGACCCTACCTAAGACAATCAGTCAAAAAATAAAAAAGCTATGGCTCTCAGACTATGGAGACACTAAAACATCATTTTTTTGTTTAAAAAATTCAATTATTGTGTAAAACTTAAATAAATAAAAAAAAGTACACATATTAGGTATTGCCACGTCCGTTACGATCTGCTTTAAAAACATATCACATGAACTAACCCCCCAGGTGAATGCTGTAAAAATAAATAAGTGAAAACTGTGCCAAAATTACCAATTTTAGTGTAATAATGAATGATGAAAAAATCATATGTACCCAAAAATGGTGCCAATAAAAAAAGTCAACTCTTCCTGCAAAAAACAAGCCCCTGCACAAGACAAATCGGCAGTCGGCAGAAAAATAAAAAAAATAAGGTGTTTAGAAAATAGAGACACAAAAACATTTTTTTTTTCCAAAAATGCTTTATTATGTAAAAGTGAAACAAACTAAGAAAGTAGACATATTTGATATCATTGCTTCTGTAACAATCTGCTTTATAAAAGTAGCACATGATCTACCCAGTCAGATGAATGTTCTAAAAATTTAAAAATTAAAAACTGTGCCAAAACAGCCATTTTTTGATACCTTGCCTCACAAAAACTTAATATAGAGCAATTAAAATGATATGTTCCCCAAAATAGTACCTTATCCCTTGGTTTCCAAAATGGTGTCACTTTTTGAGAGTTCCTACTGTAAGGTGCATCAGGAGGGCTTTAAAACCAGTACAGCAAAATCTGCCTTCCAAAAACCATATGGCGCTCAGTTTATTCTGTGCCCTACTATGTGCCCTTACATCAGTTTACAACCATATGTAGGGTGTTTATGTAAGCCACAGAATCAGGGTAATACATATTAAGGTTTTTTTGGCTGTTAACCCTCAATATGTTAAAGAAAAAATTTATTAAAATGGAAAATCTGCCAAAAAAGTGAAATTTTTAAATTTCATCTCCCTTTTCCTTTAATTCTTGTGGAACACCTAAAGGGTTAACAAAGTTTGTAAAATCAGTTTTGAGTAGCTTGAGGGGTGTAGTTTCTATAATGGGGCAGTTTATGGGTGGTTTACACTATCTTAGCCCTACGAAGTGACTTAAGACCTGAACTGGTCCTTAAAAAGTGGGTTTTGGAAATTTTCTTACAAATTTTAAGAATTGCTTCTAAACTTCTAAGTATTGATGAGCGGGTTCGGCTCAAGCATCGTTATGCTCGGCTCATGGCGGTACTCATGTGCTCGAGTAGAATGCTTGAGTCTCCTCCCCAAACGGTTTTTGGGTTTTAAGCAGCCAATGAAGGTGCAGGTATGTACTGCCCTCACTGTAATGCCTGTAGCCATGTTAGCTGCTGGCATTACAGTGATTGACTGGCTGAAACGCGTCATCGGAGGTTATATAGCACCCGCTGACGCATGTTCGGCTCAGACGTAGTCAGGGAGAGCATCGGGTAGGAAGGGAAAGGCAGAACAGGGAGCGAATTTCTGCAATTTTAGTTAAAGAAAGTGTTAGGGGTGCTAGCTCACCTGCTTTAGAGGGCACCGGGCAGTGTAGCGGGTGGAGTCCAGTAGCGGGAGACCGCAAGGAGAAGAGGCGGGGTGGAGGTGTCCGGGTCGGCAACAGAGAGGTAGACGGTAGTAGAGGATCAAGCAGAAGAGTAGTCGTGGACAATTCCGAGGTTGGCAGCAGTTGAGTTGGTAAGTAGTAGCAACAGAGGAACAGCGGAAGATGCAGCAGGATCAAGTTCAGAAGAACAATAACCAGCGGGGGTCAGGTGCAAGAGGCTGGGCTTATAAAGAGGAAGTAGCAGGTGCAAGGAAACACAGAGATTAACAAGGCAAGGCTAGAACAAGGTAGATCAAAGAGTTCAGCAGAAGAAAAACTACAGAAGGGCTGGTAGTCTAGTGGCTAGAGCTACTGCCTGGGACATGGCCGGTCACGGGTTCGAATCCCGACAGTACTCCCCCCCCCCCTCCAAGATGACCTCCGGGTACCGCAGATGATGGTTTATCGGGATGTCTCTGGTGGAAAGCTTTTACCAGTCTGGGGGCATGGACATTTTCCTCCGGCTCCCAGGAGTTATCTTCGGGGGAATATCCCTTCCACCCAACTAGATACTGCAGCCTTCCTCGGTGGAGTCTGGAGTCAAGGATCTTGGCCACAGTGTATTCCTCCTGGTCTTGTACTCTTACCGGAGGAGGAGGAGGAGGGGGGGGTGGCGGCCTGGGAAGGTGTTCTCAACATGTGGTTTCAGGAGAGAGCAGTGAAAAACCGGGTGCACTCGGATGGAGTTGGGAAGGTCGAGTCGGAAGGCGACTTCATTGATTCGAGCCGTGATCCGGAAAGGACTCATGTATTTTTGGCCCAACTTCCGGGAGGGAACCTTTGGGCTTAGGTTTCTGGTGGAGAGCCACACCTTGTCTCCTACCTGGAATTCCGGAGCAGGTTTGCGGCGTTTATCCGCTGCCTGCTTGAAGCGGCTCTGGGCTCGATGTAGATTGTCCCAAATGTTTTCCTGTGCCTGTTGTAGACTTGCAAGGCGTTCGGCCACGGCTGGAACTGTGGTGGAAATGGGCAAGTGAGGGATGAAGGTTGGGTGTAGGCCGGTGTTGGCGTAGAACGGGCTGTATTGGGTAGAACTGTGCTCCGCATTGTTATAGGCAAACTCGGCCGTAGAGAGGTGGTCCAGCCAGTTGTCCTGCAGATGGGTGACGAAACAGCGCAAATTCTGCTCGAGGATTTGATTTGTTCTCTCGGTCTGCCCATTGGATTGGGGGTGGAACGCAGAGGACAAGTTCACCTTGATCCCAAGGGCTTGACAGAAGTTTCTCTAGAACCTGGAAGTGAACTGTACTCCCCGATCCGAAACCACATCGTCCGGGGCCCCATGTAGCCTAAAAACCTCTCGGAGTACAAGATCGGCCGTCTGTTTGGCGGTGGGTAGGCCCTTGCAGGGGATGAACTGAGCCATTTTGGTGAGACGGTCGACGACGACCAGGACGGTGTTCATGCCCTTGGAGGGAGGAAGGTCCACAATAAAGTCCATGGAGATTGAACCCCAAGGGTGGGAGGGAACCGGGAGTGGACATAGCAAGCCCACGGGGGAGGAGCGGGGGGTCTTGTTGTGGGCGTACGTCGTGCACGAGGATACACACCTCTTGATATCTTCTCTGTAAGTTGGCCACCAGAAGAAACGGGAGAGGAGCTCCTGGGTCCTTCTGATACCCAGATGGCCGGCCGGTTTAGAATCTTGGTTGAGTTTAAGTACGTCAAGTCGTGCAGATTCTGGTACGTACAACTGCTGATCCCGGTACAACCAGTAGCCACCCTTGAAAGTAAGGTTTACATCTCCAGGTGGGTAAGTGGGTAAGCTCATCCTTTATAGGTTCGGAGAGTCCACGGCAAAATTGACTTTTCTGGGCAGCTGGGTTCCAGGTGGTGTCCGTGACCCAGCGGCGGAACTCTGAGGTATACTCGGCTACAGAGCGTCTTCCCTGCCGTAGACTGTGCAGCCTAACCTCGGCCGTCGTGCAGCGGTTAGGGTCGTCGATCACTTGACTCATGGCTGCGGTGAAGTTGTCTAGGTTATTTAATACGAGACTGTGGGATTCCACATATGGGGATGCCCATGCCAGGGCCTCATCAGTTAGAAGGTTGATGATGAACAGGATCTTCTTTCTGTCTGAGGTAAAAGAGCCCGGCTGCATCTGAAAGTAAATACGGCACTGGTTGAGGAAACCCCGAAATTGGCGCCGATCGCCGTCAAACTTTGACGGGAGAGGCATACGGGTGTCTGTGACCGCGCCGCGAACGTCCAGTAGTTGACACTGCAAGTCGATAATTTCCCTCTGTTGGCTGTGGATTGCGCCTTTAAGTTCAGTAATTTCTTCTTGGGCAGTGGTGCCAAACTCCTGAAGTTCGGAGACTTGTTTGCGCAGGGTGGCCATCGCGGACTCCATTTTAGGGTTGGTTATTCTGTTAGGGGTGCTAGCTCACCTGCTTTAGAGGGCACCGGGCAGTGTAGCGGGTGGAGTCCAGTAGTGGGAGACAGCAAGGAGAAGAGGCGGGGTGGAGGCATCCGGGTCGGCAACAGAGAGGTAGACGGTAGTAGAGGATCAAGCAGAAGAGTAGTCGTGGACAATTCCGAGGTTGGCAGCAGTTGAGTTGGTAAGTAGTAGCAACAGAGGAACAGCGGAAGATGCAGCAGGATCAAGTTCAGAAGAACAATAACCAGCGGGGGTCAGGTGCAAGAGGCTGGGCTTATAAAGAGGAAGTAGCAGGTGCAAGAAATGACAGAGATTAACAAGGCAAGGCTGGAACAAGGTAGATCAAAGAGTTCGGCAGAAGGAAAAGTCCAGAAGGGCTGGTAGTCTAGTGGCTAGAGCTACCTCCTGGGACATGGCTGGTCACGGGTTCGAATCCCGACAGAAAGCTTTTCAAAGTCCCAAAGTCCTTTTAAGGACTACTGTAAGTGTGTGTGTTTTTAGATCAACAATTTATTTAACAGCAGTGTCAGGGACATCCGTGCTAAGGATAGTGCAGGGAGAGAAATTTGCTGTATTTAATACCAAAAGCTTTTCAAAGAACCCACAATGTCTTTTAATCACTACTGGGTGTGTTTCACAGCAGCAGGATAGTTTTATTTTATACCTATTAGTGACATATCGTGTACATCATCCGCAGACTGACACTTTAATAATCTGTCTCACATCTAGTGACCATAGTGTATAGCTTTGTGTAAAAAATACAGTCCTACATCATTGTCTGCAGCGCAAATTCCATTAATCTGGGTCCAATAGTGTCCATATTCTGTGGATTTATGGACATATACTGTCCATCATCCGAAAAGAGTGTCTGATACTCAAATCTAAATAATCTGGGCCTAATCTAGTGTCCACAGCATGTCCCTTACTTTGTCAAATACTGTACCACAGGTTATTTTGGGGAAATAAAGAGAAAAAGAACAGGGGGATGATCGAAAGTATAGAAAACTTGCCAAGTACATAAAACTTAAACTTTAATAATTACCATAAAATAAGGTCCTTATGATAAACAATAGACACAATACAGTTCAAACCATAACAGAGGAAAAATCCTAAAAATTTTGTGCACGGCAGCACCAAAAAAATGATAACCATAGGTCCTACCGCACGATGTGGTTCCCTTCTGTAGGTAAAGAAGCCCCCCTTGACATCCAATGAGGATTATAGGAGTTTCCCAGCAGATAGGTATTAGGGTGAAGTGGGTCTAGTCTAGCTTGCCCTGTATGTCCCTACCTACAGTTGTGTTAAAAATTATTCAACCCCCACTGAAATTGAGTGTTTTGGCCAGTTTGACATTGATTTTGATCATTTCAGTCATCTTGTTTACAATTAAATCAAAGAGGCACTTTTAAGTCAGACAAATATAACATAACATTTATAAAGAAATAACCACAAATGTCTTTTCTGTGCTCACATCATTATCAGTTTTATTCAACCCCCAAGTGACATTCAATCTTAGTACTTAGTACAACATCCTTTTCCAGTTATAACAGCTTTTAAACGTGAAGCATAGCTTGACACAAGTGTCTTGCAGCGATCTAGGGGTATCTTCGCCCATTCTTCATGGGCAAAAGCCTCCAGTTCAGTCACATTCTTAGGCTTGCGCGCTGCAACTGCTTTCTTTAAGTCCCACCAGAGGTTCTCAATAGGATTTAAGTCTGGTGACTGCGATGGCCACTTCGAAATGTTCCAGCCTTTAATCTGCAACCATGCTTTACTGGACTTGGAGGTATGCTTGGGATCATTGTCCTGTTGAAAGGTCCAACGTCTCCCAAGCCTCAGGGTTTGTGACGGACTGCATCACATTTTCATCCAATATCTCCTGATACTGAAGAGAATTCATGGTACCTTGCACACGCTGAAGCTTCCCTGTACCTGTAGAAGCAAAACAGCCCCAAAGCATGATTGACCCCCCGCCATGCTTCACAGTAGGCAAGGTGTTCTTTTCTTCATAGGCCTTGTTCTCCCTCCTCCAAACATAGCGTTGATCCATGGGCCCAAACAGTTCTAATTTTGTTTCATCAGTCCACAGAACATTATCCCAAAACTTTTGTGGTTTGTCCACATGACTTTTGGCATACTGCAGTCGACTCTTATTCTTTGGAGACAGCAAGGGGGTGCGCCTGGGAGTTCCGGCATGGAGGCCTTCATTATGCAGTTTTCGCCTTATTGTCTGAGCTGAAACTTCAGTACCCGCATCTGACAAATCTTTTTTCAGTTCCTCAGCAGTCACACGGGGACTTTTCTCCACTTTGCGCTTCAGGTAGCACACAGCAGTCGAAGTCAGCATCTTCTTTCTGCCACGACCAGGTAGCGTTTCAACAGTGCCCTTTGCCTTGAATTTGCGAATGATGCTTCCTATGGTGTCTCTTGGTATGTTTAACATCTTTGCAATCTTCTTATAGCCATTGCCCTTCCTGTGAAGAGAAATCACCTCTTCTCTTGTCTTCCTCGACCATTCTCTTGACTTAACCATGTTTGTAAACACACCAGTAAATGTCTAGAAGGAGCTGAGTATCACAGTCATTTTAAATCTGCCTAATTGGTGCTTATTATGCTTGATTGCTGCTCCTTGACATCCACAGGTGTTTTCAATACCTGATCGAAAACACTTGAATGAACCTCTGATCTGAAGAGTGGTAGTTTTAAGGGGTTGAATAATTGTGTCAATGAAGAAATCACAAAAAAAAACATTTAATACTGTATTACAAAAACAATTGATGTCATTTTAGTTGCATTTGGTTCTTTAAAAAGTCCTTGTAAGATTTCATTCTGAACACAATTACAAATGTACATTGAATTCCCTAAAACCCTTTACAGCATTGGGGGTTGAATAATTTTGAACACAACTGTACACCCTACAATAGTCCTGGTTGCCAGGCCACGGATCCCTGTGGCCAGGTACCGACAGGAACCTACCCCTGGAATTTGCCAGGTCCCTAAGGGTTGACCTAAGGAAGAGATGTCATTTGCATTAAGGCATTGGGGATTGAGAAAATCGCCCCTCCAGTACATGGAGGAGACTTGGATAGGCTCCTGTTGCAATGGGAGACTTGTTGAATTTTTTTTATTACGGACAGTCTAACCCTTGGGTCTCAACGAGCAAATTAATTATAGTCCCTTTATTTGATTGCCAATTCATTTATTAAAACTGTCCCTGCAATCAGTTAAATTAAAGTATCTGCTATACCCCTCTCTCCGTAATACTCCACACATAAATCAGGTATCTGTCTGGGATCGCTATGTCTTAGTAGTGTTATAACATCTTTACTGTAATGCGGGGACGGTGCAAAAAAAATAGTGGTGTCTGGGACTAAGTAATGAAGGATGTCTGCCGCCATGAGGCTGAGGAAAGCCTCAGTGTCCACAGGCCTAAATGGCAACATTTCCACGGCCATTAATTTTGAAAGGCGCGCATTTAGTTTCTATAGCCTGTGGTTGGGTGGCTGGCTATTTGCGCTTACGACCAAAGGCCTGGGGTAAGGACATCTGTACTCTGTGCTTGGGCACAGAAGTGGGTGTGCTCGCTGATGGTGCTTGCAAAAGCCCCGCTGCAGGGCGGGAGTCATCCAGGCCTGTGTCTAGGGATTGGACAGGACGTAACACAAGGGAGGAAGATGAGGCAGTGGTGTGACCCACAGACACTGATTGTGGACCTAGGGGTTCGGCCCACCAATTAGGGTGCTTGGATGACATGTGGCGGATCATGCCGGTGGTGGTGAGGTTGCTAGTGTTCACAAATTCACAATCCCTACTCATTTTGCCTCCAGTGTACAATCTTCCCCCATTATGTTCCCGGGTTTGAGTTTTTATTGTTATTAATAGGTTTGAGTTAGAGTTAATGAATAGAATGTAAGATATGGTATGGTTATTTGTTTTTTTATGAGTTCTTATTGTAGTAAAGAACAGTTACAGGTAGCAAATTAAAGTTCTTTTATCGTCCCCCACTTTCCTCAAAAAAGCTCCAGACTGTGGAACACCTACCCCTTGGCAAAGGAGATTTCTGCAAGGGGGAACAGTTGTGGGCCTATTTGGTGTGGCCCGCCTTCTCCCTTTTGCCACCCCACAGCCTCCTTCAGCCTGTTGCGTTGCTGTAGATCCCTCTCCCTCTGTCCTGCTGTCCTCGCTTGGCTTGCCACCTTTCCAGGTTGGGTCATTAATGTCATCGTCTCCCAACTCCTCTTCCACTTTCTCACTCTGTTCATCCCCCTGACTTGTGTTGACCTAACAAGACCCTCACTCATTGACAACTCATCCGCATCATCCACCAAGTAAAACACTAATTGCCATTCCCCCCGTCATCTTCTTCTAACTGTGGATGCTGAAGAGTTTGGGGATCAGTGCATAAGATATCCTCATGTCCCTCTTCAGGGAAGGTCAGCTCACCTGCAGGCCCTCACCTACAATTTTTTGGGGGGTCAGCTCACATGGTATATTCTTTTCTATTTTATTGTCAAATGTTGATATCCCTGGTTTGAAAACTAAAGCTTTTATAAAATCTATTGTATTCCTTTTTTTCATTGTATGTGCCACTTTCCCTATATCTTTCTTAGGAATAGACAATACAATTCCGAGATAGTCAGATAGCAGCTTGTAATTGTGGTATGGTTCCGGTAATGAGTTTCTATCATGTAAAAAAGCAACAAATGTTGACTGCCATTCCCTGCGCTAACTCTGCAGTGTAATATTACCGCACGAAAATAATATTTTCAAAATTCTATAAAATTGTATTGTACCTGTTTCTGACTGCCATTCCCTGTGCTAACTCTGCTATGTGACGTTATCTGGAACCAAAACAAAAATCTCGATTAAAAATTGGTCTTTCTTTTTTCGTAACCGATGCTGACCGCCATTCCCTGCGATAATTCTGCTATGTGACGTTATCTCAAACCAAAAAATTACCAAAATTCGATTTCAATTTGTTCTGTTTTCTTTGCCTGTGCTGACCACTATTTCCCAGCGCTAATTCTGCTATGTGATGTCATCTATAACCTCAAAAAAGTTTTAATTTGAAATTGGTCATTCTTTCTTAGTAGCCTGTGCAATCCAGCTCACTTAACTTATTAGGTGGTCAAATCAGCAGGCCCTTGCTCCTAATGTGTTTGAGGGTCACCAGCAGGCCATCAATCATAATTTTTTAAGGGTGTGTATGATGCCCTCCTTTATGTGTAATAATTTTTTCAGTGTTGGTTCCTTGTATTTTTTGGCAGCCCTCTCACTTAGTTCATAGGCTTTATGAGTGTAGCAGTGTACCTGAACAATTGTAGCATCATGTGAATAAGGCCTTCCTTTATGTGATATACGGGGTTTTTGGCATATTTTTGGCGGTCTGTAAAAGTGGTGTACAACTGGTTCCCAGCCAAGACTTTGGAGTCCAAGATGCATCCAGACACGGTCCCCATGCTGTTCCCAATCCATTTCGGTGGTGGAAAACACACAAGAGGAATGGTGCGCTCACCTAGGGAGTGTAGGAGTTCGGACCTGGCCGGGAGCCAAGGCGTTCACTTGGAATCAGTAGAGAGCAAAAGCACGGGTCCAGCTTCACAACTTTCAAAGACTTGATTTAATCCTGTGCACGTTTAAAAAACCATCAGTAGCAGCATTGCATCATCGACGCATTTCAGATCGCTCCAAATATGGATTCTTAATCATTTCTGTGGTGTTTCTGTCACTTTCTGACCTTTCCCTGTGAACCAGGCACTCTCACCTCATCCGAGCAGGGGGTGCCTGGTTGTGTCCCATTGACTTCCATTATACTCTGGTGCTCGGCCGTGCGCACAAATAGCGCAGTGTGTAAAAGTTTGGTGTGTGCTCATCACTACTTCTAAGCCTTCTAACATCCTAAAAAAATAAAATGGCATTTAAAAAATTATGCCAACATAAAGTAGACATATGGGGAATGTTAAGTAATAAATATTTTATGAGGTATCACTTTCTGTTTTAAAATTAGAGAAAGTGAAACTTTTAAAATTGATAAGTTTTCCAAAATTTTGTTAAATTTGGGATTTTTTCATAAATAAAGGTGAAATATATTGACTCAAATTTATTATTTACAATGTTTCACGATAAAACTATCTTAGAATGGCTTGGATAAATAAAAGTTTTCCAAAGTTATTACCACATAAAGTGACACATGTCAGATTTGCAAAAAATGGCCAGGGCAGGAAGGTGAAAACTGGGGTTGAAAGGATTAAATAAGAGAACAGTCTGCAGCCTGCCAGCAAGATCTGTCCCTCCTGCCCATAGGGCACACATGTTCATGACAGCAATTAAAGGGTTGGCGCATGCACCCTAATTCACACCAGTCTATGGCTGTCCACTTCTGGGTATTTAAGGCACCTTCCCCTATGGAAAAATACCTGAGCAATACATTGTCTAGCTTGCTAGTTCCCTGCAAAGGTGTGCTGCATTTGTGTGCCTGTGTACGATTTTATGCCCATTTACTGGATTCGAACCCTCCACTGCCTGCCTTTCGCCTTACCTCCATATTGAACCTTCGCTCCCTGCCCGGGACCTTGGACTGTTTATTGCTCAAAATCCTCCTTCCCTGACCTTTGCCTTCCCTGACAATGATTTTTCCTGATCCTTCAGCGATCCGCCCTAGTGTCTCTGACCCCCATAGGTTTTGTGTCAACCACACAGGAGGTAGGAGCATGGTGCTTTCCCAGCAGTGAAGTCCAGATCCCGGATAACTCCCTCAGGATAATATCAAAGTCAAATATGTTGGTTGACACAGTTTTTCCACACCCACTACAATAACAGAACCATTTCCTGACTGCAGTATTTTGATAGTTCATCTCTACACTTCACTTTCACTACTTAAGAAAAGGGAGCAATGGGGTATCTTTTCACTTTATGCCTCAGGCACTGCAACTTTCTGTCATAGGGTGGATCCTTTTCTTTAAATCTTTAAAAGATTTACTAAAATCACATATTGTTATGCAACTTTTGATTTAAGGGATGCTAAACATAACATGAATGAGAAAAAAAAACACACAATTCAAACACCTATTTGCTTACAAATGTTGTACAAGCAAACTGTCCTGAAGCAAATCATCCTGCAGAAATCTATCAAGACAATTATATCTTCTTTTGATACTCTTTTTTAGCTGGCGAATGACTAAATGCATAAGACCTACGTTTATTTAAAAGAGGTGGAACTGTTGTCCATTCTTCCATTGCAAACTGACAGTGGAAGAATATTACAATATGCAAATAAAGAGATGAAGAGAGAAAAATGCACACTTCCTGTCTACAAAATTAGTTTTTCTCCCTTATATTTTACCTTTTTTAACAATTATTTAATACCATACAGGAACAGGGTCAGTAAAGAGAGAAACACGGTCAGACTGGCATGTCAATTGCCTAAATAGTAATTTTTGGAGAATATTCCCCAAAATATCAAAAGAAATTGAAAATATATGTGTATAAAGTTCTTGTTTTGAGCTCCTAGGGTACTTTCACACTAGCGTTTTGGATTCTGTTAATGAGATCCGTTTCAGGGCTTTCACAAATGGTCCAAAACGGATAAGTTAAGCCCCAATGCATTCTGAATGAGATCCGGATCCGTTCAGAATGCATCAGTTAGACTCCGTTCGGCTTCTATTCTGTTTTGGAGGCAGACACCAAAATGCAGCATGCAGCATTTCGGTGTCCGTCTGAAGAGGCGGAGCCTAACGGATCCGTTTTGAATTACAATGTAAGTCAATGGGGACGGATCCGTTTTCAATGACACAATATGGTGCATTTGAAAACGGATCCGTTCCCCATTGGCTTTTAATGTAATTCAAGACGGATCCGTTTTGGACTTTTTTGACAATTTTCTTTTAACTAATGCAAACGGATCAGTTCTGAACGGATACAATTGTTTGCATTATAGGTGCGGATCCGTCTGTGCAAATAATCAGACGGATCCGCACCAACGCAAGTGTGAAAGTACCCTTAGAGACTATTTTGACAGATATTTATTAGATTGCCAGGTACCAAAGTTGTCCATACACATTAGCCTTATATATGATTATATTTTTAGGTATCTACTAATGATTTCATGTGTATGGACACAGCCGAACAGTTCTCCAAAGTTTTACGAAGGAATTCATAATAGTATCCGGTTTTTTTCTTCCCTAGAAGATAAACTGCTGTCAGAAGTGTGCTGGAGCTGTTTATTCCACTCTCCAAGATCTTGTGTGCATGCTTATGGGGATGTCAATAGAAACAGCTCTTAGAAAACACAGGGGCACATTTATCATTTAAGACAGGATTTGAGTCAGGTCCAATTTGGAACAAGTGGCCTATTATGAGTGAGATTTACCTAAAGTCACACGTTATTGATAAATTTGTTGCAAATATAGAGGTGAGACTTTTCCATTCTGCACCTATAAAAAGTATCCAAATTAGACCACAATACTTCTACATAGACATGGCGCATTATGGAGCTGATCCACAACACAACCTCTTAGCTGAATTTTTTGCTACAAAAATGGGAAGCCAAGAAAACTGTACTACAACATCAAATTCCATTGCTTCAGCTATGCCACCTCTTTTGGGAACTGAACAGGATTGCACGTGAGAAGGGAGTTGCTTGGGTAGGGTGGGGGCAGTCACATAATTCGCTGTGGGGCTCATCGCTATGTACGAAAATGTTCATATTGTTAAAATATCAAAATATTTATCCCATATGGCAAATGGTTGAATGAAAAAAACTAAAATTGCCAATTCCCCATTTTTTTATCCTTTCATTTACGACAAAAAAATTTAAAAACATTTGATTAAAAAGTCACACACACTCCAAAATGATATCACTAAAAACTACAGGTCGTACTGCAAAAACTGAGCCCTAGGTAGACATAACTATAAAAAAAAGTTATGGGATTCAGAATATGGTAATGTGAAAAAATATATATTTTTGATCAAAGTTTTTTTTTCAGTATTAAAACATAAAAAAAATCTATATGCTTTGGTATCTTTGTAATGATACTGACCCAGAAAATGAAGCGCACAGGTTAAGCCCCTTTCGCATCTGCGTTTTTGCTTTCCGTCCTAGAGTTCCGTCATGGGGGCTCTAGGATGGAAAGAAACTGATCAGGATTATCCCACTGCATTCTGAATAGAGAGAAATCCGTTCAGTATGCATCAGGATGTCTTCCGTTCAGTATGTTAACATTTTTTAGACGTTGACAAAACCGCAGCATGCTGCGGATTTGTCTCCGTCCAAAAATCTGGAAGACATGCCGTAACGCCAGATCCGGAATTAATGCCCATTGAAAAGCATTAATCCGGATCCAGCTTTAAGCTAAACGTCGTTTCGGCGCATCGCCGGATCCGACGTTTAGCTTTCGTGAATGATTACCATGGCAGCCGGGACGCTAAAGTCCCGGCTGCCATGGTAAAGTGTAGTGGGGAGGCAGGGGAGAAGTCGACTTACCGTCCGTGCGGCTCCCGAGTCCCGGGGCGCTCCACAATGACGTTAGAGCGCCCCATGAGCATGGATCACATGATCACATGGATCACATGGATCACGTGATCCATGCGCGTGGGGCGCTCTGACGTCATTGTGGAGCGCCCCGGAAGCCGCACGGACTGTAAGTATCTGCTCCCCTGGCTCCCCACTACTTACTATGACAACCAGGACGTTAGTAGGGTCCTGGTTGCCATAGTAACACTGAAAGCCTTTTGAAGACTGATCAGTCTTCAAATGTTTTCAGTTGTCTTGCGTTGTGACGGATCCGGCGGGCATTTACGGCGACGGAAGTGCACGCCGGATCCTCACAACACAAGTGTGAAAGAGGCCTTAATTTTGCTGCATAGGGAACATTGTAAGGGCAAAACCCGTAAACCTGTGGCAGAATAGTTTTTTTTTTTTCTAATTCCACCCCATTTGGGGGTTTTATATGGTGGCACAACTTAAACAAGCCCTCATACAGCTATGTGAACAGAATAATAAAAAGCAAGCCCTCATACAGCTATGTGAACAGAATAATAAAAAAGGTATAGCTCTGTGAAGGCAGGGATAAAAAATGAAAACAAATTAAATAAATGTAGTAACATCTGTGATTTGTATATTTTCTGCAGCCCAGACATTGATATTGTAATAAATGTATTGCCAACTTACAAACTAGCATTGTGGCCACACAGCTGAGAAAGTTTTGTTTTAGATCAGCTGTCTAAATTACGCCTGGGTAGGAGCTGGCTTAAGAGGCAATTTTTTTATATCATTTAGAAAAGTCGCAAAACATAAATGAGCCATAATCCTGATCAAATGATCAAAACTCAAGAGGAATTGACGAAGAGACACAAAAGTTGTTAATTCCAGAAAAAAGTCATAAAAACGCACCTTGTGATTTTTTTTTTACGCTAGGCATACCTAGCTTTATAAATGAGCCCCTTAATGTTCAACGTCGGTGTATTTTTTATCATTAAAACTATTTTGTTAAGTAGACAATGTTAAAAAAAAAAGAAATGAAAGTTCCTGATACAATAAAGGGACATTGCATCTCTCAGAATAAAAGAAAAAAGCAAATCTACTGCCTAATCAGAGGATCAGCATAAAGAACAAAGTTACCTTGTTATAAAACAAATACATGCTCTTAAAAGCAACGCAAAAGCCAGAGATAGTCATTATTAATGTAATAACGATAATGACCTTTAAGTGTTTTTGTGGCTGGAAGATCTTCTGGTGAAAGAACAGTTATTGTACGTAATGAAATCTCCTATTGCCCACTAGCCTTAATTACAAATAGATAATTATATTTTACAAAATCAGATCACAAAAAGTCTTTTTCTAGAAGAACTCAAAGCTACTGAAGCCAAACAGAATGATTTCTTCACAGACAGGAGAAATGAGAAGTCATTTCATATTTATGTATTTATAAAAGTCTATACTTTTCCCATTTTTGCCATCTTTTATAGATAACTTCATCCTCAGATTAAAAAGCATTTTCAATATTTATTTGACACTTTATAGGCATTTCATGACAAAAGTAGGATGGAAAATTCTATTTCAGGCACATGAGAAACACCTTGATTTTAACAGGTCATTAACTTGCAGTCCTGTGAGTGATGGGAATTTAATGTTTTACAATATAGATATGACACCACAGTCTTTCTAACAGTAGCACACCTTTAGGCAGTTCCTTAATATCATTTTTTTGTTTCAAAGGAAATGGTACTTTTCTACTCAGTACACATGCTTTTAAATCATCTACGCTAAGGTTGCAGCCTTTCTCGGAGGGCTAACCTTGAATATCCAATGCTTTATGCATTCAGTATGGTAGAACCTAACAATAATGTAGTATACCTTGTTATATAAACAGAACAAAAGCTGATCTCAGGGAGACCAGCTACAAAAAACACCGCGGAGCCTCACTTAAGAGTCTCAACACAGCAATCCGAAGTGCAAAGTTCCCTGGGAAACAGGAATATGCAAAACAAATGTGGAGCCCCAGTTATGGGTCTACAACACAATGAAAGCCAGATATCCCTCAAAGGAAGGAAAACCAAGCAAAGGGGTGTCTCCATTACAGAGATCACCAAATCCACCATATTAAGTGGCCCCTATGTCAAGATCCCACTTTTTTTTACAAGCTTTAAGGATGTGACAGGGAAAACCTAAGCTAGGTATCCATCCACAGACAGCTGTTTCAGGGTGTTGCCCCTCATCAGTGTGGAGTAGGATTCTGGCTAACCGGGAGCAATGCCTCGGAGACTACTCAAACACAACAATAGCTGATCTCAGGAGACCAGCTACAAAACACCGCGGAGCCTCACTTAAGAGTCTCAACACAGCAATCCGAAGTGCAAAGTTCCCTGGGAAACAGGAATATGCAAAACAAATGTGGAGCCCCAGTTATGGGTCTACAACACAATGAAAGCCAGATATCCTCAAAGGAAGGAAAACTAAGCAAGGGGTGTCTCCATTACAGAGATCACCAAATCCACCATATTAAGTGGCCCCTATGTCAAGATCCCACTTGTTTTACAAGCTTTAAGGATGTGACAGGGAAACCTAAGCTAGGTATCCATCCACAGACAGCTGTTTCAGGGTGTTGCCCCTCATCACTGTGGAGTAGGATTCTGGCTAACCGGGAGCAATGCCTCGGAGACTACTCAAACACAACAATAGCTGATCTCAGGAGACCAGCTACAAAACACCGCGGAGCCTCACTTAAGAGTCTCAACACAGCAATCCGAAGTGCAAAGTTCCCTGGGAAACAGGAATATGCAAAACAAATGTGGAGCCCCAGTTATGGGTCTACAACACAATGAAAGCCAGATATCCCTCAAAGGAAGGAAAACCAAGCAAAGGGGTGTCTCCATTACAGAGATCACCAAATCCACCATATTAAGTGGCCCCTATGTCAGGATCCCATTGTGTTGTAGACCCATAACTGGGGCTCCACTATTGTTGTGTTTGAGTAGTCTCCGAGGCATTGCTCCCGGTTAGCCAGAATCCTACTCCACACTGATGAGGGGCAACACCCTGAAACAGCTGTCTGTGGATGGATACCTAGCTTAGGTTTTCCCTGTCACATCCTTAAAGCTTGTAAAAAAAAGTGGGATCTTGACATAGGGGCCACTTAATATGGTGGATTTGGTGATCTCTGTAATGGAGACACCCCTTTGCTTGGTTTTCCTTCCTTTGAGGGATATCTGGCTTTCATTGTGTTGTAGACCCATAACTGGGGCTCCACATTTGTTTTGCATATTGGTGTTTCCCAGGGAACTTTGCACTTCTGATTGCTGTGTTGAGACTCTTAAGTGAGGCTCCGTGGTGTTTTTTGTAGTTGGTCTCCCTGAGATCAGCTATTGTTGTGTTTGAGTAGTCTCCGAGGCATTGCTCCCGGTTAACCAGAATCCTACTCCACACTGATGAGGGGCAACTCCCTGAAACAGCTGTCTGTGGATGGATACCTAGCTTAGGTTTTCCCTGTCACATCCTTAAAGCTTGTAAAAAAAGTGGGATCTTGACATAGGGGCCACTTAATATGGTGGATTTGGTGATCTCTGTAATGGAGACACCCCTTTGCTTGGTTTTCCTTCCTTTGAGGGATATCTGGCTTTCATTGTGTTGTAGACCCATAACTGGGGCTCCACATTTGTTTTGCATATACCTTGTTATATAGTTCTATGTAAAATGTGCCCTATATGGGTTATATGAGGCATTAAAGGGATAATTCAGTCAGAATGGGGTCAGCATGTGGAGACCACAGAGTCACCCAGTGACCTAGTGGAGAGGTGGCAGCAGCATGAGGAGACCACAGAGTGGCCCAGTGACATAGTGGGGAGGTGGAGGGCAATACCAGTATCAGCTGAAGATGGCAGGTGGCTGTAAAAGCAGCTGGAAGCAGGTGTGGCATCAGGCGGGTGGCAGCATCAGCATAGTAGCTGAAGCAGGTAGCCAGAAGAAACAGGTTTCTTGTCAAAGTGTAGGTGTGGTACGGTGGATGATCTAGTCTGATGCATCAGGCACTGGTGTTTGAAATTCCTGGCTGATTCAAGCCTAAATCATCTTCCCAAAGGTAATTTTCTCCACATGTTGGGTGGACAGGCGAGTTTTCCTTAGTGTAACTATGGCCCTGGCCGAACTAAACACCTTCTCTGATGCCACATTGCTGGCCAGGCAGGAAAGCTTGTCCAGGGCAAAATTGGCCAGTTTCGACCACAGATTTTGGCTGCCCAGTAGTCCAGGGGATCTTCAATATGGGGTGGAAGGGTGCACTCCAAGTATGTCACAACCTGTTGCTTCAGGTTCTGCTCTATGTCTAGCTGCTGCTGCTGGTGAGCAGTTTCTTCAGTAGGCGGATGAAGAAAACTACTCATCAGCGACTCTAGACTTAAGTTGCTGCTGGTGGAGCTGGTACTGCATACTGCCACGCTGTGTCTGGGTCATACTCCTCCTCTAGTTCAGCCCCCAAATGGAAAATGTGGCCGTGAGATTTAGTCGCCGCGTCTCCTGTCCCCTGGCCAGCTAGATTTAACAGCATCTGTTTAGGACACGAATCAGTGGAATGACGTTGTTCATCCCGTAGTCCTGGTGACTGACAAATAAAGTGGCTTCCTCAAAGAACCCAAGCAAACGGCAGATGTCATGCATCAGATGCCACTGGCTAACATTGAAGTTACACAGGGGAGTACCTCTGTCCACCTGTATCATCAAGAAATCGTTTATGGCCTTTCTCTGTTCATATAATCGGTCTAACATATGGAGGGTGGAATTCCAACTGGTGGAAACGTCGCATATCAGACTATGTTGGGGGACGACATTCTGCCGCTGCAGCTCAACGAGGGTCTGCTTTGCGGAGTACAAGTGGCTGAAGTGCATGCAAAGTTTCCTGGCCATTTTCAGGATGTCTTGCAGATGGGGTAAAGACTTCAGGAACTGTTTCACAACCAGATTGAACACGTACACCATTCAGGTAGCATGGCTCAGCCCTCCTTGACGCAATTCTGACACCATGTTCTTCCCGTTGTCGGTCACCATGGTTCTGATTTTGAGTTGTCGAGGAGAAAGCCAGGATTCAATTTCTTGACGAAGGATGTTGAGCAGTTCCTCCCCTGTGTGACTCCGTTCGCCCAGGCAAACTAGGTGCAGTACAGCGTGACACCGCTATGCCCTGCACATGTGGTATGCTGGAGGGGCACTGTGAATTGCTCCTGAAGTGGAGGTTGAGGACACAGTGGAGGATGAGGAGGCAGAAGCGGACATTGTCACAGAACCAACAGCCTGAGAACATGGAGGCTGAAGCGGTGTCAACTGGCCAAGTTGCTGGTATGGCTGAGCAGGAACCACATTTACCAAGTGGGCCATAAAAGAAATATATTGTCCTTGACTGTCATTAGAGCGCAACACGTCGGCACTGCAGTGCACTTTTGCAGACAACTACAGGCTCAAGGACTGGACCACCTTCTGTTCTTGCCTTGCCTTTTTAGCAAAGAAATGACAGCTTGGGACTCTCCACCCTGGCTCGGCACAAGACATCTGTTCTCTGAAATGTGCAGAAGGACTGCAGCACCAGCAACTTGGCCAGGAACACATTAAGCTTCTGCACCATTGGATAAGTGCATGCATACTGTTGTCTCTTGGCAATCGCTTTGGTGATTGATTGTTGATGAAATGACTGATGAGGAGTAGGTCGACGAGGAGCAGGAACATCAGGACCAGCAGATGAAGGGAAGGAAAGACAGCTTCTGTCGGCTGAGGTGGTGGAGCCTTGACTGCATGAAATTGGGTGTGTGCCACCGGGTAAAGCAGCGGTTGCTGCGGCAGGCTGGACCACCACATCGGAGGCACGGTTCTCCCAGACCACATTATGGTGACGCTGCATGTGTTGACGCAGGACCGTGGTACCAACATTGGCATCCTGGCCACGTTCCACCTTCTGCCCACAAATTCTGCAAATCGTCATGTTCACCTCCTCCTGTGGCCTAACAAAAAATTTCCACACCACCGAGTATGGCCTCCCCCCCCAACACTCCCCATTGACTGCCTGCTACTGCTGCCTCCGTGAACATCTGCACTGCTACTTTCCGGGACGGTAGGCTCCTGCGAAGTGGGTGGTCTACCCCAGGCAAATTTGGCTCCCAACTTCCCACTGCTGCATCCCTGCTGACTCACAGCCACACTACTACCCTGCTGGCTCAGCCGCTGCCTCATGCGCAAGCTGCCACCCTCTTCTTCTGATGATGATGATGAAGCCCCTTCTTCACTCGGCTGTCAAGTGCGATCGGCTACATCATCATCATCATCCACTACTGTCTGCATGTCACTGATGTCCCCCTCAACGGTCTCAGGGCCAGGAGCCTGACCATTCGTAACACCTGCTGCCACATGACTCTCATCATCACTACTTACCTGTCTACTGGAGAAATCAGCAGATGTCTCCGCCAGATCTTGGCTGGGCAGTAGCTGCTGACTGTCCTGTAGTTGCTCATCCTCATTTAAAAGTGGAGCCGAACCTACGGCAAATAATACTTCTCGAGCTTAGGGAACTGAAAATGACAGGGGAAGGTTCAGGACAGGTGGGGCACAGGGCCTGCTTGCAGACCATTCCAACTAAGCGTAGTGTCAGAGGAACCCACTGACTTTTGGCTGGGGGTGTCTAATGTCACTTGCGATGAAGTCGAAGACCGAGTCAACCATTCAAGCACCACTGTGTTGCTGGTCAAGACTCAACCTCTAGATGACACCGGGAGTTCACGCCTCTCGATCCAAATCCTGCTGCCACCCCCCCCCCCCACCTTCTTCTGCTTCCTGCGACAGAAACATTTTGGCACTGCCTGTTCCCATTGAAGGGCATTTGACTTGTCTGTTTGACATACTGTATAATAAAAGAATTAGATTAAAATTAAAATAATACCCGAGAATCACAGAAATAAACGTGGCCTAAATGGGTGGGACTGCTCCAAACCCCAAACACTGTGGCGTGTTTCTAACTGGGGGGGCAGTTCCTCCGCATGTGGTTCGCAGCGAACGGCTATCCCCAGCAAAATTTGCGTACAATGGAGGATACCGGCGCGAACCACAAGCACCACACAAACATCCTACACAAAATAAAACATGTGCGGATGAAAATATATAAACACATAACTCACAGAAAAAAGATGCACCACATGGATAAGCAACTGACAACACTGGCTAATCCCTCACTCGGATGTTAAAAGCTGAGAGATTCGCCAATATTTCCAATCAGGAACATATCGGAGCTAGAGTTGAGCGAACACCTGGATGTTCGGGTTCGACGAGTTCGGCCGAACTTTCGAAAAATGTTCGGGTTCGGGATCCGAACTCGACCCGAACTTCATCCCGAACCCGAACCCCATAGAAGTCAATGGGGACCCGAACTTTTGGGCACTAAAAAGGCTGTAAAACACACCCGGAAAGGGCTAGAGGGCTGCAAAAGGCAGCAAAATGTAGTTAAATCCCCTGCAAACAAATGTAGATAGGGAAATGATGAGTTAACATAAAATAAATAAAAATTAAACAATATTAATTGGAGTGAGGTCCCATAGCACAGAATCAGGCTTCAAGTCACCCACCAATGGAGAAGGTCACTTACTATTATTTTGACCACAGCACCCAGACAAAGGAGAGAGGTCCCACAGCAGAGAACCAGGCATCATATCACCCACCACAGGAGTAGGCCACCATTTAGTTACTTTGACCCTACACCCAGACGGAGGAGAGAGGTTACACAGCAGAGAATCAGGCATTTAGATCACCCACCACAGGAGTAGGCCACCATTGAATCAGACCCCGGCAACCATGTCAGATGGCACAAGCATAAGCTTTATATCAATCAGCACAGGAGAAGGCGACTTTGACAGACTTTCACCCCTACACCCGGACGGAGGAGAGAGGTTTCAAAGCAGAGAATCAGGCATTTAGATCACCCACCACAGGAGTAGGCCCCAATTTAATGGGACCCCGGCAACCATGTCAGATGGCACAACCATCAGCTTCATATCAATCAGCACAGGAGAAGGCGACTTTGAAAGACTTTGACCCCTACACCCAGACGGAGGAGAGAGGTTTCACAGCAGAGAATCAGGCATTTAGATCACCCACCACAGGAGTAGGCCCCCATTGAATCAGACCCTGGCAACCATGTCAGATGGCACAACCATCAGCTTTATATCAATCAGCACAGGAGAAGGCGACTTTGAAAGACTTTGACCCCTACACCCAGATGGAGGAGAGAGGTTTCACAGCAGAGAATCAGGCATCATATCAACCACCACAGGAGAAGCCACCATTGAGTTACTTTGACCCCTGCACCCAGGAAGAGGAGAGAGGCCCCACAGCACATATTCTGGCATCATATCAGCCACCGCAGGAGAAGCCACCATTGAGTTACTTTGACCCCCGCACCCAGGAAGAGGAGAGAGGCACCACAGCACATATTCTGGCATCATATCAGCCACCACAGGAGAAGCCACCATTGAGTTACTTTGACCCTGCACCCAGGAAGAGGAGAGAGGCCCCACAGCACATATTCTGGCATCATACTAACCACCACAGGAGAAGCCACCATTGAGTTACTTTGACCCCTGCACCCAGGAAGAGGAGAGAGGCCCCACAGCACATATTCTGGCATCATATCAGCCACCACAGGAGAAGCCACCATTTAGTTACTTTGACCCCTTCACCCAAACAGAGGAGAGAGGTTCCACATCAGAGAATCAGGCATCATATCAACCACCACAGGAGTAGGCCACAATTTAATGGGACCCGGCAACCATGTCAGATGGCACAACCATCAGCTTCATATCAATCAGCACAGGAGAAGGCGACTTTGAAAGACTTTGACCCCCTACACCCAGATGGAGGAGAGAGGTTTCACAGCAGAGAATCAGGCATCATATCAACCACCACAGGAGAAGCCACCATTTAGTTACTTTGACCCTGCACCCAGGAAGAGGAGAGAGGCACCACAGCACATATTCTGGCATCATATCAGCCACCACAGGAGAAGCCACCATTGAGTTACTTTGACCCCTGCACCCAGGAAGAGGAGAGAGGCCCCACAGCACATATTCTGGCATCATATCAGCCACCACAGGAGAAGCCACCATTGAGTTACTTTGACCCCGCACCCAGGAAGAGGAGAGAGGCACCACAGCACATATTCTGGCATCATATCAGCCACCACAGGAGAAGCCACCATTGAGTTACTTTGACCCCTGCACCCAGGAAGAGGAGAGAGGCCCCACAGCACATATTCTGGCATCATACTAACCACCACAGGAGAAGCCACCATTGAGTTACTTTGACCCCTGCACCCAGGAAGAGGAGAGAGGCCCCACAGCACATATTCTGGCATCATATCAGCCACCACAGGAGAAGCCACCATTTAGTTACTTTGACCCCTTCACCCAAACAGAGGAGAGAGGTTCCACATCAGAGAATCAGGCATCATATCAACCACCACAGGAGTAGGCCACAATTTAATGGGACCCCGGCAACCATGTCAGATGGCACAACCATCAGCTTCATATCAATCAGCACAGGAGAAGGCGACTTTGAAAGACTTTGACCCCTACACCCAGATGGAGGAGAGAGGTTTCACAGCAGAGAATCAGGCATCATATCAACCACCACAGGAGAAGCCACCATTTAGTTACTTTGACCCCTGCACCCAGGAAGAGGAGAGAGGCACCACAGCACATATTCTGGCATCATATCAGCCACCACAGGAGAAGCCACCATTGAGTTACTTTGACCCCTGCACCCAGGAAGAGGAGAGAGGCCCCACAGCACATATTCTGGCATCATATCAGCCACCACAGGAGAAGCCACCATTGAGTTACTTTGACCCCGCACCCAGGAAGAGGAGAGAGGCCCCACAGCACATATTCTGGCATCATATCAGCCACCACAGGAGAAGCCACCATTGAGTTACTTTGACCCCTGCACCCAGGAAGAGGAGAGAGGCCCCACAGCACATATTCTGGCATCATATCAGCCACCACAGGAGAAGCCACCATTTAGTTACTTTGACCCCTTCACCCAAACAGAGGAGAGAGGTTCCACATCAGAGAATCAGGCATCATATCAACCACCACAGGAGTAGGCCACAATTTAGTTTATTTGACCCCTGCACCCAGGAAGAGGAGAGAGGCCCCACAGCACATATTCTGGCATCATATCAGCCACCACAGGAGAAGCCACCATTGAGTTACTTTGACCCCCGCACCCAGGAAGAGGAGAGAGGCCCCACAGCACATATTCTGGCATCATATCAGCCACCACAGGAGAAGCCACCATTGAGTTACTTTGACCCCTGCACCCAGGAAGAGGAGAGAGGCCCCACAGCACATATTCTGGCATCATATCAGCCACCACAGGAGAAGCCACCATTTACTTACTTTGACCCCTTCACCCAAACAGAGGAGAGAGGTTCCACATCAGAGAATCAGGCATCATATCAACCACCACAGGAGTAGGCCACAATTTAATGGGACCCCGGCAACCATGTCAGATGGCACAACCATCAGCTTCATATCAATCAGCACAGGAGAAGGCGACTTTGAAAGACTTTGACCCCTACACCCAGATGGAGGAGAGAGGTTTCACAGCAGAGAATCAGGCATCATATCAACCACCACAGGAGAAGCCACCATTTAGTTACTTTGACCCCTGCACCCAGGAAGAGGAGAGAGGCACATCAGCACATATTCTGGCATCATATCAGCCACAACAGGAGAAGCCACCATTGAGTTACTTTGACCCCTGCACCCAGGAAGAGGAGAGAGGCCCCACAGCACATATTCTGGCATCATATCAGCCACCACAGGAGAAGCCACCATTGAGTTACTTTGACCCCGCACCCAGGAAGAGAGAGAGGCCCCACAGCACATATTCTGGCATCATATCAGCCACCACAGGAGAAGCCACCATTGAGTTACTTTGACCCCTGCACCCAGGAAGAGGAGAGAGGCCCCACAGCACATATTCTGGCATCATATCAGCCACCACAGGAGAAGCCACCATTTAGTTACTTTGACCCCTTCACCCAAACAGAGGAGAGAGGTTCCACATCAGAGAATCAGGCATCATATCAACCACCACAGGAGTAGGCCACAATTTAGTTTATTTGACCCCTGCACCCAGGAAGAGGAGAGAGGCCCCACAGCACATATTCTGGCATCATACTAACCACCACAGGAGAAGCCACCATTGAGTTACTTTGACCCCTGCACCCAGGAAGAGGAGAGAGGCCCCACAGCACATATTCTGGCATCATATCAGCCACCACAGGAGAAGCCACCATTGAGTTACTTTGACCCCGCACCCAGGAAGAGGAGAGAGGCCCCACAGCACATATTCTGGCATCATATCAGCCACCACAGGAGAAGCCACCATTGAGTTACTTTGACCCCTGCACCCAGGAAGAGGAGAGAGGCCCCACAGCACATATTCTGGCATCATATCAGCCACCACAGGAGAAGCCACCATTTAGTTACTTTGACCCCTTCACCCAAACAGAGGAGAGAGGTTCCACATCAGAGAATCAGGCATCATATCAACCACCACAGGAGTAGGCCACAATTTAGTTTATTTGACCCCTGCACCCAGGAAGAGGAGAGAGGCCCCACAGCACATATTCTGGCATCATACTAACCACCACAGGAGAAGCCACCATTGAGTTACTTTGACCCCTGCACCCAGGAAGAGGAGAGAGGCCCCACAGCACATATTCTGGCATCATATCAGCCACCACAGGAGAAGCCACCATTGAGTTACTTTGACCCCGCACCCAGGAAGAGGAGAGAGGCCCCACAGCACATATTCTGGCATCATATCAGCCACCACAGGAGAAGCCACCATTGAGTTGCTTTGACCCCCGCACCCAGGAAGAGGAGAGAGGCCCCACAGCACATATTCTGGCATCATATCAGCCACCACAGGAGAAGCCACCATTGAGTTACTTTGACCCCGCACCCAGGAAGAGGAGAGAGGCACCACAGCACATATTCTGGCATTATATCAGCCACCACAGGAGAAGCCACCATTGAGTTACTTTGACCCCTGCACCCAGGAAGAGGAGAGAGGCCCACAGCACATATTCTGGCATCATATCAGCCACCACAGGAGAAGCCACCATTTAGTTACTTTGACCCCTTCACCCAAACAGAGAGAGAGGTTCCACATCAGAGAATCAGGCATCATATCAACCACCACAGGAGTAGGCCACAATTTAGTTTATTTGACCCCTGCACCCAGGAAGAGGAGAGAGGCCCCACAGCACATATTCTGGCATCATATCACACACCACAGGAGAAGGCCTCTTTCAGTGATTTAGGCCTTTGGACCCAGACAGAGGAGAGAGGTCAGAGATTAGCTTCATATCCCCCAGCACAGCAGAAGACCGCTTTATTTGACTTAGGCCTCAGCACCCAGACAGAAGACAGAGGTAGCATGGCAGAGGTTATGGCTTCATGTCACCCGTTAGTTTAACCGGCCACTTTCATCTGGTTAGGCCCGGCGCCCAGACAGAGAAGAGTTTCATTCAACTGTGGGTTTCATAAAATTTGTATCAAATAAAGAAGTGGCCCGTAGCACAACAAGACATGTTTTAGGCAGTTAATAAGGACTACTCTGCACAAGGGAGGGACAGGTCCTGTGGGATCCATGCCTGGTTCATCTTTATGAAGGTCAGCTTGTCCACGTTGGCTGTGGACAGGCGGCTGCGCTTGTCAGTAATGGCGCCCCCTGCCGTGCTGAATACACGTTCAGATAAAGCGCTGGCCGCCGGGCAGGAAAGCACCTCCAAGGCATAACATGCTAACTCTGGCCACGTGGACAATTTCGAAACCCAGTAGTTGAATGGGGCCGAACCATCCGTCCAGGATGTGGAGGGTGTGCAGACATACTGTTCAACCATGTTAGTGAAATGCTGCCTCCTGCTAACACGTTCCGTATCAGGTGTCGGTGCAGATAGCTGTGGCGTGGAGACAAAACTTTTCCACATTTCTGCCATGCTAACCCTGCCCTCAGATGAGCTGGCCGTGACACAGCTGCGTTGGCGACCTCTTGCCACTCCTCTGCCTTCACCTTCCACCTGTTCCCCTGTGACATGTGGGAATGCTCTCAAGAGCGCCTCTATCAGCGTGCGCTTGTACTCGCGCATCTTACGGTCGCGCTCCAGTTCAGGAATTAAAGTGGGCACATTGTCTTTATACCGGGGATCCAGCAGGGTGGCCACCAGTAGTCTGCACACGTTAAAGCGTGGGCAACTCTGCTGTCGTTGCGCAGGCATTGGAGCATATATTCGCTCATGTGTCAGGCCACCCATGGGTAAGGACAAGCTGTCCTCTGTGGGAGGCGTATCGTCATCGTCCACCGTATCCCCCAGCCACGCACCAGTGATGGGCCTGGGCTGCCACCCCGCTGTGAACTTGCGTCATCCTCGTCCCCCTCCACCTCCTCCTCCTCATCCTCCTCGTCCTCCAGTACAGTGCCTTGGCTGGCGACTTGTGAACCTGTCCTCTGCTGCTTAAACAAACCTCCCTCTGAGCCACTTTGAACAGACTGGCCCGAAAGTGTTAGAAACGAGCCCTCATCCTCCTCCTCCTCCTCCACCTGGGCCACCTCCTCTAACATCATTGCCCTAAGTGTTTTCTCAAGGAGACATAGAAGTGGTATTGTAACGCTGATAACAGTGTCATCGCCACTGGCCATGTTGGTGGAGTACTCGAAACAGCGCAGCAGGGCACACAGGTCTCGCATGGAGGCCCAATCATTGGTGGTGAAGTGGTGCTGTTCGGCAGTACGACTGACGCGGCGTGCTGCAGCTGAAACTCCACTATGGCCTGCTGCTGCTCGCACAGTCTCTCCAGCATGTGCAAGGTGGAGTTCCACCGGGTGGGCACGTCGCATATGAGGCGGTGAGCGGGAAGGCCGAAGTTCCGCTGTAGCGCAGACAGGCGAGCAGCGGCAGGATATGAGCAGCGGAGCGCGCACAGGCGGCCCGCACTTTATGCAGCAGCTCTGACATGTTGGGGTAGTGGTGAATGAACCTCTGCACCACCAAGTTCAGCACATGCGCCAGGCAAGGGATGTGCGTCAAACCGGCTAGTCCCAGAGCTGCCACGAGATTTCGCCCATTATCGCATACCACCAGGCCTGGCTTGAGGCCCACCGGCAGAAACCACTCGTCGGTCTGTTGTTCAATACCCCGCCACAACTCCTTTGCGCTGTGGGGCCTGTCCCCCAAACATATGAGTTTCAGAATGGCCTGCTGACGTTTACCCGGGCTGTGCTGAAGTTGGTGGTGAAGGTGTGTGGCTGACCGGATGAGCTGGTGGAAGCAGTGGAGGAGGAAGCCGAGTAGGAGGAGGAGGCTACAGGAGGCAGAGAATGATGCCCTGCGATCCTAGGGGCGGAAGGACGTGCGCCAAGGAACTGTCCGCCGGGGGCCCAGCCGCCACTACATTCATCCAGTGTGCAGTTAGTGAGATATAGCGTCCCTGGCCGTGCTTACTGGTCCACGTATCTGTGGTTAGGTGGACCTTGCCACAAATGGCGTTGCGCAGTGCACACTTGATTTTATCGGACACTTGCATGTGCAGGGAAGGCACGGCTGTCTTGGAGAAGTAGTGGCGGCTGGGAACCACATACTGCGGGACAGCCATGGCCATCAGCTGTTTGAAGCTGTCTGTGTCCACCAGCCGGAATGACAGCATTTCAAAGGCCAGCAGTTTAGAAATGCTGGCGTTCAGGCCAAGAGGCTCGAGGGTGACTCGGGGAATTTGCGCTTCCTCTCTAAGGTTTGAGATATTGAGAGCTGAACGCTGCTGTGTGATATAGTGGAGGCGCTAGTTGACGGTGGCGGTGGTGGTGGTGTCGGTGGCACATCCTCTGTTTGCTGCTCGGCAGGTGGCAGCATTCCTCTCGAGGCGGAAGCCGAGGCAGCAGCGGTAGAGGGAGCAGGGGAGCCTCAGCGAGTGCCTGGTTTTTAAGGTGTGTACCCCACTGCAGTTCATGCTTTGCATGTAGATGCCTGGTCATGCAGGTTGTGCTGAGGTTCAGAACGTTAATGCCTCGCCTCAGGCTCTGATGGCAGAGCGTGCAAGTCACTCGGGTCTTGTCGGTAGGACATTGTTTAAAGAAGTGCCATGCCAGGGAACTCTTTGAAGCTGCCTTTGTGGGGCTGGGTCCCTGTTGGCGATGTCCAGTAGCAGAGCGAACTCTGGGGCGGCGGCTCGTCTGCTTTGGCCCCCTGCTCCCTCTTTGGCTTCGCTGTTGTCTCGGTCTCACCACTACCTCTTCCTCTGAACTGTGAAAGTCATCGCCACGACCTTCCAGTCCATGTGGGGTCTAAGACCTCATCGTCCTCTGCATCGTCTTCCACCCAGTCTCCCTCCCTGACCTCCTCCTGTTCAGTCTGCACACTGCAAAAGACGCGGCAGTGGGCACCTGTGTTTCGTCATCATCAGAGAGTCGGTGACTCTGCTGTGGTGGTATTCCCATGTCCTCTTCATCTGGAGACATAAGTGGTTGTGCGTCAGTGCATGGTATGTCTTCCTCCACTGGGGAAGGGCTAGGTGGACGCCCCTGGGAAACCCTGGAAGCAGAGTCTTCAAACAGAAGAAGAGACTGCTGCATAACTTGTGGCTCAGACCGTTTCCCTGATATGCTTGGGGGTGATGTGACAGACTGATGGGCTTGGTTTTCAGGTGCCACCTGTGCGCTTTCCGCAGAAGACTGGGTGGAAGACCATGTGGTGAACGTGCTGGAAGCACTGTCGGCCACCCAATCGATTAATGCCTGTACCTGCTCAGGCCTTACCATCCTAAGAGCGGCATTGGGCCCCACGAGATATTGCGGTACATTCTGCCGGCTAGTTGAGGAGTTCGTTCCCTACTGTGTGCGCCTGGGGCCGAGCGGCCACGTCCTCTACCAGCAACAGAGGCTCCACGGACACCACCACGACCGCGTCCTCGTCCCTTAATAGTATTTTTCTTCATTGTTGCGATTCAACTCGCACCACAATGAAATATATTATTTTTATAAGCAAAATCCCCTCACTGGAATACTTTCAGTCTTTTGACTGTATGGATTACAGATGGAATGACTGTTATATGTGAGTACCGCTTTCTTTGACAGATTCTAGTATGGGTACATATATGTTTTCCCAACCCCAGCACATTAGTTTGCTAATTCCAGATGTATGAAAGCATAGGCCTAACTGTATCTAGTATATTGAGCGCCAGATAAACTAACTTGGCCTTTTTAAATAAAAAAATTCCCTCACTGGAATACTTTCAGTCTTTTGACTGTATGGATTACAGATGGAATGACTGTTATATGTGAGTACCGCTTTCTTTGACAGATTCTAGTATGGGTACATATATGTTTTCCCAACCCCAGCACATTAGTTTGCTAATTCCAGATGTATGAAAGCATGAGCCTAACTGTATCTAGTATATTGAACGCCAGATAAACTAACTTGGCCTTTTTAAATAAAAAAATTCCCTCACTGGAATACTTTCAGTCTTTTGACTGTATGGATTACAGATGGAATGACTGTTATATGTGAGTACCGCTTTCTTTGACAGATTCTAGTATGGGTACATATATGTTTTCCCAACCCCAGCACATTAGTTTGCTAATTCCAGATGTATGAAACGCAGGCCTAACTGTATCTAGTATATTGAGCGTCAGATAAACTAACTTGGCCTTTTTAAATAAAAAAATTCCCTCACTGGAATACTTTCAGTCTTTTGACTGTATGGATTACAGATGGAATGACTGTTATATGTGAGTACCGCTTTCTTTGACAGATTCTAGTATGGGTACATATATGTTTTCCCAACCCCAGCACATTAGTTTGCTAATTCCAGATGTATGAAACGCAGGCCTAACTGTATCTAGTATATTGAACGCCAGATAAACTAACTTGGCCTTTTTAAATAAAAAAATTCCCTCACTGGAATACTTTCAGTCTTTTGACTGTATGGATTACAGATGGAATGACTGTTATATGTGAGTACCGCTTTCTTTGACAGATTCTAGTATGGGTACATATATGTTTTCCCAACCCCAGCACATTAGTTTGCTAATTCCAGATGTATGAAAGCATGAGCCTAACTGTATCTAGTATATTGAGCGCCAGATAAACTAACTTGGCCTTTTTAAATAAAAAAATTCCCTCACTGGAATACTTTCAGTCTTTTGACTGTATGGATTACAGATGGAATGACTGTTATATGTGAGTACCGCTTTCTTTGACAGATTCTAGTATGGGTACATATATGTTTTCCCAACCCCAGCACATTAGTTTGCTAATTCCAGATGTATGAAACGCAGGCCTAACTGTATCTAGTATATTGAGCGTCAGATAAACTAACTTGGCCTTTTTAAATAAAAAAAATTCCCTCACTGGAATACTTTCAGTCTTTTGACTGTATGGATTACAGATGGAATGACTGTTATATGTGAGTACCGCTTTCTTTGACAGATTCTAGTATGGGTACATATATGTTTTCCCAACCCCAGCACATTAGTTTGCTAATTCCAGATGTATGAAACGCAGGCCTAACTGTATCTAGTATATTGAGCGCCAGATAAACTAACTTGGCCTTTTTTAAATAAAAAAATTCCCTCACTGGAATACTTTCAGTCTTTTGACTGTATGGATTACAGATGGAATGACTGTTATATGTGAGTACCGCTTTCTTTGACAGATTCTAGTATGGGTACATATATGTTTTCCCAACCCCAGCACATTAGTTTGCTAATTCCAGATGTATGAAACGCAGGCCTAACTGTATCTAGTATATTGAGCGCCAGATAAACTAACTTGGCCTTTTTAAATAAAAAAATTCCCTCACTGGAATACTTTCAGTCTTTTGACTGTATGGATTACAGATGGAATGACTGTTATATGTGAGTACCGCTTTCTTTGACAGATTCTAGTATGGGTACATATATGTTTTCCCAACCCCAGCACATTAGTTTGCTAATTCCAGATGTATGAAAGCATAGGCCTAACTGTATCTAGTATATTGAGCGCCAGATAAACTAACTTGGCCTTTTTAAATAAAAAAATTCCCTCACTGGAATACTTTCAGTCTTTTGACTGTATGGATTACAGATGGAATGACTGTTATATGTGAGTACCGCTTTCTTTGACAGATTCTAGTATGGGTACATATATGTTTTCCCAACCCCAGCACATTAGTTTGCTAATTCCAGATGTATGAAAGCATGAGCCTAACTGTATCTAGTATATTGAGCGCCAGATAAACTAACTTGGCCTTTTTAAATAAAAAAATTCCCTCACTGGAATACTTTCAGTCTTTTGACTGTATGGATTACAGATGGAATGACTGTTATATGTGAGTACCGCTTTCTTTGACAGATTCTAGTATGGGTACATATATGTTTTCCCAACCCCAGCACATTAGTTTGCTAATTCCAGATGTATGAAACGCAGGCCTAACTGTATCTAGTATATTGAGCGCCAGATAAACTAACTTGGCCTTTTTAAATAAAAAAAATTCCCTCACTGGAATACTTTCAGTCTTTTGACTGTATGGATTACAGATGGAATGACTGTTATATGTGAGTACCGCTTTCTTTGACAGATTCTAGTATGGGTACATATATGTTTTCCCAACCCCAGCACATTAGTTTGCTAATTCCAGATGTATGAAACGCAGGCCTAACTGTATCTAGTATATTGAACGCCAGATAAACTAACTTGGCCTTTTTAAATAAAAAAATTCCCTCACTGGAATACTTTCAGTCTTTTGACTGTATGGATTACAGATGGAATGACTGTTATATGTGAGTACCGCTTTCTTTGACAGATTCTAGTATGGGTACATATATGTTTTCCCAACCCCAGCACATTAGTTTGCTAATTCCAGATGTATGAAACGCAGGCCTAACTGTATCTAGTATATTGAGCGCCAGATAAACTAACTTGGCCTTTTTAAATAAAAAAAAATTCCCTCACTGGAATACTTTATGGCTTTTCACTGTATGGATTACAGGTGGACTGGTATTAGTAGGGGTGACACAAGCACACCCAAGTCCCTGATGTAGGATTTCTATGGCACAGACCACTATTACAAGTGATTAATGGACGTTGGGAGAGATTGTGCTGCAGCACTAGTCCCAAGATGGCCGCCGCCTATCAGCCCAGTAACATGTGCCACAAAATGGTCTGCACAACCTTTAAAAAAATAGCCTTGGACTGTGCTGCTAAATCGCTATTGGTCTGAATCCCAGGTGTAGATGTCTGACTTGTTTGGAGCTTTGGAATGCACACTGTGGCAGCTTCTGCTGCAGCACTACAAGTCGCAAAATGGCGGCCGGCGGTCAGCCCAGGTACATGTGGATGGAAAAATCACTCTGGCCACTCTAAAAATAGCCAATCCCTATCAAAAAAGCAGCTCAGCTGCAGTTGTTCAGATGAATCACAGGTGGAGGAGAGAAATTTGCTTCCAGTTATTCAATTATCCCTGCCTATTCTCGCCCTAGCATCAGCTGCGTCTATCCCTGTTCTATTCACATCGGGAGTGAGCACGTCCCGACGTGCGCACAAGCTTATAAAGAGGCTGAGTCACATGCTGCACTTGGCCAATCACAGCCTTGCCAATAGTAGGCATGGCTGCGATGGCATCTTAGGGCAAGTAGTATGATGCATGTTGATTGGCTGTTTTGCAGCCTTTCAAAATGCGCCAAAATACATGCCGAACGACGAACCCGAACCCGAACTTTTACGAAAAAGTTCGGGTTCGGGTCCGTGTCACGAACACCCCAAAATTCGGTACGGACCCGAACTATGCTCGAACTGTTCGCTCAACACTAATCGGAGCCCCTTCAAGCACCACTTCACGGTATCTCAGCATGACATGGGGTCCTACCACTAGACTACCTATGGTGTGTGAACAAGGTCTGAAAAGGTATTAAGCAGCCTACAGCCCCCTCCCACTCACCTGCATTGCAGGACCAACAATGCAATGGGGAACAAATGAGGCCGCAAGCTACACCTACAACAGACCATGTGACACCGGCTTCCAGGTGCAACAGAATGTATACCAGCCATATGCAATGGCACATTCAATACATATAAAACAAGAATCACAGAAATAAACGTGGCCTAAATGGGTGGGACTGCTCCAAACCCCAAACACTGTGGCGTGTTTCTAACTGGGGGGGCAGTTCCTCCGAATGTGGTTCGCAATGGCTATCCCCAGCAAAAATTGCATACAATGGAGGATACCGGCGCGAACCACAAGCACCACACAAACATCCTACACAAAATAATACCCCCCAAAAAAGGTTGTAGTTCAATGTAACTTCACCGCTGAACTGCAATTAAGTCCCGTTTCACACTTGTGTTTAGAAGATCCAGAGTTCCGTCGTTGGGGCTCTATGCCGGAAAGAAACGCTTCAGTTAGGCTGCATTCACACGGGCGAGTTTTCCGCACAGGTGCAATTTGTCATGTGAACGCATTGCTCCCGCATTGAATCTGGACCCATTAATTTCAATGGCTCTGTGTACATGAGCGTTGTTTTTCACAAATCAGTTCTGCGTCGCGTGAAAATCGCAGCATGTTCTGTATTCTGCGTTTTTCACGCAGCTCTGACCCCATAGAAGTAAATGGGGCTGCGTGAAAAACGCTTTGCATCCACAAGCAAGTGCGGGTGCGATGTGTTTTTCACTGATGGTTGCTAGGAGATGTTTGTATACCTTCAGTTTTTTATCACGCGCGTGAAAAACGCATCAAAACGCATTGCACCCGCACGGAAAAAACTGAACAACTGAATGCAATCGCAGGCAAAACTGAATGGCTTTGCCTGTGAAATCGCACAGTTTTCACTGAACGCAACCGCAACGCATCCGGACCTAATCCGGACACGCTCGTGTGAACCCAGCCTTACAGTTAATACAACCGCATGCATCCGTTTGAACGGATCCGGTTGTATTAACTTTAACTATTTTTTAACATTGCCAAGACGGATCCCTCATGAACTCCATTGAAAGTCAATGGAGGACGGATCCGTTTTCAATTGTGGCAGATTGTGCCAGAGAAAACGTTTTTATCCGCATCCCAGGACGGAAAGAATACCGCAGCATGCTGCGGTATTTTCTCCATCCAAAAAACGTTCAGTGACTGAACTGAAGACATCTTGATGCATACTGAATGGATTTCTCCCCATTCAGAATGCATGGGGATGTGACTGTTCAGTATTCATCCGGCATAGAGCCCCGACGACGGAACACTATGACGAATCCTGAAAACGCTAGTGTGAAAGGGCCCTTAAACATATATTTTTTTCTGATTAATAAATCCCCCCCCAAAAAAAAAAAAAAAAAAATAACAATTTACTGCAGAATGGCAATTAAGATGTATTATTTTTCCTATTACTACACCCCAAAAAAAGAAAAATAACAATCACAATTCACCTCAGCTAATGGGACGTACGTATATTTCCTATTAATACACCACATAAATGGCTGTAGTACAATGTAACTTTAGCGCTGAATGGCAAGTAAGACATATTTTTTTTTTCTGATTAATAAACTGCCCCCCCCCCAAAAAAAAGAAAAATGAATCACAATTCACCGCAGAACAGGTAGTAAGAGATACAGTTGTATCATCGCTAGCACTCCCTGCAGACTCGCATCAGCGCGTAACGATAGCGAATTTCCTTTGTGAACCCGAAGCGCTTGGTGGTGCTATTTTGCTGAGTGAACACCAGATGGTGCTTGGAACAACCCGGGACCCGCTTGGAACTACAGTACATGGGAGAGTAAGCTGTAAACTGCAGCAGCCAGGGCTGCCCTAATTCCTTAATTTTCCCCCTTTTCTGCAATAGAGGTACTATAATATTACAGTATATTATCATAGTTATTGGCCATTCGTGTACGGCCAATAACTACGATATCATTATCTACAGTACTTGCGACTTAAAAAGTATGGCAATACATGAATAAAAATAAAGCCATGTACAGTACAGTACATACACATGCATGAATTATCGCTGCTGCGCAGCTTACTGTAATTACCATCTGGTCGCAATCGACCTTATGTAAACACCGAGGTGGCGGAGATTACAGTAACCTGCGTGGCATTGAGGACAATATACTGTAATGTACAGTATACTGTCCCCTTCATCACGCACGCGGCCAAAAAGAAGAAATCGGGTGTTGCGGGTGGCGGGTTGGCGGGGTAGTTTACCAGACAGCTACACTGTACAGTACAGTACTGTACAGTAGCTCCGGCTCACAATGTTGCGCCTAGGACTAAGTTGAAATCGCAATGCGATTCAAAGAACTTGAATTAATCGCATTGCGATTTCCACTTTCTCAAATCCGACAGTACATTCTAGCATGGAGCCATTCCCATGGTGATGGGGACGTTCCATGAGCACGAAAGTCGGCAGAAGCTCTAAGTTGAAATCGCAATGAGATTCATAGAACTTTAATTAATCGCATTGCGATTTCAACTTTCTCAAATCCGACAGTACATTCTAGCTTGGAGCCGTTCCCATGGTGATGGGGACGCTCCATGAGTACGGAAGTCGGCAGAAGCTCTACGTTAAAATCGCAATGCGATTCATAGAACTTGAATTAATTGCATTGCGATTTCAACTTTAACGACTTTAACAGTACTGTACAGTAGCTCCGGTGTTCTGTTAAAATCTGCTGCCCATAAAAATCTGCTGCCCTCGTCACTTCCGGTCAGGACGTCACGCTTCTGAGGGAGGGATGTCTCCCTGCTCAGCTCCTAATTGGCTGGAAAGAGGGTTTGGCTACAGACTGCATAATCACTGAGGGCAGCAGATTTTTACGGGTAACTTACTTTTACAGCAGCTTACATTAACAGCGCAGTGAACGGGAGGGTAGGTAACATTCACAGCGCTGTGAATGGGAGGGTAGGTTACTTTTACAGCAGCTTACATTCACAGCGCTGTGAACGGGAGGGTAGGTTACTTTTACAGCAGCTTACATTCACAGCGCTGTGAACGGGAGGGTAGGTTACTTTTACAGCAGCTTACACTCACAGCGCTGTGAACGGGAGGGTAGGTTACTTTTACAGCAGCTTACACTCACAGCGCTGTGAACGGGAGGGTAGGTTACTTTTACAGCAGCTTGCATTCACAGAGCTGTGAACGGGAGGGTAGGTTACTTTTACAGCAGCTTACATTCACAGCGCTGTGAACGCGCAGCACCAGGGCTGAGGACAGCAGATTTTCACGTGCTGTGATTGGGGCAGCAGATTTTTACAGGCTCAGGGCAGCTCATTTTAACAGCAACTGTATGAGGATAGCAGGGGCAGCTGATTTTAATGGGGATCCCACAGGCTCATACAGCCGATGGTAATGTAAGCTGATGCTGCGCGTTCGCATTCACAGCCCTTGTTGAAATAAACTGCCCTGAGCGATCCCCATACAGTTGCTGTTAAAATGAGACACACCTCCCTCAGAAGCGTGACGTCCTGACTAGAGTTGAGCGAACACCTGGAAGTTCGGGTTCGAGAGGTTCGACCGAACTTCTGGAAAATGTCCGGGTTCGTGATCCGAACTCAACCCGAACTTCATCCCGAACCCGAACCCCATAGAAGTCAATGGGGACCCGAACTTTTGGGCACTAAAAAGGCTGTAAAAGACTCCCGGAAAGGGCTAGAGGGCTGCAAAAGGCAGCAAAATGTAGGTAAATCCCCTGCAAACAAATGTAGATAGGGAAATGATGACAACATAAAATAAATAAAAATTAACCAATATTAATTGGAGTTAGGTCCCATAGCACAGAATCAGGCTTTAAATCACCCACCAATGGAGAAGGTCGCTTACTATTATTTCGACCCCAGCACCCAGACAATGGAGAGAGGTCCCACAGCAGAGAATCTGGCATCATATCAACCACCACAGGAGAAGGCCACTTTCAGTGACTTAGGCCTTAGCACCCAGACAGAGGAGACATGTCAGATAGCACAAGCATTACATTTATACCATCCAGCACAGGAGAAGGCCACTTTTAGTTACTTTGACCACTGCACCCAGAAAGAGGAGAGAGGCCCCACAGCACATATTCAGGCATCATATCACCGACCACAGGAGTAGGCCACCATTTAGTTAATTTGACCCCTGCACCCATGTCAGATGGTACAAGCATCAGTTTTACATCACCCAGCACAAGAGAAGGCCACTTTTAGAGACTTTGACCCCTGCACCCAGACGGAGGAGAGAGGTTTCACAGCACCCAGATGGAGGAGAGAGGTTTCACAGCAGAGAATCAGGCATTTAGATCACCCACCACAGGAGTAGGCCACCATTTAATGGGACCCCGGCAACCATGTCAGATGTCACAAGTATAACATTTATATCACCCAGCACAGGAGGAGGCCACTTTTAGAGACTTTGACCCCTGCACCCAGACGGAGGAGAGAGGTTTCACAGCCCATATTAAGGCCTTATATCACCCACCACAGGAGTAAGCCACCATTTAGTTAATTTGACCCCTGCACCCATGTCAGATGGTACAAGCATCAGTTTTACATCACCCAGCACAAGAGAAGGCCACTTTTAGAGACTTTGACCCCTGCACCCAGACGGAGGAGAGAGGTTTTACAGCACCCAGACGGAGGAGAGAGGTTTTTTACAGCAGAGAATCAGGCATTTAGATCACCCACCACAGGAGTAGGCCACCATTTAATGGGACCCCGGCAACCATGTCAGATGGTACAAGCATCAGTTTTACATCACCCAGCACAAGAGAAGGCCACTTTTAGAGACTTTGACCCCTGCACCCAGACGGAGGAGAGAGGTTTCACAGCACCCAGACGGAGGAGAGAGGTTTCACAGCAGAGAATCAGGCTTTTAGATCACCCACCACAAGAGTAGGCCACCATTTAATGGGACCCCGGCAACCATGTCAGATGGCACAAGTATAACATTTATATCACCCAGCACAGGAGAAGGCGGCTTTGAGAGACTTTGACCCCTGCACCCAGACGGAGGAGAGAGGTTTCACAGCAGAGAATCAGGCATTTAGATCACCCACCACAGGAGTAGGCCATCATTTAATGGGACCCCGGCAACCATGTCAGATGGTACAAGCATCAGTTTTACATCACCCAGCACAAGAGAAGGCCACTTTTAGAGACTTTGACCCCTGCACCCAGACGGAGGAGAGAGGTTTTCACAGCAGAGAATCAGGCATTTAGATCACCCACCACAGGAGTAGGCCACCATTTAATGGGACCCCGGCAACCATGTCAGATGGCACAAGTATAATATTTATATCACCCAGCACAGGAGAAGGCGACTTTGAGAGACTTTGACCCCTGCACCCAGACGGAGGAGAGAGGTTTTCACAGCAGAGAATCAGGCATTTAGATCACCAACCACAGGAGTAGGCCACCATTTAATGGGACCCCGGCAACCATGTCAGATGGCACAAGTATAACATTTATATCACCCAGCACAGGAGAAGGCGGCTTTGAGAGACTTTGACCCCTGCACCCAGACGGAGGAGAGAGGTTTCACAGCAGAGAATCAGGCATTTAGATCACCCACCACAGGAGTAGGCCATCATTTAATGGGACCCCGGCAACCATGTCAGATGATACAAGCATCAGTTTTACATCACCCAGCACAAGAGAAGGCCACTTTTAGAGACTTTGACCCCTGCACCCAGACGGAGGAGAGAGGTTTTCACAGCAGAGAATCAGGCATTTAGATCACCCACCACAGGAGTAGGCCACCATTTAATGGGACCCCGGCAACCATGTCAGATGGCACAAGTATAATATTTATATCACCCAGCACAGGAGAAGGCGACTTTGAGAGACTTTGACCCCTGCACCCAGACGGAGGAGAGAGGTTTTCACAGCAGAGAATCAGGCATTTAGATCACCAACCACAGGAGTAGGCCACCATTTAATGGGACCCCGGCAACCATGTCAGATGGCACAAGTATAACATTTATATCACCCAGCACAGGAGAAGGCGACTTTGAGAGACTTTGACCCCTGCACCCAGACGGAGGAGAGAGGTTTCACAGCAGAGAATCAGGCATTTAGATCACCCACCACAGGAGTAGGCCATCATTTAATGGGACCCCGGCAACCATGTCAGATGGTACAAGCATCAGTTTTACATCACCCTGCACAAGAGAAGGCCACTTTTAGAGACTTTGACCCCTGCACCCAGAGGGAGGAGAGAGGTTTTCACAGCAGAGAATCAGTCATTTAGATCACCCACCACAGGAGTAGGCCACCATTTAATGGGACCCCGGCAACCATGTCAGATGGCACAAGTATAACATTTATATCACCCAGCACAGGAGAAGACGACTTTGAGAGACTTTGACCCCTGCACCCAGACGGAGGAGAGAGGTTTTCACAGCAGAGAATCAGGCATTTAGATCACCAACCACAGGAGTAGGCCACCATTTAATGGGACCCCGGCAACCATGTCAGATGGCACAAGTATAACATTTATATCACCCAGCACAGGAGAAGGCGACTTTGAGAGACTTTGACCCCTGCACCCAGACGGAGGAGAGAGGTTTTCACAGCAGAGAATAAGGCATTTAGATCACCCACCACAGGAGTAGGCCACCATTTAATGGAACCCCGGCAACCATGTCAGATGGCACAAGTATAACATTTATATCACCCAGCACAGGAGAAGGCGACTTTGAGAGACTTTGACCCCTGCACCCAGACAGAGGAGAGAGGTTTCACAGCAGAGAATCAGGCATTTAGATCACCCACCACAGGAGTAGGCCATCATTTAATGGGAACCCGGCAACCATGTCAGATGGCACAAGTATAACATTTATATCACCCAGCACAGGAGAAGGCGGCTTTGAGAGACTTTGACCCCTGCACCCAGACGGAGGAGAGAGGTTTCACAGCAGAGAATCAGGCATTTAGATCACCCACCACAGGAGTAGGCCATCATTTAATGGGACCCCGGCAACCATGTCAGATGGTACAAGCATCAGTTTTACATCACCCAGCACAAGAGAAGGCCACTTTTAGAGACTTTGACCCCTGCACCCAGACAGAGGAGAGAGGTTTTCACAGCAGAGAATCAGGCATTTAGATCACCCACCACAGGAGTAGGCCACCATTTAATGGGACCCCGGCAACCATGTCAGATGGCACAAGTATAATATTTATATCACCCAGCACAGGAGAAGGCGACTTTGAGAGACTTTGACCCCTGCACCCAGACGGAGGAGAGAGGTTTTCACAGCAGAGAATCAGGCATTTAGATCACCAACCACAGGAGTAGGCCACCATTTAATGGGACCCCGGCAACCATGTCAGATGGCACAAGTATAACATTTATATCACCCAGCACAGGAGAAGGCGACTTTGAGAGACTTTGACCCCTGCACCCAGACGGAGGAGAGAGGTTTCACAGCAGAGAATCAGGCATTTAGATCACCCACCACAGGAGTAGGCCATCATTTAATGGGACCCCGGCAACCATGTCAGATGGTACAAGCATCAGTTTTACATCACCCTGCACAAGAGAAGGCCACTTTTAGAGACTTTGACCCCTGCACCCAGACGGAGGAGAGAGGTTTTCACAGCAGAGAATCAGGCATTTAGATCACCCACCACAGGAGTAGGCCACCATTTAATGGGACCCGGCAACCATGTCAGATGGCACAAGTATAACATTTATATCACCCAGCACAGGAGAAGATGACTTTGAGAGACTTTGACCCCTGCACCCAGACGGAGGAGAGAGGTTTCACAGCAGAGAATCAGGCATTTAGATCACCCACCACAGGAGTAGGCCACCATTTAATGGGACCCCGGCAACCATGTCAGATGGCACAAGTATAACATTTATATCACCCAGCACAGGAGAAGACGACTTTGAGAGACTTTGACCCCTGCACCCAGACGGAGGAGAGAGGTTTTCACAGCAGAGAATAAGGCATTTAGATCACCCACCACAGGAGTAGGCCACCATTTAATGGGACCCCGGCAACCATGTCAGATGGCACAAGTATAACATTTATATCACCCAGCACAGGAGAAGGCGACTTTGAGAGACTTTGACCCCTGCACCCAGACAGAGGAGAGAGGTTTCACAGCAGAGAATCAGGCATTTAGATCACCCACCACAGGAGTAGGCCATCATTTAATGGGAACCCGGCAACCATGTCAGATGGCACAAGTATAACATTTATATCACCCAGCACAGGAGAAGATGACTTTGAGAGACTTTGACCCCTGCACCCAGACGGAGGAGAGAGGTTTCACAGCAGAGAATCAGGCATTTAGATCACCCACCACAGGAGTAGGCCACCATTTAATGGGACCCCGGCAACCATGTCAGATGGTACAAGCATCAGTTTTACATCACCCAGCACAAGAGAAGGCCACTTTTAGAGACTTTGACCCCTGCACCCAGACGGAGGAGAGAGGTTTCACAGCAGAGAATCAGGCATTTAGATCACCCACCACAGGAGTAGGCCACCATTTAATGGGACCCCGGCAACCATGTCAGATGGCACAAGTATAACATTTATATAACCCAGCACATGACAAGGCCACTTTCAGTGAGTTAGGCCTTAGCAACGAGACAGAGTAGACAGGTCAGATAGCGCAAGCATCAGTTTTACAGGTCACCGACCACAGGAGTAGGCCACCTTTAGTTAATTTGACCCCTGCACCCAGAAAGAGGAGAGTGGTCCCACAGCACATAATCAGGCATCATATCAACCACCTCAGGAGAAGGCCACCATTTAGTTACTTAGGCCTTAGCACCGACACAGAGGAGACAGGTCAGATAGCAAAAGCATCAGTTTTACATCAACCACCACAGGAGAAGGGCACTTTTAGAGACTTTGACCCCTGCAGCCACACGGAGGAGAGAGGTCCCACAGCAGAGATTCAGGCATTTATATCAGCCAGCACAGGAGAAGGCCGCTTTCAGTGACTTAGGCCTTAGCACCGACACAGAGGAGACAGGTCAGATAGCACAAGCATCAGTTTTACATCAACCACCACAGGAGAAGGGCACTTTTAGAGACCTTGACCCCTGCAGCCACACGGAGAGAGAGGTCCCACAGCAGAGAATCAGGCATCATGTCAACCACCACAGGAGTAGGCCACCTTTTGTTTCTTTGACCCCTGCACCCAGAAAGAGGAGAGAGGTCCCACAGCAGAGAATCAGGCATTTAGATCACCCACCACAGGAGAAGGCCGCTTTCAGTGACTTTGGCCCCCTGCACCCACACAAAGGAGACATGTCAGACAGCACAAGTATAACATTCATATCACCCATCACAGGAGAAGGACACTTTCATGTACTTTGGCCCCGGCACCCAGACAGAGGGAAGGTTCATTCAACTCTGGGTTGCACCCCAAGATCCTAGTTAATTTCAAAAATTGATTTTTCAATGAAGAAGTGGCCAGGAGTACAAGACAACATGGTTTAAGGCAGTTATTAGTAAGGACTACTCTGCACAAGGGAGGGTCAGGTCTTGTGGGATCCATGCCTGGTTCATTTTTATAAACGTCAGCTTGTCCACGTTGGCTGCTGACAGGCGGCTGCGTTTGTCAGTAATGACGCCCCCTGCCGTGCTGATTACACGTTCAGATAAAACGCTGGCCGCTGGGCAGGACAGCACCTCCAAGGCATAACATGCTCTAATTCTGGCCACGTGGACAATTTGGAAACCCAGAAGTTGAATGGGGCCGAACCATCCGTCAGTACGTGGAGTTGTGTGCAGATGTACTGTTCAACCATGTTAGTGAAATGTTGCCTCCTGCTAACACGTTCCGTATCAGGTGGTGGGGCCGTTAGCTGTGGCGTGGAGACAAAACTTTTCCACATTTCTGCCATGCTAACCCTGCCCTCAGAGGAGCTGGCCGTGACACTGCTGCGTGGGCGACCTCTAGCTCCTCCTCTGCCTTGGCCTTCCACCTGTTCCCCTGTGACAGTTGGGAATGCTCTCTGGAGCGCGTCTACCAGCATGCGCTTGTACTCGCGCATCTTCCTATCACGCTCCAGTGCAGGAAGTAAAGTGGTGGGCACATTGTCTTTGTACCGTGAATCCAGCAGGGTGGCCACCCAGTAGTCAGCACACGTTAAAATGTGGGCAACTCTGCTGTCGTTGCGCAAGCACTGCAGCATGTAATCGCTCATGTGTGCAAGGCTCCCCAGAGGTAAGGACAAGCTGTCCTCTGTGGGAGGCGTATCGTCATCATCCTCTGTATCCCCCCAGCCACGCACCAGGGATGTGCCTGCGCTGTGCTGGTGCCACCCCTCTGTGAACCTGCTTCATCCTCATCCTCCTCCACCTCCTCCTCATCCTCCTCGTCCTCCAGTAGTGGTCCCTGGCTGGCCACAATTGTACCTGACCTCTGCTGTTGCAAAAAACCTCCCTCTGAGCCACTTATAACAGACTGGCCTGAAAGTGCTAAAAATGACCCGTCATCCTCCTCCTCCTCCTCCTGGTCCTGGCCCACCTCCTCTTCCATCATCGCCCTAAGCGTTTTCTCTAGGAGACATAGAATTGGTATTGTCACGCTGATAACAGTGTCATCGCCCCTGGCCATGTTGGTGGCGTACTCTAAACAGTGCAACAGGGCACACAGGTCTCGCATGGAGGCCCAATCATTGGTGGTGAAGTGGTGCTGTTCCGCAGTGCGACTGACCCGTGCGTGCTGCAGCTAAAACTCCACTATTGCCTGCTGCTGCTTGCACAGTCTCTCCAGCATGTGCAAGGAGGAGTTCCACCAGGTGGGCACGTTGCATATTAGGCGGTGAGCGGGAAGGCCGAAGTTCCGCTGTAGCGCTGACAGGCGAGCAGCGGCAGGATGTGAACGCCGGAAGCGCGCACAGATGGCCCGCACTTTATGCAGCAGCTCTGACATGTCTGGGTAGTTGTGAATGAACTTTTGCACCACCAAATTCAGCACATGCGCCAGGCAAGGGATGTGCGTCAAACCGGCTAGTACCTGAGCTGCCACGAGATTTCGCCCATTATCGCACACCACCAGGCCGGGCTTGAGGCCCACCGGCAGCAACCACTGGTCGGTCTGTTGTTCAATACCCCGCCACAACTCCTGCGCGGTGTGGGGCCTGTCCCCCAAACATATGAGTTTCAGAATGCCCTGCTGACATTTACCCCGGGCTGTGCTGAAGTTGGTGGTGAAGGTGTGTGGCTGACTGGATGAGTTGGTGGAAGCAGAGGAGGAGGAAGCCGAGTAGGAGGAGGAGGCTACAGGAGGCAAAGAATGATGCCCTGTGATCCTTGGCGGCGGAAGGACGTGCGCCAAGGAACTCTCCGCCTGGGGCCCAGCCGCCACTACATTTACCCAGTGTGCAGTTAGTGAGATATAGCGTCCCTGGCCGTGCTTACTGGTCCACGTATCTGTGGTTAGGTGGACCTTGCCACAAATGGCGTTGCGCAGTGCACACTTGATTTTATCGGACACTTGCATGTGCAGGGAAGGCACGGCTGTCTTGGAGAAGTAGTGGCGGCTGGGAACCACATACTGTGGGACAGCCATGGTCATCAGCTGTTTGAAGCTGTCTGTGTCCACCAGCCGGAAAGACAGCATTTCAAAGGCCAGTAGTTTAGAAATGCTGGCATTCAGGCCAAGGGCTTGAGGGTGACTAGGTGGGAATTTGCGCTTCCTCTCAAAGGTTTGAGAGATGGAGAGCTGAACGCTGCTGTGTGAAATAGTGGAGACGCTAGGTGACGGTGGCGGTGGTGGTGGTGGTGTCGGTGGCACATCCTCTGTTTGCTGCTCGGCAGGTGGCAACATTCCTCTCGAGGCGGAAGCCGAGGCAGCAGCGGTAGAGGGAGCAGGGGGAGCCTGAGCGGGTTCCTTGTTTTTAAGGTGTGTACTCCACTGCAGTTCATGCTTTGCATGTAGATGCCTGATCATGCAGGTGGTGCTCAGGTTAAGAATAGAGATGAGCGAACATTAAAAAAAAGTCCGTTGTTCGGCATTCGGGTGGTGGTAAGTCGCGCATCCCGTTATGGATTCCACTATAGCGGCATATGGAATCCATAAGGGGCGGCTTCCACCAACCCGAACTTTTGCACAGCCGAAGGACCTGGGGTGACGTCACCATCATGTGATCAGTGCAGGGGGCGTGGCTCAGCACGGGATCAATCAGTTTTTTTTCTCCAAAATTACAACACTGGACAATATAATGCCTTTTTCTGGTATTAATTACAAGAAGACTGCTGCTAATTGGACACCAGAATTTTTAAAATGCTAGTTTGTGTACATAAATTCCCACACTGGAAGATATAATTCCTTTTTCCAGTATTAATTACAAGAAAACTGCTGCAAATTGGACACCAGAATTTTTAATATGCTAGTTTTGGTACATAGATTTCCACACGGGGAGATATAATTCGTGCGGCCTACTGTTTCTGGTGCAACTAACACCAGATTGATTAAATTGGCCATTTTTTCACCAAAATTACAACACTGGACAATGTAATGCCTTTTTCAGGTATTAATTACAAGAAGACTGCTGCTAATTGGACACCAAAATTTTTAAAATGCTAGTTTGTGTACATAAATTGCCACACTGGAAGATATAATTCCTTTTTCCAGTATTAATTACAAGAAAACTGCTGCAAATTGGACACCAGAATTTTTAAAATGCTAGTTTTGGTACATAGATTCCCACACGGGGAGATATAATTCCTTTTTACAGGAGTAAAAACGTGCGGCCTACTGTTTCTGGTGTAACTAACACCACATTGATTAAATTGGCCTTTTTTTCACCAAAATTACAACACTGGACAATGTAATGCCTTTTTCAGGTATTAATTACAAGAAGACTGCTGCTAATTGGACACCAGAATTTTTAAAATGCTAGTTTGTGTTCATAAATTCCCACACTGGAAGATATAATTCCTTTTTCCGGTATTAATTACAAGAAAACTGCTGCAAATTGGACACCAGAATTTTTAAAATGCTAGTTTTGGTACATAAATTCCCACACTGGAAGATATAATTCCTTTTTCCGGTATTAATTACAAGAAAACTGCTGCAAATTGGACACCAGAATTTTTAATATGCTAGTTTTAGTACATAGATTCCCACACGGGGAGATATAATTCCTTTTTACAGGAGTAAAAACGTGCGGCCTACTGTTTCTAGTGTAACTAACACCAGATTGATTAAATTGGCCTTTTTTTCACCAAAATTACAACACTGGACAATGTAATGCCTTTTTCAGGTATTAATTACAAGAAGACTGCTGCTAATTGGACACCAGAATTTTTAAAATGCTAGTTTGTGTTCATAAATTCCCACACTGGAAGATATAATTCCTTTTTCCGGTATTAATTACAAGAAAACTGCTACAAATTGGACACCAGAATTTTTAAAATGCTAGTTTTGGTACATAAATTCCCACACTGGAAGATATAATTCCTTTTTCCGGTATTAATTACAAGAAAACTGCTGCAAATTGGACACCAGAATTTTTAAAATGCTAGTTTTGGTACATAGATCCCACACGGGGAGATATAATTCCTTTTTACAGGAGTAAAAACGTGCGGCCTACTGTTTCTGGTGTAACTAACACCAGATTGATTAAATTGGCCTTTTTTTCACCAAAATTACAACACTGGACAATGTAATGCCTTTCTCAGGTATTAATTACAAGAAGACTGCTGCTAATTGGACACCAGAATTTTTAAAATGCTAGTTTTGGTACATAGATTCCCACACTGGAATATATAATTCCTTTTTCCGGTATTAATTACAAGAAAACTGCTGCAAATTGGACACCAGAATTTTTAAAATGCTAGTTTTGGTACATAGATTCCCACACGGGGAGATATAATTCCTTTTTACAGGAGTAAAAACGTGCGGCCTACTGTTTCTGGTGTAACTAACACCAGATTGATTAAATTGGCCTTTTTTTCACCAAAATTACAACACTGGACGATATAATGCCTTTTTGCGGTATTAATTACAAGAGGACTGCTGGTATTTCAGAACACCGGAATTTTTAAAATGCTAGTTTTGCTAGATAAATTTCCCACACTGGGAGAAATATTGCCTAAGCCTTTTTACAGTATTAATTACAACAGGAGTGCTTCTTCTGGTCTAACAATAATTTTATTATTACGGTGAAAGCTTTTTTTAATTTATATTTCTGGCACATAAAAAAAAAAAATATTTCTGGCTGACAGTATTGGACTTGGCTGTAGTGGCACTGGCTAGCCTAGCTGGAACAGCACATTCATGGGATTTGCTATCCAAGTGGGTTACTTTCAGTTTCACCACTGATATATTAAATATCTTTGCAGTTAGTAGGGGTGACACAAGCACAGCCAAACCCCTGATGTAGTATATCTATGATCTGTGCAGATGAGTGGTGATTTTCCCGCATCACTTTTGCATTTCGTGAAAATCGCAGCATGCTCTATATTCTGCGTTTTTCATGCAACTCAGGCCCCATAGAAGTGAATGGGGCTGCAAGAAAATTACAAGAATCCGCAAGCAAGTGCGGATGAGGTATCATTTTCCCGCATGGTTGCTAGGAGAAGATTGGGATGGGGACCCAATCTTTATTATTTTCCCTTATAACATGGTTATAAGGGAAAATAATAGCATTCTTTCATACAGAATGCTTAGTAAAAAGACAATTGAGGGTTAAAAAAAAATATATAAATTACTCACCTCCTCCAATTGATCGCATAGGTGCCGATCTCCTGTTCTCTCTTCAGCTGTGGGTAAAGGACCAGTGGTGATGTCAGTGAGCTCATCACATGGTCCATCACCATGGTGATGGATCATGTGATGGACCATGTGATGAGCTTAGTGACATCACCACAGGTCCTTTACCCACAACTGAAGAGAGAACTGGAGACGGGCACCTATGCGATCAATTGGAGGAGGTGAGTTAATGTTTTTGTATTTCTAACCCTCAATTGTCCTTTTACTAAGCATTCTGTATTAAAGAATGTTATTATTTTCCCTTATAACCATGTTATAAGGGAAAATAATAAAATCAACATAACACCTAACCCAAACCCGAACTTCAGTGATGAAGTCCGGGTTCGGGTCTGGGTGCCAAACATGCCGATTTTACTTACGAGCGTACAAAACGCATTAAAACAAAATTTCTCGGGAGAGATGGGGGGCTTAAAGATAAGAAAAATGTGAATGTTACAAAGTGTAATGACATAATAGTGTATAATATTTTTAAGCATTTTGTATACTTTGGGCTTTTTGGAGAAAAAAAATGTAATAAAAAAAAAAAAAGAGAGACAGTGAAGTGAGCCACCTCCTGGCATGCCGGCAGGCGCCGCTCCCTCACTGCTGCCACTATTATGTCTAATTTATAGTTAATCACTTCTGACTTTTACAGAGAAATCTTTTTTGAAGGACAAGTAGTAAATAACAATGTGTATTTTTATACAATGTGAATAATAGAGTGAGACCGCAAAGACGTGGTGACACCAGAACTGGGAGGGGGTAGGTCAGAATGGTGCTCCATGTTACCATCCTACCGGGGTAGGAGGTATCTCAGGCCACCCCTGGCATGTAATTTATATCATGTAAGATAACTTAAAGGGGTTGGCCACTTTCTAGTTACTGTTGACCAATGTGTTTGTAAGATAATGAATTATAAGATAATTTGATTGGCTTTAGGAGAAGTCAGGACCAAGCATGATGACATTTTCATTGCAGACAATGTGGCGGTTGCAGAGAGAGCAGAGCCTCTAGGTGTCACAACAATGCCCCTGTTGCTCCTAGAGGCTTATTTGCATACATTAAAACATCATTTTTCTCAGGAATAAATAAAAAAACTACAACTCCCACAATGCCCTCCCGTAGGCTGGTACCTGTAGGCTGTTTGGGCATGCTGGGAGTTGTAGTTTTGCAACAGCTGGAAGGACACAGTTTGAGGATGTTTGCTCTAGTCTAGAGGCAGAAGTCAAGTAGCTAGGATGCCATTGAAAATAGCCACCAGTGAGGAAATGTGGTATAGTTGTCAAGAAAGGGTCATGTTGCTTAATTTTGCCTGAAGAAAAGCATGAAAGGCCCAACATCTGCATCATACTTTGCTTGCAATGGCTTCATCCGACCCATTTATATTAATGAATAGACTATGGATACTTTGTTAGATTCTGTCAGTAAACTAAGTCTGGTAAAGGAAGACTTGGTGACCCATAAGAGGGAGTTTCCAAAAATACCCATTACTTACTACTACTACTTTGGTGAAAAATGCCCAACCACTGCATCTCCCAGTTGTGTGGATCAAAATATCCAACGAAGCAGGTATCAGCCAATAGCAGGCCATGACAGGGACGAGCCTCCTTATTATCGCGGGTGACGCTAAGGAGGCTTATCCCCATCGCAAGCTGCTATTGGCTACTTACCCTGTTGCCAGATGTTTTAATCCGCGTGACTGGGAGATGCAGCGGCGACTGTGCAGGGATTAGGAGCAATGCGGGTGCTTGGGAGCAGGGTAAGTATCAGCTATATGAGGGGCCCGGGCATTGGGGGAGTCATTATAGGGGTTGGATAACCTTTTTAAAAAACGGTAGTAGCTAAGGTTGAGAAAACAGAATTTATAATTAATCCACTTAAATGTGCTTTGGGATTTCAGGAAACCTGGGATTTCTTGTGGGTAAAGGCAAGGCCAGAGATTTCAAAAATCCAAAGGGGGAAAGGGGGGGGGGGGATACAGGACATTGCACTGTGAATCAGGTTTATTTATATATTTACTTAAGTGTTTTTATGAGACTATCCACATTAAAAATATCTTTTTACACTGGCTATTAGAAAAGTCACTGTAGATCACTTGTCAACTTTGCTGTATATACTGGAATAGATTGAGAAGAATCATTAACATTACAGGGAGCATACATTAATGACAGCTGTATTGTGCTTCTCTAATTAAGGCAGCTGAGATTAGGCAAGATACAAATGCTATTCACTATGTCTGTGAAGGTTCTCATTCATCCAGGTCATGGTATATCACTAATAAGTAAAACTGGACTTGTATTTTTATTAATTGGCTTTCTCAAATTAGAATAGATTATATGATAATATCTGGAAAAGAGTGGTGGAATTTGCAGAACATCTACAGTAATCTCAACAGACTAAGGGCAAGGAGAGACAACAGAAGAAGTTCTCCATTCTATTCTTCATTTATTAACTATAAAGAAGGACAATTAACCTGGACATGGCAAAGCCAAGGAAAGTGGGTGAGGAACTTGCCAGATAGGGTTCTTATCCAGCCAGAGACAGACATCCTGGCTAAAAGGCTGAACTTTACAATTGCCCCCAATACTATCCCAGTGGTGGATATTATCACAGCCACAGAAGCCCACGTAACAACAAAATGAGGCTGAAGAACTAAACCTTATAGTGTCTGCAGCCTTAGCCAGTGCTAAACCATGCCAATCCAACCTGACAAAAGAAAAAAAGGCCATTACATTCCTAAAGTAAGATCCAAACATTATTTATTTTGCTCACTTATATAGTGCTGACATATTCTGCAGTGCTTTACAGACATTAGCATCTCACTGTCCCCAATGGTGCTCACAATCTATGTTGCCTATCAGTATATCTTTGAAATGTGGGAGGGAACCAGAGTACGTGAAGGAAACCCATGCAAACACGGGGAGAACATACAAACTCCATGCAGATGTTGTCCTTGGTCGGATTCTAACCCACAACTCCAGCGCTGCAAGGCACCAGTGCCAATCATTTAGCCATCCTGTCTGCTGATAAACAAAATTGCACAAATGTACTTAATACGTCTGACTACCATGCTAAGATGACTTTTCTGAGTGATAAAAACACATATGAAGCCCTAAGAAGGGACCCAACCAGTCATTATATTTGAAAGGTTGTGAATCATGATATATAAAGTGTGAGGTGGCTCACCAACAGATGTTAATGGAAGTGGGTGCTCTGGTCCAAATGCTGATACCCCAACAGCAATGAAAACACAAAAGAATTCCATATTTAAAATATCATAGAATTTTTACAACGGGTAAAAAAGGACCAAGCTATTGATCGGACCATGTACTATCGCCACTACCCTGGGGAGGCCCCTCCTTGTATATATGGACTTCCAAAGATACCCAAGGAAAAGACCCCTCTCAGGCCTATTGTCAGCAATATCAACTCAGTGACCTACAATATAGCTAAATATCCTAGCTCCTCTAGTTAGAAATACAGAGCACCACATCTAGAACTCCCAGAATTCCATATCTAATATCCAAGACTTGTTTCTGTGTACAGAGGAAACAATGGTGTCATACCAATTACAGACCAACTACAAAAGCAGTGAGGGCAAGGTTAATACAAGAAAGCATTCTCAGCAGCAGAACAAATCTTAACACAGATCAAGTGTGTTCCATGTTGGACCTTTGTCTGACCACCTCCTGTTTTAAGTATACGGATATGTTCTGCAGACAGACACATTGCTGTACCATAGGATCCCCAGTTTCACCCATTGTAGCTAACCTGTACATGGAGGAGGTGGAGAATAAAACCCTAAATACCTTTGTGGCAATTGCACCCAGTCACTGGTTGAGATATGTTGATGACACCTGGGTTAAAATTCAAAAACAAGACGTACACACTTTCACTGAACACATGAACGCAGTGAACCATAACATCAAATTTATATGGGAAGATTTCACTGCCTAAAAAAAAGCTAAAATAAAATAAAAACTCTTTATTGGTAGTCAAGTAAAACACATAAAAGGGTAGGGAAATTTCCTACTAGCTTAAGTATGGAGTGGTTTGTGTGATAGCCAGAATATATATCCTATAATTATTGCACAACACTAGCCAATAACAAGTGCTCTGTGTGAATCCGTTTCTCACCCTAAGTGCACTATGTGTGCAAGCTGGGGCTAGTATTGAGAGGTATATTCCCCAGCAGTTTGCCCCTACAAACTATACCAATGGACCTTCGTGTGAATATATCTTCACCAGTGAAATAACACTGTGTCACCTCATAGGTCCTCTCAATTCTATGTCCCCTACATTAGCCCTATTACCAGACAAAGTGGTGGGTATGGAAGATCCCCTCTGACCTGAAGCTAGTGCCTATTCAGCTAGTTGGATATTAAGCTCCTTAATTAATGTACTGCTCGACACGTTTCTCCTAATCTAATAGGGTCATCAGGATCTAAATAGGAGCTCGATGCTAACTGACATAGAAGATGAACCCCGTCACACTCTTTGTAGCGGTGTCTTCAACGCTAGCGTGGCCGCCGGAACAGCTGATCTTTAAGGGGAAGCACCCTCCCCCAGAGTCATAGCAGATAGGAACGACAACCAATGGGAGAGGAAGAGGTGGGCGCACCCACAGTATGTCTCCTCCTCTCTGCAGGGCACGTTCATGTCATGATCGCTCTGTGCGTATAATAAGTAAAGGGGAATCAAGGCGGTTTGCTAAACTTGTCAAAATGACAAGAGGGATAAGCTAGACTAGAAAAAGTCCAAGTGTGGCAAAGGCATGTATATAATAAAGCCCAATGAAAGAGGTATAGCGGGCCAAAAAACCCACAAGAACTGGTGCTTCCTAAAACTACTGGCGACCAAAGACCCTCATATTGTTTAAAGGGCAATGTAGCTAGACATGCCCAAGGGGTCAGGTTGAGTGGTCACCAGTTAGTTGTGAGGCCTTGTAAAACCTGTGGAGCAAAGACTAATGACATACAGTAATTTCACTTACACTGAAAATGACCAAGAGGTCATAAGTGTCACTGGACCCTGAAAGGCTGTCGCCATATACCCCGTGTGCCCATCACCTGAGATTACTAGGGGTGGGCACTGATTGGTGTTGCACAAGAATGTGTGCAACCTGTATGATGCGTCAGAGTGTTGCACCTAGAAATTATGTATATATGTTGCCAATGACAAGGATGTCTAATGGTGAAATAATAATTTGATTAGTGTTGGGCGCAAATATTCGAATCGCGAATTTTAATCGTGAATATCGCGACTTCAAGAATTTGCGAATATTAAAAATATAGTGCTATATATTCGTATTCACGAATATTCTAGATTTTTTTCATCTGAACCCTTGATCCCTCCCTGCTTCTTACTTGTGGGCCAATGAGAAGGCAGCAATGTCTTTGTCTGAGCTTAGCAACAACCCTAGCAACCAATAGCAAATTCAACTTAGAGCTGGGTTCCTAATGGTTGGCTTGCTAGAATATAGCGAAGATTGAGAATATAGTGCTGTATTCGTGAATTCGTGATATTCGTTATATTCTAGCAATACAACCATTAGGAACCCAGCTCTAAGATGAATTCACAATGCGAGTAATTCAGGTTATATTAATCGCATTGTCAAATTTGTGAGATCGTGATTCTCACATCCGACAGTACATTTTAGCATGGAGGCGTTCCCATTGGGAGGGGGACGCTCCATGCACACAGGAAGTCGGCAGAAGCGGCAACAGGCATTAAATGGAGCGGGCAGGGAGCCAGGAATCCTCCGGACAGGTAAGAACAGCTTTTGGGAAGTGGGAAGACAACCAGAGAGCAACAAAGATTAACAACTAAACAAAAAAAAAGAATATTCGAAATTGCGAATATAAAGCGCTATGATCGCAATATTCGCGAATTATCAAAGTGCGATATTTGCGATAAAAATTCGCTATTCGAATATTCGCGCTCAACACTATCAGTAATATGTAGTCGGACCTGCTAAAATGTGAAATTGCACGTATTGCACCAAAATATTTGCATCACAAGTAGCGTAAGTCATATTGGGGCGTCAACATGTTCATAGTGCTCTTTTACTCCTAAGCACACTCGTATATTCAGGCAAAAGAATAAGGCCATATGTTGAGTCTTTCTAGAACCAGGAAACAGAGCAAAATAATTAGAGGGCCGAATGTTCACACTGGCAAATGATGGGCACAAGTTATTGCGCACTGAAATTGCATTGCTGTGTAAAAGTTGTAATTTTGATTTTGTACCCTGTGTTGTGCAAATGGTGCGCTTACTCTTCTGGACCCTGCGGTGTGCCCAAACAGCAGTTTATGACCACATAGAGTATATAGTCGTACCCAGATCCAATTCACAGCCAGGCTCCCACATACCTCCATAGTAGGATCACTAATGCAATGTGAGGTAGAATAAGGGTTTTTGAGCAGTTCCTACCATTTAGGCCACTTTACTTCAGTGATTTTTTTCTGTATACTGTATGTTTTGAATGTGCCATTGTGTTTTGCTGGTAACATTCTGTTGCATCTGGAAGCCTGTGTCACATGGCCTGGTTTAGGTGGGGCTTGCAGCCTTATTCTACCTCACATTGCATTAGTGATCCTACTATGGAGGTATGTGGGAGCCTGGCTGTGAGTTGGATCTGAGCACCTATGAGACCTTGTTCACACACCATAGATAGTCTAGTGGTAGAACCCATTGCCACACTGAGACACCTTGACGGTGGTGCAAAAGGGCTATGATATGTTACTGACTGGAATATGTTGGAGAAAGTCTAAGCTTTTTAATATCAGCTTGAGAAATTAGCCAGCATTTAGTTGCTTATCATTGTGGTGCACCTTTTTCAGTGATTTATGTATTTTCATCTTTCCATCCACACATTATTTCATCTTGTGTAGGATGCTTTTGTGGTGCATGTAGTCAACGCCGACATTCTCTATTGTATGCATTTTTGCTGGGGATTGCTGTCAGCAGCGGACCACATGTGGAGGAACTGCTCCCCTGGTTAGAAACACGCTTCAGCATTTGGGGTTTTTGAGCAGTTCCTCCCAGTTAGGCCACTTTATTTCAGTGATTTTTTTTCTATATAGTCATACCCAGTAAAAATTATGTAACAAAATTTGGTGTACTTTTTCTCATATTAGCAGATGTGTAAATGAAACACTTGACACTAAAACTACATATAACTGAAATACAATATTTCATTTTATGTCCCAATTTTAAAAAATTCTATGAAACATCTGTGGGGCCAATGCACTCACTACAAGTAACCCTCGATAAATTCCTTGAGGAGTGTAGATTTCAAATGGGGTCTCTTCAAATCTCACTTGGCGCTCAAAAAACATTCCAACAAAATCTGTCCTTAAAAAGCCACAAGGCACTTCTTCCCTTGTGATCCCTGCGGTGCACCCATACTGCAGTGTATGACCGTATATAATGTGTTGTTTTATACAGTAGAAAATGGGAAAGAAATTGTGGGGTGTTGGTTCTCAGAAAAATTTGTGGTCAAGCAACAATTTATTGGAAAAAAGTAATTTTGCATTTTCATAGCCAATAGAGTTGAGCGAACCCGAACTGTATAATTCGGGTTCGTACCAAATTTTGGAGTGTTCGGGACATGGACCCGAACACTCCAAAAAAAAAGTTCGGGTTCGGGTCCATTGTTCGGCGATTTCTTCCCACTTTCTGAAGGGCTGCACAGCAGCCAATCAGCAAGCGTTTTACTTTTTTTTCTGGCTGCTCAAGTCCCCTATATTGCCTTTTGTATGTTTAAGGGGTGATATAGTCCATTTGTCTAGCCTGGGATCTGTGGTGCCACAGAGCACTTGTGTATACAATGCACTAAACCGTATATTCCATTTCAGCTATCAAATAGTGTATCAATGTATTTTAGTTAAAATAAAGTGGTCATCCTTTATATTGCAGCTGAGAAATAGTGCTTTATTCTTTTTTGTGGGAAAAAAGCAATATTCTTGCTTCACAAAGCTGTTGTACATACACGGTATAAATATCTAATTTAAATTTACAGCCGTAAAAAACTGCATTTTGGGGTTTTATTGAAAAAAGCTGTGTTTTAGGCCAAAAAAACAGTTGTGCATACATCGTTTAAATAATTATTTGAAATTTATAGAAGTTAAATACTGCATTTGTGAATTTTTGTGACCAAATCCGTGTTCTGGGTCCCCAAATCTGGTGTCCATACATAGTAGAAATATCTACTGTTAATGTACAGCAGTTAAAAACTGCATTTTGGGGTTTTATTGAAAAAAGCTCTGTTTTAGGCCGAAAAAACTGTTGTGGTCCATCGTTTAACCTCTTAAGTACATCGGACGTACCCGTACGCCGTACCCATACCTTCTAAGTAAAATCTCATGTAAAAAAATAAAATCGCAATAGAAACATTATTCCTGCTGCTAAAGGCAAAAGACTGATCAGACTAAATGTCAAGTAAAAAATACAGTACAGTACATTATATAATGTACTGTACTGTATTATACAGACACCAGATCCACTGGATCTTCAAGAACCAAGTGGGTCTGGGTAAAAAAAAAAAGTAAAAAAAGTGAAAAAAGGTAAAAATAAAAAAACACATTTATCACTAATAAAAATTAAAAAAATAAGATACACTACATGTTATATATCACCATAACGACCTGATCTATAAAATGGGTTTGTTCCTTTCCCCGCGCGGTGAACGTCATAAAAAAAAACTAATATAAAATTGAAATTTTGCCCACCTCACTTCCCAAAAAAGTTAATAAAAGTGATCAAAAAAGTTGTATCTGCACCCAAATAGTACTAATCAAACTGTCACCTCGTCCCACAAAAAATGATACCTTAGTTAAGAAAATCGCCTAAAAAATAAAAAAAAGTATGGCTCTCAGGCTATGCAGACACTAAAACATAATTTTTTTTTGTTTCAAAAATATGGTTGTGTAAAACCTAAATGAATAAATAAAAAGTAGACATATTAGGTATAGCCGTGTCCGTAAGAACCTGAACTATAAAATAACACATGAACTAACCCCTCAGATGCACACGGCAAAAAAAATAAAAGATACTGTAAAAAGCAGTTTTTTGTCAACTAACATCACAAAAAGTGTAGCAGCAAGTGATCAAAAAGTTATATGCACCCCAAAATAGTGCCATTAAAAATTGTCACCTCATCCCTCAAAAAATGAGCCCCTACCTAAGACAATTGGACAAAAAAAAAAAATGACTCAGACTATGGAGATACTAAAATGGTTTTTTGTTTGTATAAATTTAAAAGAGTAGACATATTAGGTATTGCCGCATTCGTAAGAATCTTCTCTCTAAAAATAACACATGAACTAACCCCTCAGATGAACACAGTCACAAAAATAAAATAAAAACCGTACCAAAACAGCATTTTTTTCAAAATTTTCCATCTTAATCATTTTTTTTCCCGGTAACAAAGCAAGAATTAACAGTAAAAAAAAACTCTATATTTATTACCCTGATTCTGTAGTTTACAGAAACACCCCATATGTGGTCATAAACTGCTGTATGGCCAAACGGCAGGGCACAGAATGAAGGGAACGCCATATGGTTTTTGGAAGGCAAATTTTGCCGGACTGTTTTTTTGACACCATGTCCCATTTGAAGACCCCCTGATGCTCCCCTAGAGTAGAAACTCCTTAAAATTGACCCCATATAAGAAACTACACACCTCAAGGTATTTAAAACTGATTTTACAAACTTTGTTAACCCTTTATGTGTTTCTCAAGAGTTAATGGCAAATGGAAATGACATTTCTGAATTTCTATTTTTCTTACCTTGTCTCACAAAAATGTATTATAAAGCAACCAAAAATTATATGTACCCTAAAAATAATACCAACAAAACTGCCACCTTATCCAGTAGTTTCCAAAAGGGCGTCACTGTTTTGGAGTTTCTACTCTAGGGGCTCATCAGGGGCTTGAAATGGGCCATGGTGTAATAAACCAGTCCATCAAAATTTGCCTTCTAAAAACCATACGGCGTTCCCTTCATTCTATGCCCTGCCATTTGGCGATACAGCAGTTTACAACCACATATGGGGTGTTTCTATAAACTACAGAATCAAAGCAATAAATATTGGGTTATGTTTGGCTGTTAACCCTTGCTTTGTTCCTGGAAAAAATGGATTCAAATGGAAAATTTGCCAAAAAATCTAAATTCTGAAATTTTATGTCCATTTGCCATGAACTCTTGTGGAACCCCTAAAGGGTTAACAAGGTTTGTAAAATCGGTTTTGAATACCTTGAGGGGTGTAGTTTCTAGAATGGGGTCATTTTTGGGTGGTTTCTTTTATGTAAGCCTAACAAAGGGACTTCAGACCTGAACTGATCCTAAAAAAGTGGGTTTTTGAAATTTTCTGAAACTTTTCAAGATTTGCTTCTAAACTTCTAAGCCTTGTAACGTCCCCAAAATATATAAATATATTTATAATATTATAAATAAAAATAAAATCGCATTCCCAAAATGATCAAAACATGAAGTAGACATTTGGGGAATGTAAAGTAATAACTATTTTTGGAGTTATTACTATGTATTATAGAAGTGGATAAATAGAAACTTGAAAATGTGCAAATTTTTCAAAATTTTTGGTAAATTTTGTATTTTTTTTATACAAAAAAACTTTTTTGACAAAATGTTACCAATGTCATGAAGTACTATATGTGACGAAAAAACAATCTCAGAATAGCCTGGATAAATAAAAGTGTTTTAAAGTTATCACCACATAAAGTGACACTGGTCAGATTTGCAAAAAATGGCCTGGTCCTTAAGGTGAAATAGGGCCGTGTCCTTAAGGGGTTAAATAATTATTTACAATTTATGGCAGTCAAATTCTGCATTTGTGAATTTTGTTGACCAAATCCATGTTCTGGGTCCCCAAATCTGGTGTCCAGACATAGTATAAATATCTACTTTTAATGTACAGCAGTTAAAATGGCATTTAGTTTTTTTTTTTAAAAAGCCGTGTTTTAGGTGGAAAAAAACTGTTGTACATCCATCGTTTAAATAATTATTTCCAATTTATAGCAGTCAAATACTGCATTTGTGAATTTTGGTGACCAAATCCGTGTTCTTGGTCCCCAAGTCTGGTGTCCATACATAGTTTAAATATCTACGTTTAATGTACAGCAGTTAAAACTGCATTTTGGGGTTTTATTGAAAAAAGCCATGTTTTAGGTTGAAAAACAGTTGTGCATTCGTCGTCTAAATAATTATTTCCAATTTATAACAGACAAATACGGCATTTGTGAATTCTGGTGACCAGATCCGTGTTCTGGGTCCCCAAATCTGGTGTCCATACATAGTATAAATATCTAATGGTAATGTACATCAGTTAAAAACTGCATTTTGGGGTCTTATTGAAAAAAGCCGTGTTTTAGGCCGAAAAAACTGTTGTGCATCCGACGTATAAATAATTAATTTCAATTTACAGCAGTGAAATACTAATTTTTTGTATTTTATTACAAAAATACTTGTTCTTGTTCCACAAACCACTTGTGCATACAGCGTACCAAAATTATTTTTACATTTCCGCATAGAAATTGAGAATCAGTGTATTTTGGGCCCAAAAAACATTATTCTGGGTCCACAGAGCATTTTTATGACACGGGCACTGCCTTAGCAAACATAATTGTCGACTAGTGGCAGATAAATTGACACCGGAGAGAGACCAAGCTTTCAGCTCGGTCAATGAACGCAAATAATGAGTAGAACATCAAATGAGGGACGTGGGCATGGTGATGGTGGTGTTGGTGGAGCTCCTGTTGCTGGGAGAGGACGTGGCCATTCAGCGCCAACTACCAATCCAAGTCAAACACCTTCTTCTGGTGCGAGTAGGTGACAGAATCTGCAGCGTTATTTGATAGGCCCAAATGCCGCTCTACGGATGGTGAAGCCAGAACATGTACAGGCGATAGTAGATTGGGTGGCTGACAGTGCCTCCAGTTCCTTCACAGTATCTAACACCCAGTCCTCTGCAGAAAGCTCAGAGTTGGCACCTGCAGCCCATGCCCATCAGTCTTCCACCTCACCGCCTTGCAAATCAGCCAAGCAGTCAGAGCCCCAAATCATGCAGGAAAGTCTCATGCTTTTTGATAACTCTGTTGGCAGGTTTTCTACGGCCCATCCACCTAGCCCTGCCCCAGAAGAGGAAGACCTTGAATGCACTGATGCTCAACCACTTTTGTTGCAGGATGAGGATATGGGAATACCACTAAAAAAAAGTCTCTGATGATGACGAAACACATGTCTCACGGCAGCATTCAGCTGTCCATCTCCCAAACATTAGAGAGAAGTAGGAAATACCCACCTACCCACCCTCGAACCCTGGCCCTGAATGCCAGCATTTCAAAATTACTGGTCTTTCAAATGCTGTCATTCCGTCTGGTGGAGACGGACTGTTTCAAACAACTGATGGTGGTGGCTGTCCCCCAGTAGATTGTTCCCAGCCGTCACTACTTTTCCATGCAAGCTATTCCTTTCTGCATAACCAAGTGGAGGATAAAATCAAGTGTGCACTGCGCAACGCCTTCTGTGGCAAGGTCCACATAACCACAGATACATGGACCAGTAAGCACGGCCAGGGTCGCTATATCTCCCTAACTGCACACTGGGTAAACGTAGTGGCAGCTGGCCCCGAGGCGGATAGCGGTTTGGCGCATGTCCTTCCACCATCAAGGATCGCAGGGCATTATTTGTTGCCTCCTGTTGCTTCCTCCTCCTACACCACATCATCCTACTCCTCTTCTACCACTCTCAAATCCGGTCATCGAAAGAACCTCACCCCCAACTTCAGCATAGCCCGGGGTAAATGTCAGCAGGTGATTTTAAAACTCATGTGTTTGGGTGGCAAACCCCACACCGCACAGGAGCTTTGGAGGGGCATAGAACAGCAGACTGATGAGTGGTTGCTGCCAGTGACCCTCAAGCCCGGCCTGGTAGTGTGCGATAATGGGCGAAATCTCGTCGCAGCTCTTGATGCACATCCCTTGCCTGGTGCATGTGCTGAATCTGGTGGACATCGTAGAGCTGCTGCTGCAAGTACGGTGTGTATGTGCGCACTTTCGGCGTTCTCACCCTGCTGCTGATCGCCTGTCTGTGCTGCAGCGTAACTTCGGTCTTCCTGCTCACCGCCTCATATGCGAAATGCCCACTAGGTGGAACTTCACCTGATATATGCTAGAGAGACTGTGCGAGCAGCAGCGGGCGATAGTGGAGTTTCAGATGCAGTATGCACGGGTCAGTCGCTCTGCTGATCTGCACCACTTCACCACCAGTGACTGGGCCTGTATGAGAGACCTGTATACCTTGTTGCAGTCTTTGTGCTGATGACACCGTTGTTAACATTACAATACCCCTTTTATGTCTCCTTCAAAAAAATATTATGTCGATGATGGAAGAGGATGCGGCACAGAAGGAGGAGGGAGAGGGGGCATTTTACAGGGTTTCAGGCAGGTCATACAGAAGTGGCTCAGAGGGTGGGTTCCTGCACCAGCAGAGGCCAGGTACACATGTGGACAGCCAGGGCACACTTCTGGAGGACGAGGAGGATGGGGTGGAGGAGGAGGAACCGGTTTAACTGCAGGGTGGCACCCTACGCAGCTCAGGGCCATCACTGGAGCATGGCTGGGGGGATACAGAGGACACAGACTATACACCACCTACAGAGGGCAGCTTATCGTTACCTCTGGGACGCCTGGCACACATGAGCGACTACATGCTGCAGTGCCTGTGCAACGACAGTAGAGTTGTCCACATTTTAACTTGTGCTGACTACTGGGTTGCCACTCTGCTGGATCCCAGTACAAGGACAACGTGCCCACCTTAATTCCCGCACTGGAGCATGATAGGAAGATGCGCGACTACAAGCGCACGCTGGTAGACGCGCTCCTGAGGGCATTCCCAACTGACACGGGGGGACAAGTGAAAGCACAAGGCGACGGCAGATGTGGAGGAGGAGGTGGAAGAGGTCGCCAATGCAGCTGTGTCATGGCCAGCTCCTCAGACAGCAGGGTTAGCATGGCCGAGATGTGGAAAAGTTTTGTCACAGTGCCACAGCAAACTGCACCACCAGCTGATAGTGATCGTGTTAGCAAGAGGCAGCATTTCAACAAAATGGTGGAACAGTACGTGTGCACATGCCTCCACTTACAGACTGAAGGTTCTGCCACATTCAACTTTTGAGTCTCCAAATTGTCCATATGGCCAGAGTTTACGCTTTATGCCTTGGAGGTGCTGGCCTGCTCTGCGGCCAGTGTATTGTCTGAACGTGTATTTAGCACGGCAAGCGGCGTCATTACAGACAAACGCAGCCGCCTGTCCACCTCCAACATGGATAAGCTCACGTTCATTAAAATTAACCGGGCATGGATCCCACAGGACTTGTCCGTACCTTGTGCAGAATAGACATTTATAACTGCCTCGCCCTCAACCATACATTCTTGTACTCCAGGGCACTGCTGCATTGGTGGATGACATGATGCCTGTTTTGCTGTTATGGGACCTCTCTTCTCTGTCTGGGTGCTAGGGACTAAATTCCTGAAAGTGGCCTGTTCCATTGCTGGCTGACATGATGCCTGTTTTGCTGTTATGGGACCTCTCTCCTCTGTCTGGGTGCCAGGGGCCTACAATAATGATAATCGCCTGCTGCATTGGTGGGTGACATGATGCCTGTTTTTCTGTTATGGGACCTCTCTCCTCTGTCTGGGTGCTAGGGCCTAAATTGCTGAAAGTGGCCTGTTGCATTGGTGGGTGATATGATGCCTGTTTTGCTGTTATGGGATCTCTCTCCTCTGTCTGGGTGCTAGGGCCTAAATTGCTAAAAGTGACCTGTTGCATTGGTGGGTGACATGATGCCTGTTTAGATGTTATAGGACCTTTCTTCTATGTCTGGGTGCCAGGGGCCTACCTTAATGATAATCGCCTGCTGCATTGGTGGGTGACTTGATGCCTGTTTTGCTTTTATGGGACCTCTCTCCTCTGTCTGGGTGCTAGGGCCTAAATTGCTGAAAGTTGCCTGTTCCATTGCTGGGTAACATGATGCCTGTTTTGCTGTTATGGGACCTCTCTCCTCTGTCTGGGTGCTAGGGCCTACATTCCTGAAAGTGGCCTGTTGCATTGGTGGGTGACATGATGCCTGTTTTCCTGTTATGGGACCTCTCTCCTCTGTCTGGGTGCCAGGGGCCTACATTAATGATAATCACCTGCTGAATTGGTGGGTGACATGATGCCTGTTTTGCTGTTATGGGACCTCTCTCCTCTGTCTGGGTGCCAGGGGCCTACATTAATGATAATCACCTGCTGCATTGGTGGGTGACATGTAGCCTGTTTTGCTGTTATGGGACCTCTCTCCTCTGTCTGGGTGCTAGGGCCTAAATTGCTGAAAGTGGCCTGTTCCATTGCTGAGTAACATGATGCCTGTTTTGCTGTTATGGGACCGCTCACCTCTTTTTGGGTGCTAGGGCCTACATAAATGATAATGGCCTGTTGCATTGCAGGTTGACCAGAGGCCTGTGTTGCTGTTACAGGACCGCTCTCCTCTTTGCGGGAGCCATGGGCCTGAATGAGTGATTGTTGCCTGTGGCACTGCTGGGTGAAATCAATACTGTTTTGGCGTGATTTGAACTCTCCTATTTGTGGGTGCCAGGGGCCTGAGTATGTGCATGAGGCCTGTGACACTGCAGGCAGGCATGAATCCTTTTTGGCTGTGATGACAACTTCTCCAACTCCCATGTATGGTTAAGGTGCACGGCGGCACTTATAACCAGCACGTCCTACCAGTACCAAGAGACAGTCAGCAAATAGGTGTCCGGTCAACTGAGTGATGTCGTGCCACTCCAATGGTGATGTACAACCTGCGGGGAAGTGGCAGTGACAACACGCAAAGTAGGGTCCCTATAAATGCCCTATGGCTAGCTACTAGCTATACCCTGATGCTAGTAGATATATAGCAGCCTAACCACAGGGCACTCGTCCTGATAAGGGCGACCCCTTTTGGAACCTGTCCCTCAGCAGGCTAAATTCTGTGTGTCCCTAAATGTCAAGAACACTCCCTACATGCACGTTTCACTGCCAGGACATCAGCAGCTCATCGGGGGAGGTAGAGAACATCGGGGATAGATAGATATAGATGTACACCCAATCCTATAAAACAAAAAGATGAGACCTCCAAACAAATGGAGTACTCATCTGCTGGTGCGGGGGGGGGGGGGTCAAGGTAGTGGGACCCCCAAGGGGCAACCTCAAAGATGGGAGGTAAAGGTGGTGCAGAGCATGGATGGAGATCACTGCACATGGGACGCCCCATGGACCTGAAGCTGTGAATCAGGCCTGTGGCGCTGCAGGCAGACATGAATCCTTTATGGCTGTGAGGAGAACTTCAACTACCATAGCATTCCCACCTGACGCCACCCCAACCTCCTATCTCATCTCCTCCTCCAAGTTGCCAATTAATATTGGTTAATTTTTATTTATTTTATTTTAAGTCATTTCACATTTGTTTGCAGGAGATTTACCTACATTTTCCAGGGCTATTTTACAGCCATTTTAGTGCCCAAAATTTGTGTCTCCATTGACTTCAATGGGGTTCGGGTTCGGGTACAAGTTCGTGTCAAGTTCGGCTCCCGAACCCGGACATTTTTGCGAAGTTCGGCCGAACTTCTTGAATTCGAACATCTAGGTGTCCTTTCAACGCTAATAGCCAAGTGTTTCTAAATTTCTTAAAATTCCTGTTGGGTGAAAATGATCACTACGCTCCTTTAAATATTCCTTGAGGGGTGTAGTTTCCAAAATAGGGTCACTTTTTTGGGTTTCCACTGTAGCAGTACCTTAGGGTCTCTTCAAATGCAACAAGGTATCCAAAAACTATTCCAACAAAATCTTCTCTCCAAAAACCATTTCTGAGCCCTGTCATGTGCCAATACAGCAGTTTATCGCCACATATGATGTGTTTCTGTAAACTTCAGAATCAAAGTAATAATTAATTAAATTTTAAAATATCACCTCCATGTTGCTTCACTTCCTGTGGCGTTTTGAATAATTGAGTTTTGAATAATTTAAGTGGTGTTTCTAAAATGTAAATATACGCCCCTCAAAGTCACTTCAAAACCAAATTAGTCCTTAAACAGATGTCTCAGAATCGCTTGGATAAGTAAGCATTGCAAAGTTGCTGCCATATAAGTGACACATCAAATGTGCAAAATTAGGCAGGGTCAGGAAGGGGAAAAACGGCAGGGACTGTAATTATTAGACAAAGACAACCCAAGTAACAAACTGTTGTTCTTAAAGGGAACCTGTCATCAAAAAATACCATTTAAATGTATTAACAGTACCTCCTAGTGCCCGCAAACTGTGTCCACATGGACCTTTTCCTCCTTATTTCAGTGCTAGCGTCATAGAGAAAATGCACTTTTATTCTGCCGCTGCCCCGTGCTTCAAGTCAGGCTTGAAGTCATGGGGGCAGCGGCCTCGGCGTCTTTCACGGTCCTCTCCCCGCCCCCTGCCTCCTTGACTGACAGCCGTGATCGCATTGCCGGGACCGCAATCTAAGGCCGCATGCGCAGTAAAGGGCGGCTGGAGCGCGGTCCCGGCAGCCGCACGTACTAAGCGCCGTCTTGCTTGCGCCGCACTAGGAGGTACTGTTAATACATTTAAATGGTATTTTTTGATGACAGGTTCCCTTTAAATGCTAATTTCATTTTAAAAAGGAAAATTGTTGTTGAGCCCTACCAGATACTGTGTAAAAAAGTATTTGTCCCATTGGCTTCTAAATCAACCAGGTAAAGGAGATGTCACATTACAAACCCTTATTCCCTATGCAAAGATGTCTGACTGGAGGGGATCCAATCATTGGGGCCTCTGACAATTATTGGAATAGCGCTTCTATGTTTGAATAGAGCAGCGGTAATGCATCTGCTCTGCTGCTACATTCATCTGCAGGAGATAGCACAAGCACTCTGTTCTTTTGCGGGCAGACTTATGGGGGAACATTTAATAAGATCAGCATTTTAGACCCCAGTCTTAATAAAGGCCCATTAATATAATGTATTAATTAAATTATAAAATTTCTTTTTTTGGAGTTGAAAAAACAACTATTACAACACTTCCACCAATCAGATTTATTTTTACAGTGTTCACTGTGTGGTATAAATACACGGTCGAGTCATATTATTATTATGATTAGAGATGAGCGAATTTGAAACTGACGAAGTGGAATTCGATCCGAATTTAAAGAAAAATTTGATTTGCACCGAATGCGAATTTCCTCACGCTTTGTGGTAACGAATCACATTATTTTCTAAAATGGCTACTACACATGTGAGGACATGGGGCAACGAACTCTGGGAAGGTGGGATCGCCCATACTGACATGCATGCCCATCAGCAGCCAGCCCTGTGATGTCATAGACCTATAAATACGGCAGCCATCTTAGCTTCTGCCATTCACCAGCATGCTTAGTGCAGGGAGAGACGTGTCTGTAGGCGCTAGGGACAAAGATAGGAAAGACTTGATTGTTGTGAAAAAAAAAAAAACGATTTACAAGTGCAGGGAAAGGTTACTCAAAGTGTAGGGAAAGTATAGGGAGGAATCATTCCACCAGCATTTGTGTTTTACAGGGTTCAGTCAGGGAGGTGACAGTCTGGGTAATAGGAACAATCCGATTACACCTTGCTGCATTGACTGGGGATCCAAATAGCCATTGTACAGCTCTGTCATTTCAGCAAATCTTTCTTATTAGTGTGCAAGTGCTGTTTGATACAGGCATTAACAGGGTTTATTAAAAGGAAATATTTCTACGTTTTATTTGCCCTTGTGCGGTGCAGTTACTGTATATGTTATAAAGCATTTTTTGGCTCGTATTAGTGGGAAAAAAGGGCTTATTAGCCGTTGTGTGGTGAAGGGCGAAAATTACAGTCCTTTTTGTCGTGTATTAGTGGCAAAAGCAAATTTTATCTGCCGCTCAGCGGTGCAGTTATCTGTTTTAAAGCCCTTTCTTGCATGTATTAGTGGAAAAAGGAAAAAAAAAATTGTCGCTCAGTGGTGCAGTTATCTGATTTAAAGCCTTTTTTTACGTATATTAGTGGAAAAAGAAAAAAAAATATTTGCTGCTCAATGGTGCAGTTATCTGTTTTAAAGCCCTTTTTTACATGTATTAGTAGAAAAAGAAAAAAAAATATTTGCTGCTCAGCCGAGCAGTTATCTGTTCTAATGCCCTTTTTTCCGTGTATTAGTGGAAAAAGAAAAAAATTAATTTTCCGCTCAGCATTGCAGTGATATCTTCAGAAGCCCTGTATGCTGTGTATTAGTGGCGAAATAAAAATATATTCACCGTCCAGCGTTGCACTTCTCTGTTGAAAAGCCTGTTGTGTAAAAGTAGAAAAAAGTTTGGCCTAATTGACGTTCTGAGGTGCAGTGATATATTCCAAAGCCATGTTTGCAGTGTATTAGTGGCGAAATAAAAATATATTCGCCCTCCAGCTTTGTACTTCTCTGTTGAAAAGCCTATTAAGTAAAAGTAGAACAGAATTTGTGCCTAATTAACCTTCTGCTGTGCAGTGATATATTGTGAAGCCCAGTTTGCTGTGTATTAATGGTCGAAATAAAAATATATTCGCCGTCCAGCTTTGCATATATCTGTTGAAAAGTCTGTTGTGGAAAACAATTTGGGCCTAATTGACGTTCTGTGGTGCAGTGATATATTCTTAAGGCCAGTTTGCCGTGTATTATTAGCGAAATAAAAAATATTGGATCTAACATTTGATTATTTGATCTAACAGTATGTCAGAGAGAGAGGTGTCAGCCCCTAAATGTTTCTGGCGCAGGCAGAGGTTGCAGCAGAGTAAGGGGCCATGGCAGCAGGGGTCACTTCGAGAGGCCTGAGCTCCCAGTGTCAGCTAGTGGTCATGTTGTGACCAGCAACCCAGTGGTTCTTTAATGGTTGACTCGATCTTCGACTTTGTCGCAAGTGACATCAGACACCCCCAGCCAAGAGTCAGTGGGTTCGTCAGACACAACCCTTAGTTGGCATGTCCCGTGAGCAGGCCCTGTGCCCACACCTGTTCTCAACCTGCCTCTGTCTTTTCCTCCACTAGGCAGGCAAGTAGTGATGAGGAGTGTGGCATGGGAGCTGGTGTTGCGAGCGGCCAGGCTCCTTACCCAGAGACGGTTGAGGAAGACATCAGTGACATGCAGACAGTACTCAATGATGATGATGTAGCTGATCACACTTGGGAGCTGGGTGACGAAGGGGCTTAATTTTCTTTATTTTTTTCTTTATATTATAATGTAATTATAAAATATGTTGTCTCCATGATAAATCTTCAGCGTGGGGGCCCCGTGTGGCTTCCACACACTTTCAAAATAATCCTTTAGCGGGGCGAATAGATGCCGGATGACCGGGACGCTCCATTACCTTCCCAGGAGCTGCTGTCAGAAGCAGTGGTTCATTTCTGGGACTTCTGTATAGTGCGGGAGAATCCGAAGACCCTCTTCATCTCCGAGCACCACAGGATGTCCTCCTTCCCATTCATAATGACTGGGAACTCGTGATGTTTTCCCTGACGTAGATACCAGGGGCTGGTAGTTATGGTTTGAATCTTGATGAACTTCGCAACTCTTCCGGGCTTCAAACAATCTTGAAGCTTTGTCTTGTCATTGTCCGGCTCCTAGTAGAGGCCTGTTCATGCCAGGCAGATTCCCCCAGAAGTATCTATCTAGCTAATTGAGCAGCCGATACCACACTTGTATCAATCTTGACAGGATTTGTGTCCCAGTGTAGAGAAATCGTTTTTTGGAATGCTTTCTCCATCGCAACCACGTCGTCGAATAACCAGAAGACTGGCCAATTCTCTCCTGTCTTAGGCAACACTCTATTGAGTAATTGCGGAAACTCAAAAAACAGTTGTTCACTGCCTCCATAAAGACCTTTCAGGTGCGGGTTAACCACAGATAAGTCATTACAAGGACTGCTGCCAATTATTACATGGAATTGTCCCCATTACTCAATCTGTTTCCTGGTTATATTCTGTATGTCGCCCACATATACAATCTGCCCTGGATGGCGTACCTTTCCTATCGTGATGGCGTCCCCACACACCTCTGATGCCATATATTTTTCAATGTTGATTCTAAGCTTTTTACATGATGACTGGGAACTCGTGATGTTTTCCCTGATGTAGAGACCAGGGGCTGGAAGTTATGGTTTGAATCTTGATCAACTTTGCAACTCTTCCAGGCTCCAAGTATTCTTGAAGCTTTGTCGTCGAATAAACAGAAGGCTGGACGATTTTCTCCTGTCTTAGGCAACACTTAATATCTAATTTTTTTTTTGCTAAATATTAAATTGAACCAAAACTTGATTCTAATAATAAGAAAGTAAACTTAAATTCGCCAATATATTATCCAAATATTTGAGGGAAATTCACGGACAATCAATTTGCCAAGCCTTTTGTGTAGGAGAACGTGTATTATTAAATTGTGTTTTAAGCAACAATTATAAAGCTGACAAATTTTAACCTTCTGTTCTGTCCCATATTCCCTATAAATGAATAGACGAAGTGGCCACTCTGTGGCCACCTCATGCTGCTGCCACCTCCACAATCTCTTGTCGTCATGCCACTCTGTGGCCTCCTGATGCTGCTGACACCTCCGCAATAGCTCGTCATTGTGCCACTCTCTGGCCTCCTCATGCTGCCACCACCTCCAGACTCTGTCATTGAGCCACTCGGTGTTCTCCTCATGCTGCTTCCACCTCACCACTATGTCATAGGGCCACTCTGTGGACTTCTCATGCTGTTCCCGCCCTCCCCACTTCATGACTGGGCCACTATTTTGCATTTTTGGCTTGGCTAACATCATCTTTTATTTGACGCTTTTTCTGATTTGTCAGAAGGAAGGAAAAATGAGACTCAGAATGGATCCTCTCTGTGTAGCAGCTGTAAGGCCTGGATGGTCCTATCAGAATTGGCTTGTGATTTGGTAGCCAAAAGCAGGAGTGGGTACTAAACACAGAAGACATGCAAATATTTGGATCATGTGTCATCTCTGTTTTGGATCCACTCCTGTTTTTTTTTTTTGGCATTAGCAATACTGATGGATTACTGACCAAATGCTAACAGAGTGAAGGCAAAATGCTCAACAGACAGGATCGTTTTTTTTTTTTTTTTTGGGGGGTTGTTGTTCTGACGGATCAGAGGAAGGGCAAAATAATCAGTGACGTCAACACAAACTTACTGTTGACACCCTCTCCACTCTGTCAGGTAGGAGGGGGTGGCTCTACTTTTATAAGCGTTTAATAGAACAGGTTCTACAGGTTTACATCTATGTGGAATCAGCTGACGATGGTGAAAAGGAGTGCGCTTCTTCTTGACACTAACAATGACCTGTAAGGCTAAGTTCATACCTGAGTTATTTGGTCAGTTTTGGCCCTGTGACTGCCCAAATAAGTGAAGCATGCAGTGATCCTAAGAACAACGCCTGTCATCTGCATGTCATACAGACTCACAGTATTATTTCACTGCCCTATGTGTGTTACTGAAAGGCACAGTGTTCTACACCACTATAAAGGCTCTCAACAGCCAGGAAATTGCAGTTTTTTTTACATAATTTACTGTAAATATATTCGGATCTAACCAAATTTTTCCTGAAAAGTTCGGCAAAGCGGAGAACCGAATTTCTGAAATTTTGGGTACAAGACCCCTTTATCAAGTCTGGAGGGTCACAGCAAAAGCAGGGACGCAGTCGCTGATTGTCAACGCGTAAGGCATCTTGTATGCTGTGTTCGCCAGCATACAGCATACAAGATGCCCGACGTGTTGTCATGGACAAAAGGGGAGATTTATCAGACTTGCAAAAATTTAAGATTATTGGTAGAGATGAGCGAATCGAATCCCACAAAGTGGAACTCGATCCAAACTTCAGGATAAATTCAATTTGCCTAGGAGCCGAATTTCCTCATGCTTCGTGTCAAAATTCAAACTTACCTCCTCCATTTGCTCACGATGGCTTGAAGATCTCGGCTGAAATCCCGTGCAGCGTGAGATTACGTCATCACGCGACTGGCATGGTGACGTATGACGTCATCACGCTGGCCGGGGTAATGATGTAATCTCGCACCGCTTTGGATTTCGGCCAAGATCTTCAAGCAAGATGGTGGCGGCTGGCCTGTCGCGAGCAAATAGAGGCGGTAAAGTATGATTTAATTTTTTTATATTGTTAAAAACAGTGTAAAATTACACTAAGATGAACGCGGCATCTGAGGGGTACAATGATGGGGGCGGCGCTATCACAGCTCCCTGTCATTGCACCTGCTATTTTACAAAGAAATGCACTTTGTGACGAAGTAATTCATCACGAAGTGAATCTTTTAGTGAAATTCGGCGAATCAGCCATAACCAATTTTCCATAAAGTCGCTCATCTTTAACTATTGGCTCTCCAGCCAAGGGTGGCAATATTTTTGAAACTGTGCAGTTTGTAAACTGTTCACATGCTGCTGTGGTGAAAGTGTATTGTGAGTGGACAAATGGCACTATTGCGAACAAGTGATATGGAAACTGTGGAGCACCATGATGTGAAAGATGAACATCGACTATGAAGTTGCACAAGGTTAAACTAGGGTTGGGCGATATCAAAAATATTGCCACGATAACGATATTAAGAAATTTATCGCGATAACGATATATATCACGATAAATGCCCATTTAGAAGAAAAAAACACTTGGAGACATTATACTGTATGGGGGCAGCGCAAGGAGACGTTATACTGTATGGGGGCAGCCGCAAGGAGACGTTATACTGTATGGGGCAGACACAAGGAGACGTTATACTGTATGGCGCAGCCACAAGGAGACATTATACTGTATGGGGGCAGCGCAAGGAGACGTTATACTGTATGGGGGCAGCGCAAGGAGACGTTATACTGTATGGGGGCAGCCGCAAGGAGACGTTATACTGTATGGGGCAGCCACAAGGAGACGTTATACTGCATGGGGCAGCCACAAGGAGACGTTATACTGTATGGGGGCCACAAGGAGACAATATACTGTATAGAGGCCACAAGGAGACGTCATACTGTATGGGGGCAGTGCAAGGAGACGTTATACTGTAAGGGGCACGGGGGCAGCCGCAAGGAGACGTTATACTGTATGATGCACTGTTATGGGGGGGGCACTGTGACTGACGCACTGTTATGGGGGCACTGTGGCTGACGCACTGTTATGGGGGGGCACTGTGGCTGACGCACTGTTATGGGGGGGCACTGTGGCTGACGCACTGTTATGGGGGGGCACTGTGGCTGACGCACTGTTATGGGGGGGCACTGTGGCTGAAACATATATAGCATCTTATGCTATATATGTGTCATCCACAGATCCCCCATAACAATGTCAGCCACAGACCCCCAACACTGTAATGTCTTTAGAAGTAGCACAACCTTATTAACTATTGTTGCGCAGGCTCCCGGGCAGCTCTCTGTTCCTCCATGCGCCGTCTGCTCCTCCATACATAAAGTGGGCGGAGCATGGAGGAACAGAGATTAACTACATAAATACTGGATAAAAGCTGCGGGGCCGGTGCAGTGTTACTCTGCAGTAATACACCGGCCCCGCAGCTCTGATCCAGTATTTATGTAGTTAATCTCTTTAGAAGTAGCCGGACCTTAATAACTATTGTGGCGCAGGCTCCCCGGGCAGCTCTCTGTTCCTCCATGCTCCGCCCACTTTATGAATGAAGGGGCAGACGGCGCATGGAGGAGCAGAGAGCTGCCTGGGGAGCCTGAGCAACAATAGTTATTAAGGTCGGGCTACTTCACTGCGGGGCCGGTGCTAAATTCCCGGCAGAGCCCGCCACTTACTACCTGCCCGGCGCCCGGCACTACATGTCCCGGGCGCCAGGAATTCGGCCCTGACATGGATGTTTTAGGAGCGGTCGGCACACGTGCGACCGCTCCTTTGATGTCATTAAATACCGCGGTTATTAGGAAACTGTGATATCGCCATATCGCAGTTTCTTAATACCGCGGTATATCGCAGCCACCGGTATATTGCCCAACCCTAGGTTGAACTGACAAGCTACAGTGGAGCAGCTCACAGCCAAATGAACCAAGAGGCTTCCAGAAGTGAGTCTAAAATGACGGGGGCGGCGCTATCACAGCTCCCTGTCATTGCACCTGCTATTTACAAAGAAATGCGCTTTGTGACGAAGTAATTCGTCACAAAGTGAATCTTTTAGTGAAATTTGGCGAATCAGCCGATTTTTAATTTTCCATAAAGTCGCTCATCTTTAACTATTGGCTCTCCAGCCAAGGGTGGCAATATTTTTGAAACTGTGCAGTTTGTAAACTGTTCACATGCTGCTGTGGTGAAAGTGTATTGTGAGTGGACAAATGGCACTATTGCGAACAAGTGATATGGAAACTGTGGAGCACCATGATGTGAAAGATGAACGTCGACTATGAAGTTGCACAAGGTTGAACTGACAAGCTACAGTGGAGCAGCTCACAGCCAAATGAACCAAGAGGCTTCCAGAAGTGAGTCTAAAACTACAGTTCAGTAAACCCTACTCCATATGTAGTTTCGTAGCAGACAAAGAAAAGGCTTTAATTTTTGAGGCAGTATCAGAATTGTCCTCTGCTGAAGAGTTGAAGAGTTGCCTTCTCTGATGAGTCATGTTTTATGCCTCATTGAATGGTTGGACATTCGCGTGTCTGGTAAGAAACATCAAAGACCAAACATACTGCAACCATTGCTGGAAGAACACAAGCTGGTGGTGGCAGTGTTATGGTCGGTGGAATATTTTGGTTGCATTCTCTGGGCCCACTCATCCATGTGGGAGGCACTCTCAATCGATTTGATTATGAATCCATCCTTACAGATCACATACACCCATAGATGCTGATTGTCTTCCCTGGAAAGGATGGGACCTCCCAGCAAGACAAAGCAACATGTCACATGGCTAGGAACATATGACACTGGTCAGAAGAAAATGATCAAAACTACCATGACCCCAATATTTCCAAGACTTGAACCCAATTGAGCATCTGAGGGGCTAAGTCAATCGTCATGTTCACTTCATGGATGCTCCGCAATGCATCCTCAGGAGAAGTGGGACATACTGCAGTCAGCATGGCTCCAGATACAACCTACCAAGACCTAATTGAGTCACTCCAAGCCCCTTTAGCTGCTGTCCATGTTGCACACAGGGGAAAATAGCTGGTGGTCATTATAATATAACTCATTACTGGGCACTATCAGTACATTTGGACAATATGAATTAATTGGGACCATACGAATTTATTAATAACCATAAATGACACAGGGTTAAAACAGATTGCCAATGCACATAAATACTTATAGTAATAAAATGGTATTAAATACTAAAAGCATAAAAATTGGTGCTAGGTGGTATAGATGTATCTGCACAGTGACCACGCCACTGCTGAGGTGAGCGATATGTAAAGAGTGATGACCTTCAATCCTCTCACTTCTGTACTAAAACACGCTCTTTAGGCCAATTCAATGTTCCATCTCATAGTTTAGCATTTCAATGGTAATGAATTAAATGATCGAACAATGTTTAGCGGCGTCCCGCTATACTCACAAATCGGCGGCGTCCCACCGAGTTGTATCCGTCGGTATATTTGTCAATATTTCAAGTGCTGCTAGAAAGGATCTTATATGTCCATTTTCTTTGCCCCTCCGTGGCTCTGGATACCGCTCCGCTGTGACAAAGAGCCGGTGTCTTGTAAGCCTTCCTTCTACCACACTGATACTTGTTTGCACGTGTTGGCCAGTAATTTGGTTTATGGCCGTGTAGTGATTTTTCTCATTTCTGCGCGTCAGGTTAGGTCTTCAGGGTTGGTTTAGTATCACGTTCTAGCAGACCATAATCCAGTACATCAAGGGGGATCTTTGACCAAACGCGTTTCGGGGTTTGAGTTCCTCAGTGGTACTCAGTCCCCCATCAAGTCACCCTTTATATAGGGGTTTTGGTTCTCTCTAAGGGCCGAAATGGATTTTTTCAAAATGGACTTTCTTCAAAACTCTGATATGGAATTTTCCCAGGTTACTGGATTTGTTATTTTCATCTATCTCTTTTTTTTTTCCTTTCTTTTTCTTTCACATACAGTCGCATTGATAATATCACCATTATACGTTATGCTAAATATATAATGATAAAGATTATAACCTTAACTGTAACAATAAAATTTTGAAAAAATATTAAAAATATTAAATATTAAAATATTTAAAAAACTATTATTTATAACAGTAAAAGTTTTTTTTAACATTAATGAACCGAAGCAGTCATTCATTCAAATTATTTCTCATAGACTTGCCTATAGTTGATCTCTATTGTCCAATGCACAAAAAAATGCGATATATCATATGCGTTATTTGTGCATTTTTTTAAAAAAAATTGGACAATATACTTCTATGGAATGAAATAAAAGTAATATTATTAGTTATTTGTACTATTGTGGCGATTGCACTACGATTTCTACCTAAATACAATTTCTACAAGGTTAAATGAAATAGGTTTGACAGATGGGAATCCATCTTGAAGGTGTTGAGGAGAATATGGGTCGGTGAGTCTAGTGGGATTCCCATTCCAGCCTTTAGAGAGAACCAAAAACCCTACATAAAGGGTGACATGATGGGGGACTGAGTACCACTGAGGAAGGGGTGATTTAAAACCCTGAAACGCGTTTGGTCAAAGATCCCCCTTGATGTACTGGATTATGGTCTGCTAGAACGTGATACTAAACCAACCCTGAAGACCTAACCTGACGCGCAGAAATGAGAAAAATCACTACACGGCCATAAACCAAATTACTGGCCAACACGTGCAAACAAGTATCAGCGCGGTAGAAGGAAGGCTCGCAAGACACCGGCTCTTTGTCACAGCGGAGCGGTATCCAGAGGCATGAAGGGGCAAAGAAAAAGGATATATAAGATCCTTTCTAGCAGCACTTGAAATATTGACAAATATACCGACAAATACAACTCGGCGGGACGCCGCCGATTTGTGAGTATAGCGGGACGCCGCTAAACATTATTCAATCATTTAATCCATTACAATTGAAATGCTAAACCATGAGATGGAACATTGAATTGGCCTAAAGAGCGTGTTTTAGTACAGAAGTGAGAGGATTGGAGGTCATCACTCTTTACATATCGCTCACCTCAGCAGTGGCGCGGTCACTGTGCAGATACATCTATACCACCTAGCACCAATTTTTATGCTTTTAGTATTTAATACCATTTTATTACTATAAGTATTTATGTGCATTGGCAATCTGTTTTAACCCTGTGTCATTTATGGTTATTAATAAATTTGTATGGTCCCAAATATACTGAGAGTGCCCAGTAATTTTGATATCAGCCCCAATTAGAGGAAGGGTGATTCCTCTTTACTGTGAGCACCTCTTTCGAGGTTCGTGGGTCATTCCTGTGCGCCACAAATTCTATACAACTATTCCCATTTATTCACCCCTGTGACTGCACGCATAGACCAGAATCATGGATTTTTGGAACCATATTGAATCAAAGAAACAAAAAGTGGACAATTTTCATTTTGATGATATGAATGATAAAGTTAATATGGAGGAATTATGTATGGGGAAAGTTTTTCGGGAACTGGAAGGGTTATTAACTCGACAACTCAAACAAAGATTGGAAATTAAGTCTCTACAAAGATGTATTGAAATAGATCAGATCCCAAAAGGTCTGGTGTTGACTAAAACTCCCGCCCAGGATTTATGCGACGTGGACTTTAACAAAGAATGGGAAAGCCTATTACATGAGCAATCAGTGGCTCTGACCCAACTAATCATTAAAAGACGTTGCATAATCCTGGAGGAAACTACCAAAAAAATTGCAGAGATGAAGTTAACCATAGATAAATTTCCTAAAAACTAGGAATTAAATACTCTCCAAACCAGACTATGTAAAAATTTAGATAAAATGGAGCGGGAAATAATAGACAAAAACGTAAAAAAAATTTATTCCCATAAAAAAGAAAGAAAAGAAGGGAATGAACAACAAATAGTAGGAGAGAAGGTATAAGAAATAAATGGAGATACAAACACGTATACAACCACCAATTTAAGAGAAAACTACACGAAAGTAACACAGAAACATACTAATTTCACTGTACCTATACACAATAGATTTGAAATTTTAGAATAAAGAGAGCCTTTTTTAGACCGGACACCACTCCATCACAGGACACGTACGAGACACATATCACCCTAAAGATACCACACTTAAATACACTAACAGATCACCAATACAATTTGAGGAACAGGTCACAATTTCACAGGACACCACAAGACTTCAGGACACCAACAACAGGGAGACAATACAATCAGCATCACAATCAACACAATCACAGGTATCAATCCAGAATGAAACAACACGAGGGAAGGGGAAGACAAGGAGGAGAAAAAGAAAGAGAATGACACTATCACAGATAACTGAATTACAAATAGAGAATGACTCCATTATTAATCTAAGTTCTACTATATTAACGAATATCCAAAGCCAACTACTAAACAAAGGTTTGAAACTTGCTCCAAAAAAAAAAAAAATCACAACGTTTATTGGGGTGGAGAAATTTATACGACGGTTGTGTCTAAAAAAATACTTTATAAAAAAAAACATAATAACACACTACTTTGAAAAATCGTTCAAAAAATGCCCAAGAAATGAGATTAGCCAAGAGATGGCGACATTCAAAGAATGTGAGGAGAACAACTACGTTAGATCAAAGATACTACTAAATATAAACACCAAAATCTAACTAAGGATGAAATTTTGCCCTTAAAATTACTACAAAAAATAATAATATCAATATTCGCCCCGCCGATAAAGGCTGGTCGATAGTAATACAAGATGTAGAAAAATATAACTTAGAATGCATGAGACAATTGTCAGATGCAGATATTTACCCAAGATTACTGAAGGATCCAACCGAGGAATACTATTCTGAATTAACTAAATTCTGTGAGGAAGGGAAATCCAATGGGATTTTAAAAGAGGATGAATATAATTTTATATTGAACAAATACAAACGAATACCGGTATTTTACTGTATACCGAAGATTCATAAAGATAGAAATAATCCACCTGGACGCCCCATCGTTTCTGGAATAGATTCACTGACATGTAATCTGTCCCAATATATTGATATTTTATTGCAACCAAAGGTCAAAAAGATTCCTTCATATACAAAAGACTCTACCCAGTTTATAGATATTATAGAAAACTCCGAATTTGAGAAGATTGGTGGATGGGTACATTAGATGTACAATCTTTGTACACGGTTATCGACCATGGACAGGGGAAACATGCAGTCAATGCCCAACTGAAAAAAGAAGGAAGACTGTCAGACAAACAAATAGAGTTTTTGATAAAAGGTATAGATTTTATACTGTCACATAATTATTTCAATTTTAATGGTGATTTTTATCTGCAGATTCAGGGAACGGCCATGGGCACCAGGTTCGCCCCCAGTAATGCAATTTTTTTATGGCCAATTGGGAGGAACAGACTATTCCCCCCCTACTGCGGACGGACCTGGTGCTCTGAAAGAGATACATCGATGATGTGTTTTTTATTTGGAGATCGGGAAAGGACAGTTTGGAATTTTTTTTATGTGAAATTAATTCTAATGATTTAAACCTTAAATTTACACATTCATTTAGTAAGGAGAGTTTGGCATTTTTGGACTTAAAAATATATACAGAGGATAAAAAACTAAAAAGTTGTACATATGTTAAACCTACAACAAGGAATAGCTACATCCTATATAGCAGTTGCCACCTACCTAGTTGGATTATTAATATACCGCAAGGCCAATTTAGGAGAATTAAACAAAATTGTACATCAAATGAACAATTCGAAATAGAGGCGGACAAAATGAAAGAAGCATTAAAAGAAAAGGATTACCCTAATGAACTAGTAAATGAAGCCTGGAACAAAGTGAGAGGTATGGAAAGAAAAAAAAATTTTAGAACCAAAAATATAGTGGGGAAGGAAGGGAAGAAAGAGGAATTTACGAATTAATTTTACCGTTTAACAACGAATATAAAAGAGTGAAGCAAATAATACATAAATACTGGTGTTTGCTAAAAAAGGATAAAATAGTAGGATCCCTGATTCCAACCAATCCCCCAATTACCTTCACCAAGTCCCCAAATTTGGGAAACAAGGTGGCTCCAACGGTTAAAACCGAAAAGAACGAAATTTGTTCAATACAGAAATGGGCAAACATGGAGGGATGCTATAGATGCGGTCAATGTAGAAACTGCAAGATCACAACATTTCCACCTAGGACAAATTAAATTATATCCTCAATGAACAAACATAAACATAAAATAAAATAATTTTTAACCTGTAATTCTGAAGACGTGATATACGTCATAGAATGCCCATGTGACAGACAATACGTGGGAAGAACTAAAAGGACCCTAAAAAAACGCATTTCAGAGCACGTATACAATATTAAAAAAGACCTGGAAACACATGTATTGTCTAACCACTTCAAACAAATGCACAAAATAGATACGACAGGTATGAAATTTGCAGCTATTGACAAAGTCAACAGAGATTGGAGAGGGGGTAACCACATAAATAAAATGTCTAGATTGGAGACTCAACGAATATATGAATTGAATACAATATGACCAGGCGGATTGAATGCTCAATTTGAACTCTGGCTTTCTGTAGATATGATGGATGCCCACCATCGATGGTATAACCCCTCTAGTATATATCTATCTGGGGGATTTGTCCCTTGACGGTGGGTCTCCATCTCTCCGCGGAATCCCACTAGACTCACCGACCCATATTCTCCTCAACACCTTCAAGATGCCCATCTGTCAAATCTATTTAATTTAACCTTGTAGAAATTGTATTTAGGTAGAAATCGTAGTGCAATTGTCACAATAGTATAAATAACTATTAATATTACTTTTATTTCATTCCATAGAAGTATATTGTCCAATAAAAAAAAAAATGCATGATATATCGCGTTTTTTTGTGCATTGGACAATAGAGATCAACTATAGGCAAGTCTTCGAGAAATAATTTGAATGTATGACTGCTTCGGTTCATTAATGTTAAAAAAAACTTTTACTGTTATTTGTATTATATCTATGGTTTTTTAATATTTTTTCAATATTTTATTGTTACAGTTAAGGTTATAATCTTTATCATTATATATTTAGCATAACGTATAATGTGATATTATCAATGCGACTGTATGTGAAATAAAAAGATAGGAAGAAAAAAAGAGATAGATGAAAATCACAAATGCAGTAACCTGGGAAAATTCCATATCAGACTTTTAAAGAAAGTCCATTTTGAAAAAATCCATTCCGGCCCTTAGAGAGAACCAAAACCCCTATATAAAGGGTGACTTGATGGGGGACTGAGTACCACTGAGGAAGGGGTGATTTAAAACCCCGAAACATGTTTGGTCACAGATCCCCCTTGATGTACTGGATTATGGTCTGCTAGAACGTGATACTAAACCAACCCTGAAGACCTAACCTGACGCACAGAAATAAGAAAAATCACTACATGGCCATAAACCAAACTTCTGGCCAACACGTGCAAACAAGTATCAGCGCGGTAAAAGGAAGGCTCGCAAGACACGGCTCTTTGTCACAGCGGAGCGGTATCCAGAGCCACGGAGGGGCAAAGAAAAAGGACATATAAGATCCTTTCTAGCGATTTGTGAGTATAGCGGGACGCCGCTAAACATTATTCGATCATTTAATCCATTACAATTGAAATGCTAAACCATGAGATGGAACATTGAATTGGCCTAAAGAGCGTGTTTTAGTACAGAAGTGAGAGGATTTGAGGGTATCACTCTTTACATATCGCTCACCTCAGCAGTGGCGTGGTCACTGTGCAGATACATCTATACCACCTAGCACCAATTTTTATGCTTTTAGTATTTAATACCATTTTATTACTATAAGTATTTATGTGCATTGGCAATCTGTTTTAACCCTGTGTCATTTATGGTTATTAATAAATTCGTATGGTCCCAAATATACTGAGAGTGCCCAGTAATTTTGATATCAGCCCCAATTAGAGGAAGGGTGATTCCTCTTTACTGTGAGCACCTCTTCCGAGGTTCGTGGGTCATTCCTGTGCGCCACAAATTCTATACAACATAATGTAACTCATAACTTTATTGACAAATGTATATCGTTTTTTATTATGTTACACTACTAACACACGTACAATTAGTCTGGATTTTACTCCCGGCTTCATTGGAAACTCTCACAGATGATTTGGGCTGGAGAATTAGTGTATGATGTAACATGTATACAGGAAGATATCCACACAATTAATACTGGCCAAGTTTTTAATCAGCGAGGAGCTGGCACAGATTTTTAACATGGTCCTATGCTTCCCAAAACATAGGTAAACAATTCCGACAGCAGGAATACAGATAATTGCAAATATCAGTATAGGAGAATAGCTGTTTTTACTCATTATTTCTTTTATTTTCTTCACAAAACTAAGAAAGACATACTTCAAATCATTGATTCATCCTCTAGTAAACATCAGGGAACGCTTGGTAGACACAGTTGTTTATATGGACAGAATGATCTGAAAGCAGACATGTAATAAATATCTAACAAAAATGCATAATAGAAACAAACAATAAAAAATAAACCTAGAAATGTGTATACAAAATGAACAGGTGGTCACCCTACACTAATGTCAGGTTCTCACAGGCATTTTTCCCAAAATCATACCATTTCTATTCAAATGCCATCTCAAGAGTCTCAGGCAGTGTCAAGTGCAATCATTGCTATTGCAGTTGCCAAGGTAATCAATTGAAATCATAATGAAGGGAACAGAAGGAAATCAATAGAGTCTGAAATTACAAATAAGGAGAAGCTATCGTTTAAAAGCATTTGGCTGAAATCTTCCATATTAATGGAGTTAGAAATGGCTGTGTCATTCAGAAACAGTATGGTGCATAATTCTCTTGAGCATGTTACAACACCTAAAGCTATTGCAGCAATTAATGCTTCTTTCCACAAAATGTCCACCTTACAAGGAGCATCATAAAATTCTTACTCTACTCACATACATTTTGAAATGGTGTTTTTAAAGCGATATTGCACCAATACAATTCCTGCTTTTCATATTTTACACTGTATTTTGTATTACACATAGTTTAGCTGCATGTGTTTCTAGTATTATATTTAGTACAGACCAGATCAGGGATCAGCAACCTTCGGCAGTGCAGCTGCTGTCAAACTACAACTCCCAGCATGCACACTTGGCTGTTTTGTAACTACCACAGAAGTAAATAGAAGATTCTCAGAGTTGTAGTTTCTGAACAGCTGGAGTGCCAGAGGTTGCTGATCCCCACACTAAACGTTTCTTTCAAAAACCTGTCCAATACAGTCATCTGCACTGATTGATAACAAGTTAATTGGTGCTTGTTTAAAGGGCTAAAGCAAACTTAACCCATTTCGTTTTTCTTCCCTGTTTTCCCGAAACCAAAACTTTTTTATTTTTCCATTCATAAAGCCGTATGAGGGCTTTTTTTTAGCGGGATAAGGCCCCATGCACACGACCGTTGTTTGTTTCCGCGTCCGTTCCGTTTTTTTTCACGGATAGGATGCTTCCCCATTCATTTCAATGGGTCCGTCAAAAAATGCGGATGGTCAACCGTTTTTGTTCCGCATCCGTGATCCGTGTTATCATTCCGTCAAAAAAATAGTGCATGTCCTATTTTTTTCACGTTTGCAGACAAGGATAGGCATTTTTACAATGGATCTGCCATAAAAATCGGATCCGTCAAAAAAAACGGTCCGTCATCCGTCTTTTTTGATGGACGCAAAATTTGCAGGAGGAGCGGACGCGGAGGCAGGCAACGGTCGTGTGCATGTAGCCTAAGTTGTAGTTTTTAACTCCTTAAGGACACATGACGTATGGGTACGTCATGTGTCCAGTCCCTGAAGATGGCGCCTGCTCCTGGCCGCTGCGGGCACCATCGCTGCGGGGGTCCGGCTGATTCCTGTAGCTGACCCCCGCAGCTGATGATCGCGGTCGGCAGCGCTGCCAACCGCGATCATTTAACCCCGCAGATGCCGTGATCAATCCTGATCACGGCATCTGCACGCGCTAAAACCGAAAGTAAAACTTTCGGCAGCGCTCCGGCTCCCCCTAGTGGTGATCGGGAGAATCGGAGCGCTGTAAGGGATAGCCTCAAGCCTTTCATTCAGCTTGAGGCTATCACTTACTATTTCCTATGGAGCCCTTGTTAGCAATAGAGCTTCATAGGAAAGTAGTAAAATGCTCATAAACTCCAATACAAGTGTATTGGAGTTTATGATAGAAGCAATCAGGTAACTGATTTATATAGGTCCCTATGGGATCTATAAAAAAATGTAAAAAAATAAATAAATAAATAAATAAATAAATAAAAACCTAAAAATTTAAATCACCCCCCTTTCCCCAAAATTAAAATAAAATAATAAAAAAATAAAAAAATACACATCATGGGTGTCGCAATGTGTGAAAACGCCCATAGTATAAAAATATAAAAATATATTTCCCATACGGTAAACAGAAAAACGGAAAAAAGCGCCCAAATGGCCGATTTGCCGTTTTTGGATCTTCATTTCCTCAAAAAAAATTAAATAAAAAGCGATCAAAAAGTCCTACACACCCCATAATGGTATCAACTAAAAGTTAAGATCGCCCCGCAAAAAATAAGCCCCCATACAACGCCATACACTTATCTACAAATACGTTATAGCGGTCAAAACATGGCGACAAAAAAAAATAATATTTTTCCCACTTTTGAATTTTTTTTCACTATCAAAACGCAGGAAAAGCTATACATATTGGGTATCGCCGGATTCGTACTGATGTGTAGAATAAAACTAAATGGTCAGTTTTATCGCAAATCAAACGTCGTAATTTAGAAACCCGTAAAACTGTGGTGAAATTGCTTTATTTTGCAATTTCACCCCATTTGGAATTTTTTTCCCGCTTCCCACTAGACTGTATGCATTATTAAATGATGGCGTTGGAAAGTACAACTTGTCCCGCAAAAAATAAGCCCTCATATGGCTATGTGAACGGAAAAATAAAAAAGTTATGGCTCTTGGAAGGCATAGAGCGCAAAACGAAAACGCAAAAATGAAAAAACCCTGTGTCCTTAAGGGGTTAATGCCACCATTTAATATGGCATACAATGTAGTGGGAAGCGGGAAAAAAATCCAAATGGGATGAAATTGTAAAAAATACTCAATTGAGTCAGTTTTATGGGTTCTCTATGCGGAAGAACTGACCTGTGCACTTCATTCTCGGGGTCAGTATGATTACAACTAGATATGAGCGAATTTCTCAAAAACTCGATTCACCAAATTTTTCCCAAAAAATTCAGTTTGATCCGAATTTATTTGTGTTAAAAAACTGCTATTCCCTGGCTGCAGAGAGCCTTTATAGTGGTGTAGAACACTGTGCCTTGCATTATTACGCATTGGGAGTCTGCTGTAGTAGTGAAACAATACTGTGAGTCAGTATGACATGCAGGTGACAGGCGTCGCTCTTAGAATCACTGCCCACTTCATTTATTTGGGCAGTTACGGGGCCAAGACTGACCAAATAACTCAAGTATGAACTCAGCCTTAGGCCCCTTGCACACAACCGTATGGCTTTTTCAGTATTTTGCGGTCCGCAAAAAACAAATCCGCAAAAAATACGGATGACGTCTGTGTGCATTCCTTTTTTGCGGAACAGAATAGCTGGCCCCTGAACAGTACTATCCTTGTCTGTTATCCGGACAGTAATAGGACATGTTCTTTCTTTGAACGGAAAAACAGAAATACGAAAATGGAAGGCATATGGAGCACCTTAATTTTTTTTTTGTGGATCCATTGAAAAGAATGGTTCCATTTACGGTCCGTATACGGAACACAAAAAACGGAACGTAAACGAAAAAAAAAAAACGTTCATGTCCAAGAGGACTTACAGGTCAATGTTAGCGTCAAGAAGAAGCACACTCCTTTTACACCGTTGGCAGCTGATTCCACATAGATGTCTACAGAACCTGTTCTATTAAACGCTTATACAAGTAGAGCCTCCCAACAGAGTGGAGAGGGTGTCAGCAGTAAGTTATTGTTGACATCACTGATTATTTTGCCTTCCTCTGATCCGTCAGAACAATAACCCCCAAAAAACGGATCCTATCTGTCTTTACTCGGTCAGCATTTGGTCAGTAATCCATCAGTATTGCTAAAGCAAAAAAAAAAAACAGGAGTGGATCTAAAACAGAGATGACACGTGAATGGAATATTTGCATGTCTTACATGTTTTGTACCCACTCCTGCTTTTGGCTACCAAATTATAAGCTAATTCTGATGCAAAATAGGGACCATTCATTCAGGCCTTACAGCTGTTACATAGACAGGATCTGTTGTGCTTCCTTCAGACAGATCAACTGATGATGTCAGCCAGGCCAAAAGCCAAATAAGTGGCCCATTCATGAAGTGGGGAGGGTGGAAACAGCATGAGAAGTCCACAGAGTGTACTTATGACATAGTGGTGAGGTGGAAGCTGCATAAGGAGACCACAGAGTGGTCCAATGACAGAGTCTGGAGGTGGCCAAAGCATCAGGAGGAGGCCACAGAGTGCACAATGTCAGTGTGGAGATGGCAGCAGCAGCATCAAGAGGCCACATTGACAGAGTGTGAAGGTGGTAGCAGCAGCATCAGGAGGGCACAATGACAGTGTGAAGGTGGCAGCAGCATCAGGAGGCCACCGGATGGCAAGGTGACGTAGTGTTGAGGTAGCAGCAGCAGCAGCAGCAGGAGACCACAGAGTGGCAAGGAGACATAGTGTTGAGATGGAAGCAGCATCAGGAGACCACAGAGTGACAAGGTGACATAGTGTGGAGGTGACAGTAGTATCAGAAGACCACAGAGTGGCAAGAAGACATTGTGTGGAGGTGGCAGCAGCGTCAGGAGACCACAGAGTGGCAAGGTGACGTAGTGTGGAGGTGGCAGCAGCATCCAGATACCACAGAGTGGCAAGGTGACCTAGTGTGGAGGTGGCAGCAGCATAAGGAGACCTCAGAGTGGCAAGGTGACATAGTATGGAGGTGGCAGCAGCATGAGGAGACCACAGAGTGGCAAGGTGACATAGTGTGGAGGTGTCAGGAGCATCAGGAGACCACAGAGTGGCATGGTGACATAGTATGGAGGTGGCAGCTGCATCAGGAGACCACAGAGTGACAAGGTGACATAATGTGGAGGTGGCAGCAGCATTAGGAGACCACAGAGTGACCCGGTAACAGACTGGGGAGGTGGATGGCAATACCAGTACCAGCTGAAGATGGTGGGTGAAAGAAGGAGCACTTGGCATCAGATGTGTGGCATCAGGTGGGTGGCAGCATCAGAATAGTAGCTGAGGCAGGTAGCCAGAAGAAACTGTTCTTTTTGTCAAAGTGTTGGTGTGGCACCATGGATAATCTAGTCTGCTGCATGAGGCATTGGTGGGTGGAAATCCTGGCTGATCCACGCCTGATTTATCTTGACGAAGGTCAGTCTCTCCACATTTTGGGTGGACAGGCAAGTTCTTCTTGGGGTAACTATGGCCCCCGCCGAACTACACATCCAATCTGATGCCACACTACTGGCCAGGCAGGGCAGCTTTTCTAGGACAAACTCTGCCAGTTGCGGCCACAAATCCAGTTTGGCTGCCGAGTAGTCCAGCACTCCAAGTATGCCACCACCTGCTGGTTTAGGTTCTGCTCTATGTCTAGCTGCTGGTGAGTAGCTTCTTCACTATGCGGGTAAAGAAAGCTGCTCATCAGCGACTCTAGACTCAGGCTGCTGCTGATGGAGCTGCCTCTGCTCCTGCCACCCCACCCCTCCCCAGCAGCCATGGCAGTGGAACGTGAGCACAGGATGTCTCTATAGTAGTTCAGTTTGTCCTCCCTCTCAGTGGGTGTAAAAAAAGGTCCCCATTTTGGACCAGTTGTGTGCGTCCAACAAGGTGGAGAGCCAGAAGTCATCCCTCTGCCGAATGGTGACATTTTGGCTGTCACTACGCAAGCAAGTGAGCATGCATTGGGCCATTTGTGCAAGTGACTTGGAGGGACTCCCTGCCTCCATCTCCACTACATACTGCCACGGTGTGTCTGGGTCCTCTGCCTCATCTTCCTCATTGCCATGTAGCTCCTTTGGCTGCTCCTTCTCCTCCTCTCCTGTCACCTGTGTAAAAAAAACACCTATTTCACTATACATTGCTTGTGCTTCAGTGTCCTCCTCCTCCTTTAGTTCAGCCCCCACAGGGCTCATGTGGCCGTGAGATCTAGGCACCACGTCTCCAGTCTCCTGACCAGCCAGATTTACCAGCATCTGAAGAAGGACATGAAGCAGTGGAATGACGTTGTTTATTCCGTAGTCCTGGTGACTGTCAAATAAAGTAGCCTCCTCAAAGGGCCTGAGCAAACGGCAGGTGTCACGCATGAGCTGCCACTGGCTGACATCGATGTTACACAGGGGAGTGCTCCTGTCCACTTGGATCATCAAAAAATAGTTTATGGCCTTTCTCTGTTCCAACATAGAGGGTGGAATTCCAACGGGTGGAAACTTCGCATATCAGCCCATTTTGAGGGAAGCCGTTCTGCCGCTGCAGATCAAGGAGGGTGTGCTTTGAGGTGTACGAGTGGCTGAAGTGCAAAGTTTCCTGGCCATTTTTAGGATGTTTTGCAGATGGGTGGAGGACTTCAGGAACCGCTTGACAACGAGATTGAACACATGTGCCATGCAGGGCGCATGGCTCTGCCCTCCTTGACACAGCTCCGACTAGTGTTGAGCGAGCATGTTTGGCCGAAACACGCAGTCAATAAATGTGCAGGTGAGTACTTCCACTCACTGTAATGCCGTAGCCATGTTGGTTACTGGCATTACAGTGATTGGCTGGCTGGAATGCGTCATCTGGTGATATAAAGCACCCAATGACACGTGCTTGGGCTCAGTCTTAGCCAGGGAGGAATGTGCTGTAGAAGGGACAGACAGTGTAGGGAGTTGAATTTTATTTTTTTGTTAGGCAGGGTTGGTGTTAGAGACCCAAAGGTCCTTTTAAGGACTATTGTATTTGGCAGCAAAATATATTATTAGCGCAATCTGCGCTAAATTGCTTGCAATTGTTAGAGACCTAAAACTCATTTTAAGGTCTATTGTTGTATCTGGCAGCAATTATATATTTAGCGCAACCTGTGCTAAATAGCGTGCAATTGTTTGGCTGCTGCAGAAAGAGACATTATTTGCGCTACATCTCCTGTGTAACATGTGTGCAGCCTAAAAATAACTGACATCCAGGGTAATTTTTCCGTAGACGGTGTCCGCTGCGGACAGTGACATTACCTGCGCTACATCTCCTGTATAACGTTTACAAATCCCAAAAATATCTGTGACATCCAGTGTAGTTTTTCCATAGGTGCTGCGGACAGTGACATTACCTGTGCTACATCTCCTGTATAATGTTTGCGCATCCTAAAAATATCTGTGACATCCATTGTACTTTTTCTGTAGACGCTGCGGACAGCGACATTATCTGCGCTATATATTCTGTTTAACGTGTGTGCATACTAAAAATATCTGTGGCCTCCAGGGTATTTTTTCCGTAGACCCTGCGGACAGCGACATTATCTGCGCTACATCTCCTGTTTAACGTGTGCGCATACTAAAAATATCTTTGACATCCAGTGTACTTTTTCCGTAGATGCTACGAACAGTGACATTACCTGCGCTACATCTCCTGTATAATGTTTCCGCATTCCAAATATCTGTGACATTGACTGTAATTTTTTCTTACCGCTGTTGACAGCAGCACTATTACCTGTGGTACCTCTCCTGTATAACGTTTCCACATCCCAAATATCAGTGACATTGACTGTAATTTTTTCTTAGCTGCTGTTGACAGCAGCGCCATTACCTGTGGTACCTCTCCTGTATAATGTTTCTGCATCCCAAATATCTGTGACATTGACTGTAATTTTTCTCTTGCAGATCAGCAGCAGGCACTCGCCCTTAATGTTTTAGATGGTCAGCTCAGCAGCAGGCCCTCGCCCATAATTTTTTCCATGGTCAGATGAGAAGCAGGCACTCGCCCCTAATGTTTTAGAGAGTTAGCTCGGCAGCAGACCCTCACCCCTAATGTTTTAGATAGTCAACTCAGCAGCAGGCCCTCGCCAATAGTTTTTTCCATGGTCAGAGCAGCAGCAGGCCCTCGCCCCTAATGTTTTAGATGGCCAGCGCAGCAGCATGCCCTTGCTTCTACTGTTTCAGATGGTCAGCTCAGCAGCAGGCTCTCGCCCATAATGTTTTAGATGGTCAGATCAGCAGAAGGCACTCGCCCCTAATGTTTTAGAGAGTCAGCTCAGCAGCAGACCCTCACCCCTAATGTTTTAGAGGATCACCAGCAGGCCCTTGCTCCTAATGTTTTTGAGGGTCACCAGCAGGCTATCAATCATAATCACAAGGGTGTGAATGATGCCCTTCTTTATGTGTAATAAAGGGTGTATTGGCGTGCCGATTCCTTGTAATTGGCATCCCTTTCACTTTATATACAATTTTCCTCTAAAATCGATTTTATCTTCTGTTTTGTGCGTATTATTATCAGTCTGTAAAATTGGCGTACTACTTGGACAACATCGTTCCCAGCAGTGACTTGGGAGTCAAAGATGAATCCAGACATCCTCTCCATGCTGTTCCTGAACCATTTCAGTGGTGTTTCCATCTCACACCGGCAAGGAAAGCAGTGGGGAGGGGTGAGTTGAATGAGGATGTGGAGGATAATGAGGGCCTAGACCCCACATGGAATCAAGTTTATCCGCGTTACGTGTGCAGTTCGGAGGAAGAGGTAGTGGACAGCACAAGAGGGAATAGGCTGCAAGACCACATCCACCAGCCCCTAGACAGTATGCCTGCTACTGTCCAACGCGCCGAGGGACAGGTCACATCAAAGCCAGCTCAAAGGTGTTTCCTGGCGTAGCAGTTCTTCAGGTAATATGCTGACGACAGTTTGCACGTCATAAATGTTCTAAACCTAAGCACCACCTACATAACCAGGCATCTAAATGCAAAGAACGAGTTGCAGTGGAGTGGACACCTGAAAACCATGAAAGATCTGAGGCTCCTCATGCTCCATATTCTGCTGCGGTTTTGGCCTCTTCCTCACCCTCTGGATCAAGAGGGCCACCTAGTACCCTGCAAAGAGAGGATGTGATAGCAACACGACCACCAGCAGCAGTGTCACCGAGCATCTCTACACTGTCCACGGAAGCGTTTAGCTCTCCATTCCCCAAACACTGGAGAGAAAGAGGAAGTACCGCACTACCCACCCGTGAGCCCTGGCCCTGAATGCTAGCATTTCAAAATTCCTGGCCTTTGAAATGCTACCATTCCATGTGGTGGAGGCGGACAGTTTTAAAAACCTAATGACAGTGGCTGTCCCACTTTACGTGGTTCCCAGCCACCCAGTCACCACTACTTTTCCAGGCGGGCCATCCCTGCCCTGCACGAAATAGTGGCGGACAAAATCCGATGTGCGCTACACAACACCATCAGTGGCAAGGTCCACATAACCACCCATACATGGACCAGTAAGCATGGGCAGGGACGTTATATCTCCCTAACTGCGCACTGGGTAAATGTAGTGGCGGCTGGGCCTGAGGTGGAAAGTGGTTTGGCGCATAGCCTACCACCACCCAGGATTGCTGGACGTTTCTTGGTGCCTCCTGTTGCCTCCTACTCCGCTTCTTCCTCTACCGCCTCCTCATCCTCATCTACCACCTCCACATCATGTCAGCATAACACCTGCTCCACCAGCTTCAATACAACCACTAGTGTTGAGTGCGAATATTCGAATAGCGAATTTTTTTTAGCGAATATCGGCACTTCGCTAATTCGCGGATATTTCGAATATAGCACTATAAATTCGCTATTTCGAATATTCATTTTTTTTTTGTTTTTTTTAGTTATATTTTTTTCTTTCCCACTTCCCAAAAGTAGTTCTTACCTGTCCTGAGGATTCCTGGCTTCCTGGCTGCTCTAGTCAGTGCCCGTTGGCGCTTCTGCCGACTTCCGTGCTCATGGAGCGTCCCCATCACCATGGGAACGTCTCCATATACTAAAATGTACTGTCGGATTTGAGGAATTACGTTGAAAACGCAATGCGATTAATTCAAGTTATATTAATCGCATTGCGATTACAACTTAGCACTGCTATCTTACATAGGCTAGAATTAACGAATATGGAATATAGCACTAGCAGTGCTAAGTTGAAATCGCAATGCGATTACTTCAAGTTAAATTAATCGCATTGCGAATTCAACTTAGCACTGCTGCTATATTCCATATTTGTTAACTTCGTTCATTCTAGCAAGCTGACCCATTATAAACCCAGCTCTAAGTTGAAATCGCAATGCGATTAATATAACTTGAATTAATCGCATTGCGATTTCAACATAATTCCTCAAATCCGACAGTACATTTTAGTATATGGAGACGTTCCCATGGTGATGGGGACGCTCCATGAGCACGGAAGTTTATGGTTGGCTTGGTAGAATTAGCGAATAGCGAATATGACGAATGTATTCGTTATATTTCTCAAAACGAAGATAACAAAGTATTCTACATCTTCGTTTTAGCTACCTAAATTCGTCATATTCGTCATCTTCGCTATAATTCTAGATATGAAACCAATAGGAAAGTAGCCTTAAGTTAAAATCGCAATACGCGATTATTTAAATCGCATATCAATCACGATAACTAGAATAATGACGAATATTCGATTTCGACAAATATGAAATGAATATTCTTTCGAATATTCGCGAATTTCGTCGAAATCGAATATGGCACCTGCCGCTCATCACTAACAACCACGGGGAAACAACATCAGGCTGTTCTGAAACTCCTCTGTTAGGGGGAAAAGCCCCTCACTGCGCATGAGCTGTGGACGACCATCGAAGAACAGACTGGTGAGTGGTGGGTGCCGATAAGCCTCAAGCCTGGTGTGGTGGTGTGCGATAATGGGCAAAATCTTGTAGCAGCTCTTGGTCTAGCCGATTAGATGCATATCCCTTGCCTGGCACATGTGCTGAATTTGGTGGTGCAGAAGTTCCAGAAAAAATTACCCTGAGATGTCAGAGCTGCTGCAGGAAGTGTGGGCCATCTGTGCGCGTTTTTGGCATTCTCACAATGCTGCTCGTCTTTCTGCGCTACAGTGTAACTTCTGCCTTCCCGCTCACTGCCTCATATGCGACGTACCCACAAGGTAGAAAGCCAACCACCACCACCCTAGGCAGGTTACCTAAGACTTGCCTTAGATATCTAGATTTAGTCTAAAAGCTAAATTTAGCACTGTGAGCGACCAAAATTTTAAAAATCTCTATTGCCTGTGCTCACTGTGCTCAGTAATAATGCCGATAAGTGGCTACAGGACTGGGTGGTGCACATACCAACCCAGGTCCTGCTATTTTCCACTGCCTGAAATCCTAGTGTGAGTTGTATACACTCACCCTATTGTTTAACTAAGCACCAGACGCTAGACCACTAAAACCAGTTAACTGCCCCCCAACATGTTTAATCAGGGGTTTGGGTAGAATTCTGTCTAGGGTGGCGATGGTTGGCTTTCTACATATATGTTTACCTATCCCCAAATAGGGTAAATTTTTTTATTATGTACCCATCTTGCACATGCTGGAGAGACTGTGTAAGCAGCAGGCGATAATTGAGTTGCAGCACGCACGGGTGAGTCGCTCCGCAGAACAGCAGCACTTCACCAGTACTCCACCAACATGGCCAGCGCTGATGACGCCATGGGGCTCTGGTATTTTGTCCAAGCTGGCTGTCGCTTGAAGGGGTTAAACAATCTGTAAATATTATGAACAGAGGCAAAGCAATGACTAAACTGAGCTCCATTAGAACTCTAGGGTGTAAACCATTGAGACCAGGGGCCTTGTTCACATTTTTTTTTTGCATATTAACAACCATATCTACAGTCAGCCGGTTAAGTATGTTATTGAGGTATTTACACCAGTGGTACCACCCTTATGAGATGCCCTCTCTTCTTTTGTATATGTAAGCCGTGTACTGGGGTGGGCTCCCCAGGATACAGCAAAGTCACGAAAGAGGAAAGCAACTCCAATACCAGCTTTTGCCAAAATAGTATTTTACTTAAACATGCCAATAAACACAACCACAAATGCTGGGAACTTACATACACCCAGCTCGAAGGCTGAGACCCTGTGCTGCACAGCGCAGCACCCTCCGATGGATGCCGGAGGAAAGCACGGTAATTTAACTACCAGCGGGCATGACTAAACATCCACACCTTACCTGTTATTAACCTAAAAAAATCAAGAACAACTGTTTGGGTGTGGGGTACGGGCTTGCCAGCGGTGCAGCACAATGGATTACAAACCTACAATGCTCTACAGTATTCCCCCTCCCATAACTGGTCTTGTAGCACGAGCCTGAGTATTCCTTCTGAGCAAAACGCCAGCCTGGTTTGAGTTTTTAGGGAAGTTTATCAGCTCTCCAGTGTGAAATGTCACTTTAAATTGTGGAGTCCTTGCAATGAACAGCCAGTAACACTTGTGGCCTGACACAAATAGAAACCCTATCTAACTAACTACAGGCCACTAGGGTTCTAGGCGCCAACACTGTGATGAGGTGCATGCACAATCTGCTTTACTGACTATGTTCTTCTCTGCATCCACTGGTGGCTGTGGACCGAACAATAGCTTCTCCAACAAGCATGCGGTGTTGCAGAGTATGTTGCTTTGCTCCTCAGCTCTCATCAATGTTCCTGGAAGCAATCCTTGTTCCTATGGACAGGATCAGGGCCTTGGACAAAATCAACTTCACTGGGCTGTAGTTCTGGTCACCGAAGGGTGCTCCCACACCTGGATGTCGATAAATTCTCCTCACACACAGCCCCTGGATCCTCTTCCAATCCATCCCCAAGGTAGCTGCTCTCTCTCTTTCTCTCCAGTCTTTTGTAACTCCACTTATGATGAATATGGAAAAATATGCAGTCTTGTTAGCTGTGTTTAAGAAACAGCGGCATCTTGTGGCCAAACAACAGAATATCAGTCCAGATATTTAACTTAATTTACACACAGCCTTGATAAAGACTAGTGTATAGCCGAAACGTAGCTGTTTTGCTTTTTGTGCATGTGTTCGCTGAGGTGAGTTCCAATAAAAAGATTCACTAGATATGCTGCCGTCATTCGTAATTTGCTGCTGCTGAGGATCTGTGGCTCCAGACTGGCTGATGCATTCTGGTGGGACCGTGAGATCTGGTGTGTGCGGCTCTACATACTTCTTTTCCATTGTTTGGCCACCTGTATTTCATTGTGTATTTTCTCAGATTTTATTAGCCCCTTACATAATTTATTAAGTTATTTATACTTTTTAAAGGCTACAGCTGACCCCTCAGATTTGTATTTCTTAAAGGCCCACTTTTTGTCATTTATTGTCCCTTTTACACTATTTGTAATCCAAGGGGTTTAATTTTATTTGCTTGTACTTGTTACCTCTAGGAATTTATTTAACCCTTTAAGGACCGGAGGTTTTTTACTTTTTGAGTTTTCGTTTTGCGCTCCCTGCCTTACCATAGCCATAGCTTTTTTATCTTTCGGTTCACATATGAGGGCTTGTTTTTTGCGGGACAAGTTTTACTTTCCAACGCCACCATTTAATATTGCATATGATGTAGTGGGAAGCGGGGAAAAAATTCCAAATGGGGTGAAATTGCAAAAAAAAGCAATTCCACCAGTTTTGCGGCTTTTTAAATTCATTTTATGCGTCATAATCTTATCTTTTTTATTGATACCATTTTGGGGTGTGTATGACTTTTTGATCACCTTTTATGTAATTTTTTGTGGAAAATGAAGCGACCAAAAATGGCGAATCCGCCATTTGGATGTTTTTTTCCGTTTTGCTGTTTGACGTACGGGGAATATTTTTTTATATTTTTATACTATGCGCGTTTTCGCACATTGCGACACCCATGATGTGTATTTTTTAAATTTGTTTAGTTTTTTAATTTTTATTTTAGCAAAAGGGGGGTGTTTTGAACTTTTATAAGTTCATGTACATCATGTACATGTACGTCCTGTGTCCTTAAGCGGTTAACAATATACTTATCCAAAGTAGATTTAAGTCACTCCCAGTTAGCATTAGTGTCACTATGTGACAATAGGTGCTCCCAGTCTATGTCCTGAAGTGCAGAGCTCAATCCTGGGAAATTTTTTAAATTAAGTGTTTTTGCCCTACCGACCCGAGTTTGTTTTTTACAGTTTAGTCGGAATAGAATTATATTCTGGTTACTAATACCAAGGATTTCATGGACAGTGATATTTATCACAAGCTCTGCATTGCTAAAAATTACTAAATCCAGAAGAGTATTGCCTCTAGTAGGATCTTCTACAAACTGGCCCATAAAATTATCCTGCAAAATCCTGATTATAGAAACCAATAACCACTAACTGTCTAGGCCTACCTGCACTACCATTCCCCCGACTACTAGTTGGGCTGTTCTCTCAGCTGTAAGGGATAACAGTATCCCCTAGGGCTGTTATTTCTGAAACTGACATGCTTCCATCATCGCCCAACTTGGCAATTTTGGCCTTCATCTTCTGGGATCCCTTTCTTCTCCCTCTAAATACATTAACCCAGCTACTTGCCTGTTCCTGATCCACCATCTGATCTACAACTTACATATCTACCCCACTAACTGCTTGCTCAGTGAGCAGCATGCTCTTCTCAAGATTGTCAATCGCCCTCAGTGACGCATTTTGCTCTTTCCAATTTCTAACACAAGCTTCCAGACAGGCAACATGCTCAAATTTTTCACAGGGGTATTCACCCTGGAAAACCTGATCCAGTCGTGCATACATATGGCAGACTGTGCGCTGAAGAAAACCTCCAATGTTTCTAGTCATTATCCCAGTTGCAAAAAAAACTATGAAGATGAAAACAAGGCTCTCTGTGCCTAGACTTGTCTTAAACTCCGGTTCTTTAACTCCACGTATTCACAAGCCCACTTACTGCAGTAAGCCCAGTGAGAGCAATGAGGTCAGAGGGTTGCTTGCGTAGTGACATTCGCATTATCACTAGGGATGAGCGAACCCGAACTGGATAGTTCGGGTTCGTACCGAATTTTGGGGTGTTCGGGACACGGACCCGGACCCGAACATTTTCAAAAAAGTTCGGGTTCGGGTCCATTGTTCGGCGATTTCTTCCCGCTTTCTGAAGGGCTGCACAGCAGCCAATCAGCTAGCGTTTTACTTCTTGCCCTAAAAAGCCATCACAGCCATGCCTACTAATGGCATGGCTGTGATTGGCTAAGTGCAGCATGTGACCCAGCCTCTATTTAAGCTGGAGTCACGTAGCGCAGCACGTCACTCTGCTCTGATTAGTGTAGAGATAGAACGCAGCTGCTGTGAGGGCGAGATTAGGCAGGGACAACTCAGCAAAAAACACCTAATGAAGTGATCGCTCTACAGCTGTAAAACATTCAACTTCTGCTAGTTAATTGCTCACTGGTTTTTAGGCTGCACAGAGCGTTTTTCTGTAACTTTTTTCTGGGGTGATCGGCGGCCATTTTGTGCCTTGTGGTGCACCAGCAGAAGCTGCCACCAAGTCCATCAATCCATCAATACTAGTGTTTTTTTTTGCTATATCCTACATCAGGGGCTTGGCTGTGCTTATTGTCACCCCTACACACTCAGGATAGAAATTTCTATATTTTATTAAAGGGTTAAATTCAATTGCCAAAGTAGCAATCCCCAAAATCTGGTGTTCCAGCTGTGGCTAGCCAAGTGTAATACTGTCTGATGTCTGGCAAAGGATAGATTTTATCTGTGGTGAAATTCAATTGCCAAAATAGCAATCCCCTAAAACTGGTGTCCCAGCAGTGGTTGGCAAAGTTTATTAGTGTCCGGAAAAGGATATATTTTGTTCTGGGGTGAACTTCAATTGCCAAAATAGCAAAACCGTAAATCTGGTGTTCCAGCAGTGGCTGTCCAAGTTAAATAGTGTCCGGCAAAGGATTTATTATTTACTGGGGTAAAATTTAGTTGCAAAAATAACAATACCGTAAATCTGGTGTCCCAGCAGTGGCTGGCCAAGTTTAATAGTGTCCGGCAAAGGATTTATTATTTTCTGGGGTGAAATTCAGTTGAAAAAATTGAAATAACGTAAATCTGGTGTTCCAGCTGTGACTGGACAAGTTTCATAGTGTCCGTCATAGTATATATTATTTTCTGAAGTGAAATTCAGTTTAAAAAATATAAATACCGTAAATCTGGTGTTCCAGCTGTGGCTGGACAAGTTTAATAGTGTCCGGCAAAGGATATATTTTGTTCTGGGGTGAAATTCAATTGCCAAAAGAACAATACCATAAATCAGTGGTTTCATCTGTGGCTGGCCAAGTTTAATAGTGTCCGGCAAAGGATATATTTTTTTCTGGGGTGAAATTCAGTTGCAAAAATAGAAATAACATAAATCTAATGTTCCAGCTGTGATTGGACAAGTTTCATACTGTCCGTCATAGGATATATTATTTTCTGCGGTGAAATTCAGTTTCCAAAATAGAAATACAGTAAATCTGGTGTTACAGCTGTAACCAGACAGTTTCGCTAGTGTCCGTCAAAGGATATACCGTATTATTTTCTGGGGTGAAAGTCAGTTGCAAACATAGAAATACAGTAAATCTGGTTTTCCAGCTGTTGCAGGCCTAGTTTAAATCTGTCTGTAAAAGGGTATATTTTTTTCTGGGGTGAAATTTAATTGCCAAAATAGCAATACCCTGAATCTGGTTTTCTAGCTGTGACTGGACAATTTCCCTAGTGTCCGTCAAAGGATAGATTTTGTTCTGTACTGAAGTACAGTTGCAAAAATAGAAATACAGTAAATCTGGTGTTCCAGCTGTGGCTGGCCAAGTTTAATAGTGTCCGTCAAAGGATATATTATTTTCTGGGGTGAAATTCAGTTGCAAAAATATAACTACCGTATATCTGGTGTTCAAGCTGTGGCTGGACAAGTTTAACAGTGTCCGGCAAAGGATATATTTTGTTCTGGGGTGAAATTCAATTGCTAAAATAGCAATACCATGAATCAGTGGTTTCAGCTGTGGCTGGCCAAGTTGAATAGTGTCCTGCAAAGAATATATTAATTTCTGGGGTGAAATTCAGTTGCAAAAATAGAAATAACGTAAATCTGGTGTTCCAGCTTTGGCTTGATAAGTTTAATAGTAAGGATGATAAGGCCTGAGCAGGTACAGGCGCTAGTCAATTGGGTGGCCGACAGTGGATCCAGCATGTTCACAACATTATCTCCCAACCAGTCTTCTGCAGAAAGCGCACAGGTCGCACCTGAAAACCAAGCAAATCAGTCTGTCACATCACCACCATACATATCAGGGAAACTGTCTGAGCCTCAAGTTATGCAGCAGTCTCTTATGCTGTTTGAAGACTCTGCTGGCAGGGTTTCCCAAGGGAATCCACCTAGCCCTTCCCCAGTGGTGGAAGACATAGAATGCACTGATGCACAACCACTTATGTTTCCTGATGATGAGGACATGGGAATACCACCTCATCGGAGTCTGCACGTCTCTGATAATGACGAAACACAGGTGCCAACTGCTGCGTCTTTTTGCAGTGTGCAGACCGAATAGGAGGTCAGGGAGGAAGACTGTGTGGAAGATGATGCAGGGGATGATAAGGTCCTAGACCCCACATGGAATGAAGGTCGTGCCACTGACTTTCATAGTTCAGAGGAAGAGGCAGTGGTGAGACCGAGTCAACAGCGTAGCCTGCTACTGGCCACCGCCACCAGGGAGCAAGCACCCCAAAGGTAGCTTCAAGGAGTTCCCTGGCATGTCACTTCTTTAAACAATGTGCTGATGACAAGACCCGAGTGGTTTGCACGCTGTGCCATCAGAGCCTGAAGCGAGGCATTAACATTCTGAACCTTAGCACAACCTGCATGACCAGGCATCTACATGCAAAGCATGAACTGCAGTGGAGTAAACACCTTAAAAACAAGGAACTCACTCAGGCTCCCCCTGCTCCCTCTTCTGCTGCTGCCTCGGCCTTTTCCTCCTCCTCGGGAGGAATGTTGGCACCTGCCGCCCACCAAACAGAGGATGTGCCACCAACACCACCACCTCCGTCACCAAGCATCTCCACCATGTCACATAGCAGCGTTCAGCTCTCCATCTCACAAACCTTGGAAAAAATGTGTAAATTCCCACCTAGCCACCCTCGAGCCCTGGGCCTGAATGCCAGCATTTCTAAACTACTGGCCTTTGAAATGCTGTCATTCAGGCTGTTGGACACAGACAGCTTCAAACAGCTGATGTCGATGGCTGTCCCAGAGCATGTTGTTCCCAGCCGCCACTACTTCTCCAAGAGAGCCGTGCCTTCCCTGCACAACCAAGTATCCGATAAAATCAAGTGTGCACTGCGCAACGCCACTCTGTGACAAGGTCCACCTAACCACAGATACGTGGACCAGTAAGCATGGCCAGGGACGCTATATCTCCCTAACTGCACACTGGGTAAATGTAGTGGCGGCTGGGCTCCAGGCGGAGAGTTATTTGGCTCACGTCATTCCGCCACCAAGGATCGCAGGGAATCATTGTTTGCCTCCTGAAGCCTCCGCCTCCTACTCGGCTTCCTCCTCCTCTTCTTCCAACTGTTCATCCAGTCAGCCACACACCTTCACCACCAACTTCAGCATAGCCCGGGGTAAACGTCAGCAGGCCGTTCTGAAACTCATATGTTTGGGGGACAGGCCCCACACTGCGCAGGAGTTGTGGCAGGGTATTGAACAACAGACCGACGAGTGGTTGCTGCAGGTGGGCCTCAAGCCCGGCCTGGTGGTGTGCGATAATGGGCGGAATCTCGGCGCAGCTCTGGGACGCACATCCCTTGCCTGGTGCATGTGCTGAATTTGGTGGTGCAGAAGTTCCTTCACAACTACCCCGACATGTCAGAGCTGCTGCATAAAGTGCGGGCCGTCTGTGCGCGCTTCCGGCGTTCACATCCTGCTGCTGCTCGCCTGTCTGCGCTACAGCATAACTTCGGCCTTCCCGCTCACCGCCTCATATGCGACGTGCCCACCAGGTGGAACTTCACCTTGCACATGCTGGAGAGACTGTGCAAGCAGCAGCAGGCCATAGTGGAGTTTCAGCTGCAGCATGCACGCGTCAGTCGCACTGCGGAACAGCACCACTTCACCACCAATGACTGGGCCTCCGTGCGAGACCAGTGTGCCCTGTTGCACTGTTTCGAGTTCTCCACCAATATGGCCAGTGGCGATGACGCCATTATCAGCGTTACAATACCACTTCTATGTCTCCTTGAGAAAACACTTAGGGCGATGATGGAAGAGGGGGTGGCCCAGGAGGAGGTAGGAGGAGGATGAGGGGTCATTTTTAGCACTTTCAGGCCAGTCTCTTAGCAGTGGCTCAGAGGGAGTTTTTCTTTCAAAAGCAGAGGCCAGGTACAAATGTGGCCAGCTAGGGCCCATTACTGGAGGACGAGGAGGACTAGGATGAGGAGGTGGAGGAGGATGAGGATGAAGCATGTTCACAGCGGGGTGGCACCCAACACAGCTCGGGCCCATCACTGGTGCGTGGCTGGGGGGGAAACGGAGGACGATGACGATACGCCTCCCACAGAGGACAGCTTGTCCTTATCTCTGGGCTGCCTGGCACACATGAGCGACTACATGCTACAGTGACTGTGCAACGACAGCAGAGTTGTCCACATTTTAATGTGTGCGGACTACTGAGTTGCCACCCTGCTGGATCCCCGGTACAAAGACAATGTGCCCACCTTACTTCCTGCGCTGGAGCATGATAGGAAGATGCGCGAGTACAAGTGGACGTTGGTGGACGCTCTACTGAGAGCATTCCCAAATGTCACAGGGGAACAAGTGTATGCCCAAGGTGAAGGCAGAGGAGGAGCAAGAGGTCGCCAAAGCAGCTGTGTCACGGCCAGCTCCTCTGAGGGCAGGGTTAGCATGGCAGAGATGTGGAAAAGTTTTGTCTCCACGCCACAACTAACTGCACCACCACCTGATACGGAACGTGTTAGCAGGAGGCAGCATTTCACTAACATGGTGGAACAGTACGTGTGCACACCCCTTCACGGCCCCATTCAACTTCTGGGTCTCCAAATTGTCCACGTGGCCAGAGCTAGCCTTTTATGCCATGGAGTTGCTGGCCTGCCCGGCGGCCAGAGTTTTGTCTGAACGTGTATTTAGCATGGCAGGTGGCGTCATTACTGGCAAACGCAGCCGACTGTCCACAGCCAACGTGAACAAGCTGAAATTCATAAAAATGAACCAGGCATGGATCCCACAGGACCTGTCCATCCCACAAGACCTGTCCATCCCTTGTGCAGAATAGACATTTATAACTACCTCCCCTTAACTATATATTCTTGTACTCCAGGGCACTTCTTTATTGAATCCTCTTTATTTTATATTACCATTATTTTGCGGGGAAGCCCAAAGTTGAATGAACCTCTCCTCCGTCTGGGTGCCATGGCCCTGAGTCTGTGAATGAGGCCTGTGGCACTGCAGGCAGACATGAATCCTTTTTGGCTGTGATGAGAACATCAACTCCCATAGCATTCCCACCTGATGCCACCCCAACCTCCTATTCCACCTCCTCCTCCTCCAAGTTGCCAATTGATATTGTTTCATTTTATTTTATTTTAAGTCATTTCCCTATCCACATTTGTTTGCAGGAGATTTACCTACATTTTGCTGCCTTTTGCAGCCCTCCCTCTAGCCCTCTCCTGGGCTATTTTACTGACTTTTTAGTGCCCAAAAGTTCGGGTCCCCATTGACTTCAGTGGGGAGGTTCGGGGTGAAGTTCGGGTCGAGTTCGGCCGAACCTCTCGAACCCGAACATCCAAGTGTTCGCTCAACTCTAATTATCACTATTCGGCAGAGGGATCAGTACTGGCTCTCCACGATGTTAGACCCTTGCTACCGGGCTAAAATGGGGGCCCTTTTTACACCTGCTGAGAGGGATGAAAAACTCAACTGCTATAGAGATATCCTATGTAGACTTCCTGCCTATGTGTGCCATCGCCCATCCTCACAAAGGTCTGACTGAGGGGACCCCCTGACCTCACGCTCCACTGCCATGGCTGCTGTATGTCGGTGGCGGGACAAGAGCAGCACCGGCTCCATCAGTGGCAACTTAAGTCTTGAGTCTCTAATGAGCACTTTTTTTCACCCGCCTACTGAAGAAAACACCTAACAGCAGCATGTCATGGAGCAGAACCTGAACCAGCAGGTGGTGGCATAGTTGGACTGCACCCTGCCACCCCAGATCCAAGATTCCCTGGACTACTGGGCAGCCAAACTTGATTTGTAGCTTCAACTGGCCTATTTTACCCTGAACAAGCATTTCTGCTGTTTTGGATGCAGACAAGCTGTGCTGTCTTATTGACTGTCTGCTCCAAATTACAAGCTGTAAGTTTATCGTGCAGGGAAGGATCACACTGACACTTTTCAGTATTAAAGCAGAATTCAGTTATCACAAGTTATCTCTGTTTTGTACCTACCCCTGTTTCCTGCTTTCAGATCCTGCGCGTGCGCACAGCCTCGGGCTCAAGCAAAGTGTGCATCAGGCCGGCGCATGCGTACTTCGCAAAAAGAAGCCGATGCCAGCAGTCCGCACAGGCGCAAAGCCTGTATGCATGAGCGGACTGCTGGCATCGGCTTCTGTTTGCGAACTACGCATCTGCCGGCCTGATGCGCACTTTGCACAAGCCTGAGCCTATGCGCACGCGCAGGATCTGAAAGCAGGAGGAGGAGGACAGAGGGAGAGGGAGAGGTGGCGCAGATGTGAAGAAGGCGGCGCTGGGCACCGAACGGCCGGGCACCATAGATCCACGGACCTCCCCTTGGGCACCTTAATTCATTGATTGACAGGTTAGTAAAACCTGTTTTTTAGCACAATAAAGCCACAAATAGGGTTTATAAGGCCACCTTAGGGATCCTATTATAACCCTGGACATGAGCATATGTTTAGCTCATAGGGGTTATATGTGGTGACAGAATCCCTTTAAATAATACGAATGCTGGGGGTCTTTTGGGCTGTCCAGAGCCTGTTTGCCATGTGTGCATACCACTGTTCCTAACAGCTAGGTCAAAATGACTTTTTCGCTAAATTACTATCTTGCTTCTGTCAGTCCCTTTCAAAGTCTGTCAACTGGATAAAATATCTATTAGCACAATGTAGAAGCATGTCTAGCAGTCAACAATCTCTCCTCAAGAGGTACACTACCATAAAGTAACCTATTAGAACCTTGATATACTGTCGGGCAGCAGGGGAACCATTTTTATGTCCTTTTGTGGTAAGACCCAGTGTTTCTTCAGACCACATCTATAACCATTTACATATCTGCCTGAGACATAACTGCATGCTGAGTTTTGCAGCAATTCATCATTTCCATCTTCAAGTGTTATGTTTTGTCAATGATTGTATCTCCAAAGGTAAGTGACAAAATAAAAAATTTAGCAGCACTTAATATTTAACTAGTCGCATACTTAGAAGGTTGATAGAAGACATAAGTACAACCTTTTTTTACTTACAACCCTAATTGATCCAAAGGAGGGCAAAAGAAAAAAAAAACTTGATTAACATTTGACCATGTTTGCCCCAGAGTAGAATTTCTTTTTCTTAAATAAGTGTAAAAATGTACTAACATACAAGCATATGATAATACTTTAAGAGTTAGAAATAATGATCAAATGTTTATGATTAAAAATGTAAAAAAAAATTAAAAGAAAAATAATAAATAATAATAAAAATGACCAATAAAAATTACAAAAGAAAAAAGTAATGAAATCCCATAAAAACCCAGAATATTACTTCTAAACAAATCCCTTTTGGTCAATACAAAAAGCTGGAACATTAGTTGTTCTTTTTACAGATTTTACAAATGACCACGAGACATTTTTTATGTGTAGAGGAAAGGTTATTTAGGCTTCAATAAAGGAAATGGTTCTTTACATTAGAGTAGTCAAACTATGAGCTGCCCTAGTAATGATAGATACTGATACAATGTCAGCATTTTAAACTATGGGATTACAATTGCTTATTCCATTCACTTGAATGGGATGAACACCTGTAATTATGCTGCACGACCGTTGCAAGCAAGAAAACACACCCGTAATCTTGAAGAGGAAACACCTCTTGCATGAGCACCATCTCTCTCTTCAAACAGGGGATTGTTGGTGCTGCTGGGAGTCGGACCCCCACCGATTTGATATTGATGACCTATCCTGAAAATAGATAATTTACACTGGGTTCACACTTGAGCGTATTTGATATGCGCGTTTAACACGTGTTTTTGTCGCGCGTTTTATGTGCGTTTTTGTGCGCGTTTTTGTCCATAGTCGTATTACGCGCGTTTGTGTGATTGACAGCAGTGTTGTCCAATGAAAATACAGCCCTGTCTATATGAAAGGTGTCCAATGAGAGAGAAATGCTGGTGGGAAATTTCATGTGTGTTGGGAGAGTGGATTGTTTGCAGTCATGGAATTCTCCAGAAGGCGACCAATTGCGGCAATTGTTGCAGCAATCCATCTCAGACGTTTGCGGCGAAGGAGAGAGAGCAGGCGACGCTTCTGGGTCCATCCTGTCATTGCCAATCGACAGGAAAGGGGACAGTTATGGGCACTGTACGAGACCCTCCGGGCCCATGAACACAAATTTTGTTCCTACACGCGGATGTCCATAACCAGGTTTGTACATATACAATAGTTATAGTAGTGGTGTTCCAATTGTGAAGGTACCAGTTTTAGTTTTTTGTTATTGTTAACCCTCACCATTTTCAGTTTCAACAGCTTTGATGAGCTCCTGGGGTTGTTGGGCACCCGTTTAGAATGTCAGGACACCTTCATGCGGGACAGTATACCACCAGCGGAAAGACTGATTATTACTTTGCGGTAAGTAGACTCTAATTGTGGCCTTATAAAGCATTTGCATTGTGTGGTGACTAGATATTACTGTGCCCTTTGTTATTTTCTACTGGTGGTTGTGACGTTTGAGTGTTTGTGCGGGGGGGTATTGGATGTGTATGCTTTTTAAACTTGGCATATAGAGACCATACATACATAGTTTACCCACGTTTTTCCATACGGAACCACTCACTTCGAAATAAGAGTCCCAAAAACTTTGCGAATGTTTTTATTTTTGGGAAAAGTAATAACATCTTACAGTTCCTCAAAAAATGCGCAAACTGTGTTTAACAAAATCAACATAAATATCGTACTTTTTAACTTAAAATTATTAGGTAATTTTCCTATATTAACAATGAAGGTCGAACACCCCTGATGCACCAAATTATGTACAGTATGCTATTTCTCAAAGGTTTTGGTATTGTGGGAAGGCAAAATGTGGCTCTGGATCCCGCATGGCCTCTCTCATTCCGCCTGATTGATGGGCAAGTTGCATTTGAGTGGTGGTGGAGGTGTTGTGTGTGCCATGTGTCATGAGGGTGTGGTATGTTAGTTTGTGGGTATGTTTGTGATGTGTATGTGTGAGTGGTTGGTGGATGTTGTGGTGGATGTTGTGGTTGATATTGTGGTGGATGTTGTGGTGCATTGTTGGGCTGTGTGATGTCATAATGTGGAATGAAGCTGTCTAGGCCCCTTGTTAAGGTATCCCTCGCTTCTGTTATGCGACTTCTGGGCACTTGCTGCTTTTTTTCCTCCAAACTAAGTAAGAAAAGGGCATCACTAGAGAGTTTGGGTGCTGGATGGGCAAGTGCATCCAGGCATGCAATTAGCCGGTCCTCTTAGCGATCTGGTCTTCTCCTTTTTGGACGGTGAGTCCGAATGTTTTCGGTTTCCACGACAGGTGGGGCAGGCTGTGTGGGGGTTTGGAATGGAGGGATGGGATCGGGTGGAGGAGGACTTAGTGGCCCGTAGACGCACAGGCCTCACTGTCCCTGGTGGCCTCCTCCTCTTCCTTCTCCTGCTGTTGACTTTGCGACCAGCTACTATCGGTGCTGTGAACATGAAAATATTCATAAGTATGTGCAAGATATGAAAGTGAATGCATGTCATACCACACCCTCTCCTGCACTGGACTCACCTACCCATTTCAGTGCATGGTATTAGAAAGGCCATTTGCTCCGCATGGACATAGCTGGACTGTGCACTTGGCGAAGCTATTTAGCTACCGGCCAGTCTTTGATCAGTCTTCACTACACCTTCCTGATAGGGAAATCCACAGCCAGTGTGATTGTTAAGGAAACCTGCATCGCCATTTGGCATGTCCTTCATGCTGCTGTGATGGCCCAACCAAACAAGGAGGAGTGGCTGAAAATTGCGGATACTTTTCAGCAAACATGCAATTTCCTGAACTGTGTAGGAGCAATTGACGGCAAACACATCCGCGTTCTGAAGCCAATGAGGAGTGGCAGTCAGTTCTTTAATTATAAAAAATACTTTTCTGTTGTTCTTTTTGCGGTATGTGATGCTAACTATTGTTTCCGTTACATCGATGTGGGTTCCTATGGCAGCAGCTCTGACTCTGATTCTGTTTTTGGGCATTCTGACTTTGGTCAAATGCTCATTACTAATGCACTTGACCTTCCCGGGAACACCACACTGCCTGGCACCACTTATCCGTCTATGCCATTTGTTTTTGTTGGTGACGAGGCATTTGCTCTAGGTGAGCATCTTATGAGGCCATACTCCAGCTGTGGTCTCTCCATTGCGCGGCGTGTTTTTAATTTTCGTCTGACAAGAGCACGCAGGGTGGTGGAATGTGCATTCGACATATTATCCAACAAATGGCGAGTTCTGCACTCACCCATACATCTAAAATTGGAGACCGCCATCTCGGCTGTGAAGGCAGCATGTGCTCTTCACAATTTTGTCAGGCAAAGGGATGGTTTCAATTTTGAGGATTCTTTGAGCCATTCCATGGAGAGTCCGATTCGCAACGGTGTTCGTGGGACCACACGTGGTGCCGCCATTCGGGACCACTTCACTGCATATTTCATGTCACCACAGGGGGAGTTACCTTGGCACATGCAAGCCATATAAATTTATATTATTTTGTATTTTTCTGCTGCAAAGATTGTTTCTTTATCTTTAAATTTTCTGTTTTGTTTGTTTATTGTAATGGCTGAATTAAAAGATTTGAAGAGTGAATTTGCCATTTTTTCACCTATATAGTGCCCCTTGTAGAAGCCCCAATAGTGCCCACCAATACTCGTCCATTAACAAGGGAAAACAATGTGGGCGGAATTAGGGATCCCATTTATGTGCCCAATACTGGTACTGTAGACATACAATCCCCTATAATGTGCCAGTGCTGCAATAGCCCACAAGCACAATAATGTTTCAACGTAGACAATATCCATATCAACTTTATAACACAAATCCGCACCACAAATGTAGGCCAACATTTGAATTTAAAATACATTTCCAGATTGGAACAGCGCCGTCAGGCGAAACACAGTGGAAGCGCAAATTGAGCATACTGGGCCACTACATTGTGCCAGAATGTGGGTGAAGGGGAACCATTGACTGGCCATATACTAGAACAGGGATGGTGAAGCTGCGGCCCACCAGCTGTAGCAAAACTCCAACTCCATGCATGCCTGGACAGGCTACAGCAAGTAAAATACAGCATATTGTGAGTTGTAGTTTGACAACCGCTGGAGGGCCGCAGGTAGAGCTGGGCTGGACTATTACATATAGTTTTTACACCAGTGCACACAAGGAGTTTCTTTTTACACTCAGAACACACATGTAAATACCTTTGCCTTCTTTCCCTGTTTTGGATAATCTCTTCCACTGTGGCCAGATGTTTTGTCCAATGTTCTCCTATGCCTGCTGCCTGCTTCTCCTGTTTTTGTATTTTGCATCTTGGATGTCATACAGACAGTGTTTTGCCTGCACAAGCCTGATCAGTGTCTCACTATCACAGCCTGCTTCCTCCATCTTGGTCAGGCTAGACATTTGCCTCTCACTAGGGTGTGGCCTTTTATTGCCTGTTGCTATGTGCCAAACGTGCATTTGTACGCGCGTATTTCTGGTCACAAACGCGCAAAAGAACATATTTGTGTGTTCCTATGCAATCCTATGGGCCCAAACGCACGACAAAACGCCCCAAAGAAGCTCAAGAACTTTTTTGAGCGTAGGGTGTTTTTCAGCGCATTCAACAGCGCTGTAAAATGCTCAAGTGAGAACCAGGGCAATAGGGAAGCATTGGTTTTCATGTTGTGAGCGTTTTACAGCGCGTTTGAATGCGCTGTAAAACGCGCAAGTCTGAACCCAGCCAAATATAAACTCACTGCACAACCCCTTTAATTGTTTTTGTAAAATAAGACTTCAACAATATACTGACATTCGTTAAATTCTGTAATTCTATAAATTTTTTGATTTAATATCTGTGATTTTCCTGTGATTGACAGTATTCATAAAGACAACCTCACACACAGACTTTGAAGATGTAAGATTTTCTTCTACAAAATATTGTACTTTGTCTTTTCTTTTTTTTTTTTTTCCTTAAGCTTTGAAGACGTGCGAATTTTCCTTCCTAATGTTTTACCTCTCAGTTCCAGACATCATAGAAACAGAAAACCTATTTTCAGAAGATTATTCCTTTTCATGCCAGAAACAACATGGAAAAGCTCCATCTGCAGGATAGACCCTGGTTCTTTTGGTATCAAATAGCCTTAAAAATGAGAACAGAGTGCTACAAATGTTGAATGAGGTTCAAAAATATATCAAAGAGGTATTTACACATCAAACAAAGGACATAAATGTTCAGCACAGTAAACCTTGTACGGAAGATCAATATAGTTTACACCATTTACTTTCTCAAACAAATTCTGTCTTTTATTTAGCGCCATACACCCTGCTATATAATTTCAAATCACCCCATCTACAGCTAAAGAGCTTGTTTAATTCTTATTGGTTTTAGGGGACATCACAAAAAAAATTATCTACCAAAAATGGTACATTTACTTTCTAAAGTCCTAGCACTGCACATTCAACACATTTGATAATATCCCTCAATAACCAGAGTACTGACTCAAGGGGAAATAAAACCTTCCAGCCCTTTTTAGATTGTGTTTCCAAAGTTAATGAAATGAGTTCTAGGTTGCATTTATAGTCCCATAGCACGAGAAAGAAGAATTGTTTTTTTCTACTGAAGTAACTTATCTGTTTTATACATATGTAATACGGATTGCTTTCTAAATGGATTTTGTTGTAAAAATACACAGCTGAACATTTACTTTAATATGCTGTGGGTGGAGAAATGCATTGAGGGATGCATAATATGTAAGGATATTTTGCCCTTGAGAAATCCATGTAATGCACCATTCATTTAGGAAAATACTTACTTTTTCCTTACAATTGACTTTTTATGATGAGATGCCACATTGTTTTATTTAAATCTTTCTAAGCTTGTTTACGTATTATTTTGGACCCGACTAATGAATAGAGTTGCAAGGTCAAACACATTGTTTTGTTCATATAAAAGATGGAAGCATACCCAGCAGATGTCAATGCTACAACAAAGTTAAATAGATGGATAATAGGTAGATAGATAGGAGAACGATAGATGACAGATAATAGGTAAATAAATACATATGTAGCTAGATAGATAGATAGATAGATAGATAGATAGATAGATAGATAGATAGATAGATAGATAGATAGATACTGTAGATAGATAGATATGGGGTAGAGAGATTGAAATAGATGTTTTTCCACAATGTACCAAGACAAATAAAAGCCACAAAGGAATACAATAAAATTGCAGTAAGTTTTAGTGATTTTAAGGCCAAATTTACCACTGAGGCAATGAAGGTCCAGGTCTCCAAATGCAAACATGGTGGCTATCAACACGTCTAGAATTATTATTTCAAGTCAGCCAAATGAATAATGCTGAATCTTTAAGTCCCACAAGAGTCAGGATTTTACTTTTATCTCAGATTGTAAATAACCAACAGAACTACAACTGTATTTTTGTTGTGGATAGCTGATGTAGGACTTGAACTCCCAGTGTGGTCTGTCTGGCTCTGCTCCTCCTGTGAGGTGGGACACAGCCAAAGAGATTACACTAAGAGTTGTAGTCCTACATTGACTATCCACAATTGTACATATTGTTATTTATATATAAATATAAATACAAATTTACACTCTGAAATACAAAGTTAACTTATCCTTTAGAACTGCAGTTCTCATGGGACTTAAAGATTTATCATAATGCATCTGGCTGGGAGTAATAGTTTCAGAACACCTGGTTGAACAGAGTTGGGCAGATTTTATGAGTGTGTGGTATAAGTTACGTTTTGAGGTGCACCCTGGTACTAAGGTTCCCTGGCTGTGCTGCAATACTGACCTGTCACTCATTTTCCTCCTTCCAGGATTCCTTAGAAGGACTTTTTCTTATGTTATCCAGAAGCTCTGGGATACAACATGCATCCTATTATTAAGCTTCTGAGATGAGCATCTCTCCTACACAAAAACATCACATTTCTGGCATTGAGTTGGAGATCATATCAATTTATGGGTGACATGTCCACCATCAAGGCTCCTTTAAGTGTTTCACCCAGCAGTCTCAAAATTCTGAACAGCATGTCTGCCTAGTTCGGCAATAATGCGTGAGATGCTTTGTAACATGGCCCTTTTGCCATTCAGGCCAATAGACAAAACTCAGTGGGAGTTATAATGCCAGACATATGTCTTGTAATTCAGTTTTTCCACACACAAGAAAGGGTGCGCTCACATTTGTCTGGTGAACCGGCTTAGCTTCCCTTTGTCATTGTGTCAAATCAAAAAATATTGACTGCAGACTGACTGATTCTGCCAGAAGACAAGAAGAATAGCCTTGCATGCAGCTCTATTTTCCTCCATTACGGAGTTTGTTGGGTGCTTTTTGTAAATTCTTTTTATCTGATCTATATAGCATTTTATCTAGTCTCAGGATACTGTTAATATTTACTTATATTAAGAAAAAATCAAATAAACTGCTATGGACACTTGCTAGATATGAAAATAAATGATAATATAATAAAGTATCATATAAAGTGGATTTAAATATCAGTTAATTCATGCAGACTTTAACGGTAAAACTCATACTTCTCTTGGTGAAGGAGGAGACTAAGAAGATATTGGAAGAGAAAAGAAGATGTTTGCGCTTCATAAATTGAAATCTATACATGTAACCAGTAATTTTGTATGAAATAAAAAGCTATGAAGATGTTTCATCTATTAGTCGTGAGTATGACATAACTCAATAAACAGCAGTATGAATTTTACTTTTGAAATCCACAATTGCAGGAGAGTAGAGCTCCTTTTGTGGACTTATCGATAGGTGTGGTTGTATTTTAGATTATGTTCAAACAAGTAGATAGAAAAAAGGAACAAAGATGAGACAGCACTACCTATGGAGCAATGTCCATTAATCCAATGCATGGCGATGCAGAGTGACGTTTCGACTCACAGAGAGTCTTTATCAAGCATGCTTGATAAAGACTCTCTGTGAGTCGAAACGTCGCTTCTTTTTGGTGGAATAAAGAGTATGGATTAAAGAAATTGGAGTGCTGAGATTTTTGATCGTGTTTTGTGCAGACAAGTGGATAACCATATGCTTCTCATGAAGAACCAGAGCGCCTACCAGACATAAGTTGAGACAGTGAGGTTAGGGGAAAAGTAACATCAGGTATGAAAATTACCAGACATGAAAAGACTGTATGTAGAATAGCATTTTTTTTTACGATAAATAAATTTTTTACTTTACTGGCCAAGTAAAAAATAGTTAACCAGATACATAGTAAATAGGTATTGTGTTTTAAAAAATGTCTGTTCAATAGCCTTTAAATAGAAATGAATTTTATTAATATACTTTTTTCTTTGTTGTTATTCTCATAATCTCCAAAATGCTGCAATTATATATATATATATATATATATATATATATATATATATACATGTATATGAAAAAAATGGACTGCACTCCAAAAAACATCCAGTTCAAACGTGTAGTTTTATTCACCCATAGTGGAACAGAGCGATGTTTCGGCTCAACATGAGCCTTTCTCAAGCATTGAAACACAGTGAGTTAAAAGCATTATAAAGGTGTTCAAATGAACATCAGTGAGTGAATGATTTAAATACATAATTAGTGACATATAGTATAATAATATAATTTCTATGTGCATACTAAAACATGATCATTTCCACTCTAAGACCATATAATGATATACTAAGTCATATGTATATAAAATATATGTACAACATGTGCAAATATCGCATAAAGTATAATAAAAACATATACCATAAACCATTGTATTCATGTGTACATACTTACTCCAATCAGTGTCAGGTGCTGGTGGGTGTCAGTGATATTAAGGAGAGGAGGAGGCACGGATCGTTCCCAGATGGATGATGGCGTCCACATTGTACAAACATAGTGTACCTGTCGGGTACACTGAGCTTGTCACTGAGGCGTTGCGTCCTCACAAAAGGCTGTATATGGGCGGCACATGCGCTCTCTCACATTCTGACTGGAAAGGCCATCGTGGAGAAGGGCACAGGGGTCCCTTAGCTATGGATAACCAGCAACATAAGCATTTTGTAATAGATTATTTTATGCTCACATTAATAATGGTCAAACGTATTGTGGGCAGATCAAAGCCACTGTGAGGGAATATCACTGATGGCAGAAGAGATGGAAACTCAGCCCTCTCAGACTGGGTTATCCACCTGCGTGGGGGGGGGGGGGACACCATGGGTGATGGCATGTCAGTGCCAGCATCCGGGGTTACCTCCAATCTCTGTCATTATGTGGCTGAGGAGGGATCTCCTCCCCAATATGCCCAGAAATCGACCAAGGGACCAATATATATTGAAAAAGCAGATGTATTATACATAATATCCACACGTAATACAGCCAATGATGTGCGCTAAACACAAAAAAAAAATAATAATAACTTTTATAAAGAAAAAATGTGGAAGTTATTCATCACAGCCGGGTGCAATCCCTGTCAAATTAGTAACTCCTCTCTGAAGTGTGCGTGAATATCTAAAACAAAAAAGAGACAGAAAAGTTAGTTAATATAACCAAAAAGTATTTCTCACTTTATGTCAATAAACTTCATCATTCAACAGTCGGAAGCATCATGCACAATACAAGCAGACAAGGGCAAAACCTACGTATGTATACCATAACTCCTCATCTATAATCTATGTTTAGGCCATTAGGATGTAAACTATTCAAGGTGTGGATCCAGTACAATTCTCTTTTTTTGAGAAGGAACAAACGATCTCCACCCCTTCTTGGCATTATAATCTGGTCTATGATCCAACATCTTAAATCACTTTCCTTGTGTTTCCGGGAAACAAAATGTCGGGGGACCAGCAAATCAGTGCGATTTTTCCTAATAGTGTTACAATGGTAATTTAAGTCGGTGGAAGTCTCACCGATGTACAAGAGATTACACATAGACAACATAAGAGGATTCACAAGTGAGGTGGAATTTAATAGGAAAAATGTGTCCAGTTATAGGGTGTACAAATGACCTAGCTTTGCAAATATAGCGGCAATTCACACAGCCCAGGCATGGAACACGTCCTATGCCTGACTGGGTGAATCTGGTCTGTATAGAAGCTTTTTTGGGGCCAACGTCAGCTTTTACTACCTGATCCCTAGTACTTCTATTTCTACGGTACGAGCAGAGTGGAGGAATTCTGAATTCAGGTACGTCTCTTTATAAGGGAAATTCCATCTCACTTGTGAATCCTCTTATGTTGTCTATGTGTTATCATGTCCTTGTAATCTCTAGTACGTCGGTGAGACTACCACCGACTTAAAAACCAGGTTAAATAACCATCGTAACACCATTAGGAAAAATCGCACTGATCTGCCGGTCCCCCGACATTTTGTATCGGTATATATTCGCCATATATTCAAAAATTCGGAAATTCTAAATCTCTAGTCATTATTTTCTGATTGCAAAAATTTGCATAAAAAGTCACATAAAATTTGCATAAAAAATTGCATAAAATGTTAATACAATGTGCATAAACTGGCATTTAAGATACCTTTTAAATACCAGTTTAAGCAAATGTTTATGCGAATATATTTTGCGATATTCTAAATAGTCGCGGATTCTCGAAGTGCTGATATTCGCGTTTAAAATTCGCAATTCGAAAAATTCGTAATCAACACTATTAATAACCCCTATATCTAGTGGTTGATCCGCCGAAGTTATGAAGAGGCGCAGGCCTCTACATAACTTCTGTACATCCAGCACAGTCTAAATGTAAGCCAGCTTCCTAGCTGGCTTACATTTAGACTGTTTTCTACGCCTAAAAAAGGAGTAGAAAATGATGAATAAGACGGGCCTGCTAGCCCGTCCCCTTCCCTGCCCACGCCATACCCACTTTTTTAGATCTGGCGTGAGTGGGTAAAAGTCGCAGATTGCTGCGCCACAGTTAGTATTAGTATTTCAGGATAATAAATGACCCCCTTAGTTTTGCAACAAAGAGTTCAGCTCCATTGAAGACATCATCAAGACATCATCAAGGTAAGATGCTACCATTACATCTCTTTGTATCATATTGGCATTGGCCAAATGACATTTCGGGCATTGCTGGATAGGAGCTGGATCATTTGTTGGCACGACTCTTGGTGACTGTCATTTATTTTGTCTTTGTATATCTTTGTTTATATATCTTTTATCATACAGTAGTTTAGTAAACTCTGTTTATTCACCTAACTCGTGTTAAGTCTATTTTTCCCTGAACCTCAGATTCCATGATAATACATTTTGGTACCAGACCAGTAGTGGGGATTGGTAAAAAAAATATGCTTATTGTTTATAAGATGATACAAAGAGTTGATTTAGTCTGGTTTTCTATGAATGGAACCCCAGGCGTCTATTAGACAAAGGAAGGGTGACATTTAAGCTGTCACATGGGATCTCTACAGGTGGCTAAATATATATCTGTAGAGATCATTGACACAATCTGATAGTCTGCAGGAACTTTGACAATTGAAAGTCTACCGATTCTAGATATTGGAGTTCATCCAATAGTTAATAATGAAAAGTGCCCAGATGTTTAGGGAATATCATGAAAAAATGGCTGTGTGTGAATGCATTGTTGAGTTATATGAAGGCAAACAGCAGGGCCTCTTTAGCTGTGTGTGATGCCGAGACAAAAGAATGCAAGATAGCAAGTAAAGTGTGTGCACATACTAACAATAAGGCATATTAACAGCAAGGAAAAAGTGAATGCATAAATTGAGGTACTGAGTGTGTGAAGAGGAACCAGTTACACTCTTATAATGTTTTATGTGTGTTATATAATGCCCATGGGTGTTTTATTTTATTGGAGCTCAGATGTTTGTGTGAGATGGACCCTTTGTCTGTTCAATTGTATGTTGAGTATTATGTTTGTTACTCAATGTATTTGAACCGTTGATCTGAACTTATACAGTGCTAAGGAGACAATGACTGGAAGATGGAGGATCACACAGCCCCACCAGGAGGTGAGGACTTATATGACATAGAGGAGAGGGAAGACTGGACAATACAGGACACAAAGAACACATTCTGCTCCTTCCTTAACTACAAGCCCCTCCCATGAAGAACAGATATTTTGTTTGAGGTGTGTCAACTGTACTGTGAATATATATATATTATGTTATGTGTTCTTATGGGAAAGGACAAAGTTTTTAACTAATGATGATATAAAATAGGGAAACTGGGTACATCCGCAAACAAAATATCAAAGGATCTAAAGTATGGGTATGGGGTGGGTTGCGATGCGTCTCCTTTCTGGGGTATAGGGGGTGGAATCAGGACTAATCTTTTACCTAGAAAATATATGAGTTGATTGAAGATGGTTAGGATACTAACCTGGAATGTTCGGGGGCTTGGAGATAAGTTAAAAACTCAGGCAGTCTCCTATTTGATTCGGAGACACTTACCTGCGATTGTTGCTCTTCTGGAGACTCATTTTGCTCAGGGAAAAATATCACTCTACTTTTACTAGTTTATTAGACTGGTAGACAGAGGATCACACAGCCCCACCAGGAGGTGAGGACTTATATGACATAGAGAAGAGGGAACAGTGGACAATACAGGACACAAAGAACGCATTCTGCTCCTTCCTTAACTACAAGCCACTCCCATGAAGAACGAAGATTTTGTTTGATGTGTGTCAACTGTATTGTGAATATATATTATTTTATGTGTTCTTATGGAAAAGGACAAAGCTTTTAACTAATGATGCTATAATATTAGGAAACTGGGTACATCCGCAAACAAAATATCAAAGGATATAAAGTATGAACCAATATATAATACTGAGTATATTAGAAGATTCCTAAATAAATGTGAAATATTAACACATAGACGACCCACGCCATACATGTACGGCACTGCTGGGGGTGACTTAAGGACCAACACTGTACATGTCTAGCACTCTGATCAGGCAGATGCAGGCGCTGCGCCCATTCCATCTGAAGCAGGGGTCTGGCTATTACTGACAGCCAAACCCCTGCTGTATCCACCAGCATCTGTAAAAACATCAATGCCGGCATATTAACTCCTTGTATGGGCTTTTATCCCATTTACTGCCTGCCCAGCAGTGACAAAGGGCCAATGGCTGTTGAGACAGCCCGATGCCTTACAAGGCACCGGAGCCTGTCAGCTACAGGAGCCTATGAGATCAGGTGGGTTTTATAGGCACTCTGTCGGTGTAATACTGACAGTCAATGCACTACAATACACAATTTATTGTAATGCATTGTAGAGGGAATCAGACCCCCAAAAGTTGAAGTCCCCTAGTGGGACAAAAATAAAAAACTAAAAAAAATCAAAAAGGTGTCTTACAAAATAAATTAAAACTAAATAATCCATAATCCAGTCAATTAAAATTGTGAAAAATAGAAGGAAAAAGAATAATAGACATATTAGGTATCGTCGCGTCCGTAATGACCAGCTCTATAAAAATATCACATGATACACCCCGCCAGTCGAACTTTGTAAAAAATAAAAACCATGCCAAAGCAGCCATTGTTGATAACCTTGCCTCGCATAAAGTGTAATACCAAGCGATCAAAAAGTCGCATGTATCCCCACATAGTACCAATGAAAATGTCACCAATAGTGTTGAGCGAATCAAAGTACACGATCCGAATTTCAGGATAAATTCGATTTGCGTTGAAGCCAAATTCCCTTGTGCTACGTTGTAGTGAATAAATATAATCTGAAATAGTGCAAAAAACTAAAAAATCATACTTACCTCATCCATTTTCTTGCAACGGGCTGGCCACTGCCATCTTGCTTGAAGATCTTGCACGAAATCCCGTGCACAGTGACACATGACATCAACACACCGGCCAGCATGATGATTCCATCATGTGCTGTGAGAAATTTTGCGGCATGAGGAAGAGGTAAGTATGATTTATTTTATTTTTTTAATTTTACAATCTGTTATTTGTATCAGATGCTACAATAATGTATGAACGCGGCATTCAAGGGTTACAATGAGGGGGGTGGCGCAATTGCCACTCCCTTTTATTGCACCAACTACTGACAAAGAAATACGCTTTTTTGCGCTTTTTTCTTGCGCTTAGGATTATGATTAAACCTGCAATACCCTTATAAATCAGCATGGAGGAAGGAGGGATAAGAGATTGTGCTAGACAAAGACTGTACTTTTAGTAAGAGTGACTGAAACCAGGAAACTTCATGTTTATATCCTGGTATGAAACGCCATGCAGTCGTGTGTACAGACCACCAAGAAATGGAGAATTGACTTTGATACTTGTGAGTTTTGGGAGAAACCTTTAATATGATAGGCTGATGCCACTGTCTTTATTGAAAAGACAAGGTCGAAGAGAGTATTATCCTAAAGTCAAGATCAAGAAATGGGACCAGCAGATGTTGAGGTGTAGAGATGAGCGAACACCTGGATGTTCGGGTTCGAGAAGTTCGACCGAAAATGTTCAGGTTCGGGATCCGAACTCGACACGAATTTTATCACGAACCCGAACCCTATTGAAGTTAATGTGGACCCGAACTTTTAGGCACTAAAAAGGCTGTAAAATAGTCCAGGAACGGGCTAGAGGGCTGCCAAAGGCAGCAAAATGTAGGTAAATACCCTGCAAACAAATGTGGATAGGGAAATGAATTAAAATAAAATAAATAAAATTTAACCAATATCAATTGGAGAGAGGTCCCACTGCACGGAATCATGCGTAATATCACTCAACACTGGAAAAGGCCAATTTCAGTTATTTCGGCCCCAGCACCCAGACAGAGGAGAGAGGTCCCACAGCAAGGAATCATGCGTCATATCAACCACCACCGGAGAAGGCCACTCTCAGTTATTTCGGCCCAGCACCCAGACAGAGGAGAGAGGTCCCACAGCAAGGAATCATGCGTCATATCAACCACCACCGGAGAAGGCCACTCTCAATTATTTCGGCCCAGCACCCGGACAGAGGAGAGAGGTCCCACAGCAAGGAATCATGCGTCATATCACCCACCACCGGAGAAGGACACTCTCAGTTATTTCGGCCCCATCACCCAGACAGAGGAGAGAGGTCCCACAGCAAGGAATCATGCGTCATATCAACCACCACCGGAGAAGGCCACTCTGTTATTTTGGCCCAGCACCCAGACAGAGGAGAGAGGTCCCACAGCAAGGAATCATGCGTCATATCAACCAACACTAAAGAAGGCCACTGTCAGTTATTTCGGCCCAGCACCCAGACAGAGGAGAGAGGTCCCACAGCAAGGAATCATGCGTCATATCAACCACCACCGGAGAAGGCCACTTTCAGTTATTTCGGCCCCACCACCCAGACAGAGGAGAGGTTCATTCAACTTTGGGTTGCACCGCAAGATCATGGTAAAGTTAAAATAATGAGGATTCAATAAAGAAGTGCCCCGGAGTACAAGAATACATGGTTGAGGGGGAGGCAGTTATAAATGTCTATTCTGCACAAGGGAGGGACAGGTCCTGTGGGATCCATGCCTGGTTCATTTTTATGAACATCAGCTTGTCCATATTGGCTGTGGACAGGTGGCTACGTTTGTCAGTAATGACACCCCCTACCGTGCTGAATACATGTTCAGACAAAACGCTGGCCGCCGGGCAGACCAGCACCTCCAAGGCATAAAATGCTAACTCTGGCCACGTGGACAATTTGGAGACCCAGAAGTTGAATGGGGCCGAACCATCAGTCAGTATGTGGAGGGGTGTGCAGACGTACTGTTCAACCATGTTAGTGAAATGCTGACTCCTGCTAACACGTTCCGTATCAGGTGGTGGTGCAGTTAGCTGTGGCGTGGAGACAAAACTTTTCCACATTTCTACCATGCTAACCCTGCCCTCAGAGGAGCTGGCCGTGACACAGCTGCGTTGGCGACCTCTTGCTCCTCCTCTGCCTTCGCCTTGTGCTTCCAACTGTTCCCCTGTGACATTTGGGAATGCTCTCAGGAGTGCGTCTACCAGCGTGCGCTTGTACTCGTGCATCTTCCTATCACGCTCCAGTGCAGGAAGTAAGGTGGGCACATTGTCTTTGTACCGGGGATCCAGCAGGGTGGCAACCCAGTAGTCCGCACACGTTAAAATGTGGGCAACTCTGCTGTGGTTGCGCAGGCACTGCAGCATGTAGTCGCTCATGTGTGCCAGGCTCCCCAGAGGTAAGGACAAGCTATCCTCTGTGGGAGGCGTATCGTCATCGTCCTCCGTATCCCCCCAGCCACGCACCAGTGATGTGCCTGAGCTGTGTCGGGTGCCACCCCGCTGTGAACCTGCTTCATCGTCATCCTCCTCCACTTCCTCCTCATCCTCCTCGTCCTCCAGTAGTGGGCCCTGGCTGGCCACATTTGTACCTGGCCTCTGCTGTTGCAAAAAACCTCCCTCTGAGCCACTTCTAACAGACTGGCCTGAAAGTGCTAAAAATGACCCCTCATCCTCCTCCTCCTCCTGGGCCACCTCTTCTTCCATCATCGCCCTAAGCGTTTTCTCAAGGAGACATAGAAGTGGTATTGTAACGCTGATAACGGTGTCATCGCCACTGGCCATGATGGTGGACAGCGGCGATGCAACAGGGCACACAGGTCACACAGGTCTCGCACGGAGGCCCAATCATTGGTGGTGAAGTGGTGCTGTTCCGCAGTGCGACTGACGCGTGCGTGCAGCAGCTGAAACTCCACTATGGCCTGCTGCTGCTCGCACAGTCTCTCCAGCATGTGCAAGGTTGAGTTCCACCTGGTGGGCACGTCGCATATGAGGCGGTGAGCGGGAAGGCCGAAGTTCCGCTTTAGCGCAGACAGACAAGCAGCGGCAGGATGTGAACGCCGGAAGCACGCACAGACGGCCCTCACTTTATGCAGCAGCTCTGACATGTCGGGGTAGTTGTGAATGAACTTCTGCACCACCAAATTCAGCACATGTGCCAGGCAAGGGATGTGCGTCAAACAGGCTAGTCCCAGAGCTGCAACGAGATTTCGCCCATTATCGCACACCACCAGGCCGGGCTTGAGGCCCACCGTCAGAAACCACTCGTCGGTCTGTTGTTCAATACCCCGCCACAAGTCCTGCGCGGTGTGGGGCCTTTCCCCTAAACATATGACTTTCAGAATGGCCTGCTGATGTTTACCCGGGCTGTGCTGAAGTTGGTGGTGAAGGTGTGTGGCTGACTAGATGAGCTGGTGGAAGCAGAGGAGGAGAAAGTCGAGTAGGAGGAGGAGGCTACAGGAGGCAAAGAATGATGCCCTGCGATCCTTGGCGGCGGAAGGACGTGCGCCAAGGAACTCTCCACCTGCGGCCCAGCTGCCACTACATTTACCCAGTGTGCAATTAGGGAGATATAGCGTCCCTGGCCGTGCTTACTGGTCCACGTATCTGTAGTTAGGTGGGCCTTGCCACAGATGGCGTTGCGCAGTGCACACTTGATTTTATCGGATTCTTTGTTGTGCAGGGAAGGCACGGCTGTCTTGGAGAAGTAGTGGCGGCTGGGAACAACATACTGTGGGACAGCCATGGACATCAGCTGTTTGAAGCTGTCTGTGTCCACCAGCCTGAATGACAGCATTTCAAAGGCCAGTAGTTTAGAAATGCTGGCATTCAGGCCCAGGGCTCGAGGGTGGCTAGGTGAGAATTTAAGCTTTCTCTCCAAGGTTTGTGAGATGGAGAGCTGAACGCTGCCGTGTGACATGGTGGAGATGCTTGGTGACGCAGGTGGTGGTGTCGGTGGCACATCCTCTGTTTGGTGGGCGGCAGGTGCCAACGTTCCTCCCGAGGCGGAGGAAGAGGCCGAGGCAGCAGCAGAAGAGGGAGCAGGGGGAGCCAGAGTGAGTTCCTTGCTTTTAAGGTGTTTACTCCACTGCAGTTCATGCTTTGCATGTAGATGCCTGGTTATGCAGGTTGTGCTATGGTTCAGAACGTTAATGCCTCGCTTCAGGATCTGATGGCACAGCGTGCAAACCACTCGGGTCTTGTCATCAGCACATTGTTTAAAGAAGTGCCATGCCAGGGAACTCCTTGAAGCTGCCTTTGGGGTGCTTGGTCCCTGGTGGCGGTGGCCAGTAGCAGGCGAACTCTCTTGGCGGCGGCTGGTCTGCTTTTGCACCCTGCTCCCTCTTTTGCTACGCTGTTGGCTCAGTCTCACCACTGCCTCTTCCTCTGAACTATGAAAGTCAGTGGCACGACCTTCATTCCATGTGGGGTCTAGGACCTTATCGTCCCCTGCATCGTCTTCCACACAGTCTTCCTCCCTGACCTCCTGTTCGGTCTGCACAATGCAGAAAGACGCAGCAGTTGGCACCTGTGTTTCGTCATCATCAGAGACGTGCGGACTCCGATGAGGTGGTATTCCCATGTCCTCATCATCAGGATAAACATCAGTGGTTGTGCATCAGTGCATTCTATGTCTTCCACCACTGGGGTAGGGCTAGGTGGATTCCCTTGGGAAACCCTGCCAGCAGAGTCTTCAAACAGCATAAGAGACTGCTGCATAACTTGAGGCTCAGACAGTTTCCCTGATATGCATGGGGGTGATGTGACAGACTGATGGGCTTGGTTTTCAGGTGCCACCTGTGAGCTTTCTGCAGAAGACTGGGTGGGAGATAATGTTGTGAACATGCTGGATCCACTGTCGGCCACCCAATTGACTAGCGCCTGTACCTGCTCAGGCCTGACCATCCTTAGAACGGCATTGGGCCCCACCAAATATCGCTGTAAATTCTGGCGGGTACTGGAACCTGAGGTAGTTGGTTCACTAGGACGTGTGGCTGTGGCAGAATGGCCACGTCCTCTCCCAGCACCAGAGGGTACACTAACACCACCACGACCGCATCCGCGTGCCTTACTAGATGTTTTCCTCATTGTTACCATTCACCAAGCACCACAATAAGGAAAAAAATATTTGGCCCAATGTATTGATTTCAAATTCAGGCCTTTTTTTACAGTCACCTAACACTATCTGCCTATTTGTTTATGTAGCATATTACACTAATCCAGGCACAGCAGTAACCACTGATTTAGGGGAATATCTCTTTTAGGGATAGTATTTAGGCCCTAGATGAAAGGTATCCTTTTATGGACAGATTTACACTTGGCCTGCAACAGCTGGGACACCAGATTCAGGGTATTGCTATTTTTGCAAATTAATTTCACCCCAGAACAAAATATATGTTTTGGCGGACACAATGAAACCTGGCCTGCAACTGCTGGGACACCAGATTCCGGGTATTGCTATTTTGGCAAATTAATTTCACCCCAGAACAAAATATATGTTTTGGCGGACACTATGAAACCTGATCTGCAACAGCTGGGACACCAGATTCAGGGTATTGCTATTTTGGCAGATTAATTTCACCCCAGAACAAAATATATGTTTTGGCGGACACTATGAAACCTGGCCTGCAACAGCTGGGACACCAGATCCAGGGTATTGCTATTTTTGCAAATTAATTTCACCCCAGAACAAAATATATGTTTTGGCGGACACTATGAAACCTGGCCTGCAACAGCTGGGACACCAGATTCAGGGCATTGCTATTTTGGCAAGTGAATTACACCCCAGAACAAAATAAATGTTTTGGCGGACACTATGAAACCTGGCCTGCAACAGCTGGGACACCAGATTCAGGGTATTGCTATTTTGGCAATTGAATTTCACCCCAGAACAAAATATATGTTTTGGCGGACACTATTATAATTTGCCAGCCACAGATGAAACCACTGATTTATGGTATTGCTATTTTGGCAATTGAATTTCACCCCAGAACAAAATATATGTTTTGGCGGACACTATTATATTTTGCCAGCCACAGCTGAAACCACTGATTTATGGTATTGCTATATTGGCAATTGAATTTCACCCCAGAACAAAATATATGTTTTGGCGGACACTATGAAATCTTGGCCTGCAACAGCTGGGACACCAGATTCAGGGTATTGCTATTTTGGCAAATTAATTTCACCCCAGAACAAAATATATGTTTTGGCGGACACTATGAAACCTGGCCTGCAACAGCTGGGACACCAGATTCAGGGTATTGCTATTTTGCAAATTAATTTCACCACAGAAAATAATCTATCCTTTGCCAGACAGCAGACAGTATTATACTTGTCTAGCTAAAGCTGGAACACCAGATTTAGGGGATTGGTGTTTGGGCAATTGTATTTAACCCCTTAATAAAATATAGAAATTGCTATCCTGAGTTTCTAGGGGTGACAATTCGCACAGCCAAGCCCCTGATGTAGGATATAGCAAACAAAAACTAGTATTGATGGATTGATGAACTTGGAGGCAGCTTGTTCTGGTGCACCATAAGTCACAAAATGGCCGCCGATCAACCCAGAAAATAAGTGACAGAAAATCGCTCTGTGCAGCCTAAAAACCAGTGAGCAAGTAACTAGCAGAAGTTCAATCATTCACAGCTGTAGATCGATCCGTTCATTAGGTGCTGTTGCTGACTTTACCCTGCCTAATCTCGCCCTGACAGAAGCTGCGTCCTCTCCCTACACTAATCAGAGCAGTGTGACGTGCGGCGCTACGTGACTCCAGCTTAAATAGAGGCTGGGTCACATGCTGCACTTGGCCAATCACAGCCATGCCATTAGTAGGCACGGCTGTGATGGGCTCTTAGGTCAAGAAGTAAAACGCTAGCTGATTGGCTGCTGTGCAGCCCTTCAGAAAGCTGGAAGTAATCGACGAACAACGAACCCGAACTTTTTTTAAAATGTCCGGGTTCGGGTCTGTGTCCCGGACACCCCAAAATTCGGTGCAAACCCGAACGATGCTCGAACTGTTCGCTCAACACTATTGAGGTGGTAACGTGATGACGTGGGACTTAGGACTCGTTGCTCCTCCATCCTCCCGTCCTTCCTCACCGCCCTGGCTCTACATGTGCCGTTTGGCTTGACTGCGGGATATCCATCTTTCTAACCCCGCTTTCTGTATCTGCGGACCGTGCTCTAATGCCTGTCCTCCTGCTTCTTACCTATGCTGCTGTTGGTGCTAAAGGTTTGCTCCGTTCCTGCTGGCATCTTCTCTGATTCGGCTTTCCTGCTGATACCTGACTGTCTCTTTCCCTCCTGGTCTGCTGCCTTGATTACCTTTGCTCCTGCTGATCGTTGGCTCTAATCGTTAACAGGACTCAGGTTTGAAGAGAAGAAGTTGTGAACCCCGACTGTTTCCTCCTGTGCTGTGCCTCCCCCCCTTGCTCCCTCCTCCTGTTGATTATTTTTTAACCGCAATGCCCTCTGTTGTGCTTGTCTTCCTGTTTTAGTTGTTATCCCCTCCTCCTGTGATCCACCCAGTTTTAATAGTGAATGCTCTCCTCTTGTTCCCCTGAATCTTAGTAGATACCATTTTTTTGCAATCGAGTGAATTGGCTTCAACTGGATGAACTTTAATATAGTATCTAAGAAGAAAGGAGGGTAGGATAAGGAAGAAAAAAAATAAAATAAAAATAAATGGGATTGAATAAAATCGTAACAGAAATAAACAAGGGAAGTAAACAACAACAGAGAGGGGGAGAATATAAAGGGGAGTGAGCTTTTTTTTTTTAAATGTCCCCAAACAAAACAGGAGGTCAGGGGATCAGTCATCATTTAAAATGGGGTAAAGATCAATAGAGACTGTTAAAATTGATCAATTTCTTAAGCCCCCTAGTGTAACCACCAGAGCAGGACAAAAAGGCATAAATGAAGTGAATATAAAAAAAACTTAGGAAATTAACCTGGATGATGGTACTTTGGTGGAAGTGGCGGAGGGTGAGTGGCGGAGGATAATCTCTCTTCCCCACTAAATTAAATTCTGATGGCAGTTAAAAAAAACGGGGACTTAATACACGATATCTCAACTCAGCTTGGAGTAATACAGACAGACGTGGTCCCGATAAAGGACAATGTTAAGAGGATAAGAGACAGAGTTACAAGCATAGAGAAAACGGTCGGGGTATTAGAGATAGAGGTCAAAATGCTTAAGACTGAAACTTCTAATTTGAGATCAGAGATAATTTAAAAACAAAGATTGTGGAATTAGAAGACAGATCACGACGATCCAATGTGAGAATTGTTGGTCTACCAGAGGGTATGGAGGGAGATAATCCGGCTGTTATGATTCAAGACGTAATTCTGGAGCGGTTCGGAAGGGAGCATTTCTCGCCATCATTTCTTGTGGAAAGAGTACATCGAGTTCCTGGGGGGAAAATTAATACCTGGAAGGCATCCGCGAATACTCCTCGCCAAGTTATTGGTCTCAAAGGATCGGGATGTGATTCTGAGAAGGGCAAGATTATACTCCTATTCTTTATATCAGGCAATTCAGACGGCACTCCAAAATTTTGGAGTGCAGTCTGAATTTCCTGATATACTTATCATAGTTCCGAGAGGTGGAGCTAAGAACATACCTGACGTGCACCTATCACCAGTCAGCAACAGATTGAGTGCTGTGATCATCTCCAGTTTCGTGTACTCCTATTCTTTATAATGGGAACAAACTATCCTTTTTTCCTGATTTTTCCAAGGATATCCAACTTTAGAGGCGAAGTTATACTGAAGTTAAAAAACATCTCCAGAAAAAGGATATTAAGTACTCACTTGTCTATCCGGCCAAATTACATATTGTTTTTAATAGTGAAACACTTTTTATTTATACGGCTGACCTTGTGATAGATTGGCTTGATAGAAATAATATTTGACTTTTTTTTTTGGTGGGTTGGACATGAGGAGGGAGTGAGGTCATAGCTAAGAGTTCTGCTGCAGGAAGGTGGTGGATCAGTTGTGGGATGGCGGCTTTGGGAGGGGTTGGGTTCTGGGGTGGGTTGCGATGCGTCTCCTTTCTGGAGTATGGGGGGGGGGAATTAGGACTAATCTTCTACATGGGCAATACAAGGGTTGATTGAAGATGGTTAGGATACTAACCTGGAATGTTCGGGGGCTTGGAGATCCCTCGATTGGGAGGGCACTGGGCTTCACAGGTATATCACTCTACTTTTACTAGTTACTCCAGAGGAGTGACAGTCTTAATACATAAGCAGATTGATTTCTTGTGTTTGGCATCCGCTATTGATAAACAGGTAAGATATGTTTTTCTTTATGGAAGGCTGGTGGGGAAATTATGTATCCTGGCTTTTATTTACATCCCTCCTCCTTTTTCTATGCTAATACTAAATTCATTGTTAGCTTTTGTGGATCAGTGGCCAGAATGTCCTACTATAGTAAATGGGGATTTTAGTTGTGTGATTTATCCAGAGATTGACACATTGGTACGTTATTGCCAGGAATCTGGATTTGTGGATATATGGGGACACTTGGCAAGAGGGAAAAGAGTCTACTCCTGTGTTAGCAAGTGGGCAGTTCTATGTCTAGGATAGATCTGGCCCTGATAAATAAAGATTGTATGGGACTCGCTTAAAGCCTTCATGAGGGGGGTTTTCATTAGTAATATTTCCAATTTGAGAATATTATACGCATTGAGGGAGAACGAATTGGAGGTAGCAGCAGCTGTCGGAATGTCCGAGTTTGTCAGGAATAAAACAGAAACAAAAAGGCGAGTTATGCAGAGGACAGGTCAGGCTTATTCTGATTTTCTTCTGGATAAAGCTCAACAACGGCTTTTTTTAGAGGTCAAAAATACTTTTCTGAATCGGGTCGTCCAGGGAAAATGCTAGCTAGAGTGATTTCCAACCAGGATTTAAAAAAAACCTATAAGTAGTATTTGATCTGCAGAGGGTATTATTGTTGAAGGACAGGATTACATACAACAGGTTTTTATGAAATACTTTTCTGAATTGTATAAATCAGATAATCTCCACTCTGATGCAGCGATTGATTCAAATTTGGAGTCCATCTCTCTTCCAGTTCTTACAGGTAGTCAGAGAGAAGCTCTTAAAACTGATCTTTCCATTCAATAGCTGGAGGAGGCAATCAAGGCTTGCTCAGGAAATTCATCTCCTGGATTGGATACTCCCTTATGAATTTTAGTGTAAGTATGGGGAGAGTGTCCTCCCTTGCTTACTAAAGGTATTAATGGACTTACTAGAAATAGGCGTTCTCCCCGAATCTATGACCAAGGCCGTGATTGTATTTTATTATATTGAAGAAAGGAAAGGATAAGGACACTTTGGATTTGGGTTCATATAGACCTATTTCTCTTCTCAACACCGATGTTAAGCTTTTTTCCAGGATTCTTGCTACCAGGCTCTCCAAGGTAATTTCATCAGTCATACACCCTGATCAGAGTGGATTTATTCCTAATAAGGGCACACATCATAATTTACATCTACTTGCTACTTTGCAATCCTACGGGGGAAGGGGGGGGACTCCCCCTCCATCCTGTCTTTGGATGCCTCTAAGGCCTTCGACAGGGTGGAGTGGGGGTTCCTGTGGAGAGTGCTGCACAAGATGAGATTTGGAACTAGATTGGTTAATATAGTTAAGCTTTTATACAGATCCCCTACTGCGAGACTTAATATAAACGGGGTCCTTACAGGGAGCATTTCTGTAACTAGAGGTACCCGGCAGGGTTTACCCTTTCACCCCTGCTATTTGACATATATATTGAGGCCCCTGGCTGCTAAGGTGAGGCAAGACCCCCAGATCCAAGGATTTGGGGTTCTAGGCACAGATGATCGTATCTCTTTATACGCAGATGATATCTTATTTTATTTACAACAAACAAATACTATACTTTCAAGAGTTATCCAAACGGTTAATGCCTTTGGGGAGGTCTTGGGATTAGATAAAAATTTGGATAAAACTACGCTTATGCCTCTGGATAAGCTTGATTTCCCTAACGAGGGTCCCTTAGGTATTATGAACATTTTGGATTCCTTTGAATACTTGGGTATTATAATTACTCCCAAGGTTGAAGATTTTTCACTGCTTAACCTTTTGCCTTTAATACACAAACTCAGGTCCAAAATAATGATTTGGCTTCGGCTTCCATTATCAAGAGCCGACAGAGTATCCCTTCTAAAGATGGTGGTTCTCCCCCAGTTACTCTATGTTTTTAGGAACTCACCAGTATGGATAGAAGATAAGTTCTTTAAATTAATTGAAATAATTTATTAATGATCTACTTTGGGGGAGAAAACGTGTAAGGCTTAAATTGGATCATTCCTATAGGCCCCTGGAGGTTAGAGTTCTTAATCTTCCCTGCTTCAAGGGCTACTTTTTAGCTACACAGCTGTGTTGGTTTCGTGAATGGAAAGATAATCCAATCCTTAACCTCTTAAGGACACAGGATGTACGGGTACGTCCTGTGTCCGGTCTTTAAAGATGGCGCCCGCTCCTGTCCGATGCGGGTACCATAGCCGCGGGTGGCCGCCTGCTTCTTGAAGCAGACACCCGCGGCTCATGTCTGCGACTAACAGCGATGCAGATCGCGGACATTTAACCCCTCAGATGCCTGAACGTGGCATCTGAGCGCGCACAAACCGAAAGTTTTATTTTCGGTTTGCGCTCCGGCTCTCCCGTGTGGCGATCGGAGGAGCATTCTCTATGAATGAAACCCAGGCTGCTGCATAGTATTTCCTATGGAGCATAACCTGTAATAGACTCCTTAGGAAATATACGATATTCTTATATATTCGAATGCTATTGCATTGGAGTATATGAGAATAGCAATCCGATCATTGATTGTTATAGTTCCCCATGGGAACTATAGGAAAGTGTAAAAAAAAAACAGTTCAAATCACCCCCCTTTTGCCAAAATGAAAAAAAAAAATAAATACACATCATGGGTGTCGCAATGTGCGAAAACGCCATACTATAAAAATCTAAAAAAATATTCCCCATACGGTAAACAGAAAAACAAAAAAAAGCGTCCGAATGGCGGATTCGCCATTTTTAAACGCTTCATTTCCTCAAAAAAAATTAAATAAAAGGTGACCAAAAAGTCATACACACCCCAGAATGGTATCAATAAAAAGATCAGATTACAATGCAAAAAATGAGCCCCCATACAGCTCCGTGCACATAATTATAAAAAAATTATAGGTGTCAAAATATGGCGACAAAAAAGTAAAACAGATTTTAGTAAGTAAAACTATACATATTAAGTATCGTCGGATTCATACTGACCTGTAGAATAAAATTAACTGGTTAGTTTTATTGCACATCGAACGTCGAAATTAAAAACCCGCAAAACTGTGGTAGAATTGCTTTATTTTTTGCAATTTCACCCCATTTGGATTTTTTTTCCTGCTTCCCACTACATCATATGCAATATTAAATGGTGGCGTTGGAAAGTACAACTTGTCCCACAAAAAACATGCCCTCATATGGCCATGTGAACCAATAAATAAAAAAGTTATGGCTCTGGGAATGCAGGGAGCACAAATCGAAAACGCAAAAAATAAAAAAAAACTCTGGTCCTTAAGGGGTTAAAACCCTGGTGAGGAGCTCCCCATATGACAATCCTTTTACTCTATTGGAATCTGGTCAGTTAGTTAATTCTTATATGGGCTTTAAATAAGCAAGGAAATTGGTTATGAAATCATGGGATACTCTAAAATATTGGCTGGGCATAAAGGGTTCATTGGATTGCACTCCCTTATGGTATAATTGTCACTTACAAATTTTGAATGAAGTGGGAAAAATAATATTTTATATGTTTCAGAAGTGGTAAGAAATGGGGATATTCTTTCTTTTTCGGATTTAACCTCAAAGAGAAAACTTATTGAAACCATCCTGGTTTAGGTATTTACAGTTGAGATCTGCACTTAAGAGTGTTAGGAAAAAAGAATTGCTTGAGATTGACACTACTACACGTTTAAACACCTTGATAGGTAATTTGAGGCAAAAATATAATAGTTCTTTACTCTATAAAGGATTAATTAGAGCGCAATTTAATAATATAAGCTCTCCTGGACGAATGGCATGGTAAATTGATTGCCCGGCGATTAACCCAGAAGAATGAGATAATATTTTGTTGAATTTGAGATTAGTTTATTTTAATTTTAACCATGTAATGGTTCAGTTCAATATTATACATATACCTGTATTACATGTTACACCTGTTTGGCTTAAGAGATGTGGTGTGAGGAATACTTCCAATTGTCCACGTTGTGATGTCCCAGATGCAGATTATCTGCATATGTTTTGGTTGGATGGAGAGTTGAAATAATATTGGGGTGTAATTTATAAATGTATTACCCATAAACCCGAAAGTTCGTATTTCGTATATGGTGGAATGTTGTGTGTTGGGAGACCTCTCTAAGGTATTTGGGGTTAAAAACATTTATTGACGTATTTCTGTACTACAAGAAAAATATATACGCAGTTCACTGTTGCCGTTATTTGTGGTAAAAGCGTTTAGTGGCGTATTTAAGTACAAAAATATATGCGCAGTTCACTTCTGCAGCTATATGTGGTGAAAGCGTTTAGTGATGTATTGCTGTACTACAAGAAAAAAATATACGCAGTTCACTGTTGCCGTTATTTGCGGTAAAAGCGTTTAGTTGCCAATTTAATTACAAAAAGAAAAATATATACACAGTTTACTGCTGCAGTTATATGTTCTTGAGATCGTTTAGTGTCGTATTTCTGAAGCGAGCTGTCTGTCATTCCCATCTTCTGCTGGTTCAGATGTTCCTACTCCTCCTCCTCCTACAACTCATCAGTCATTCTGTCAGCAATCGAACACCAAAGCGATTGCCAAGAGACAGCAGTATGCGTGCACACATCCGACGGCGCAGAAGCTGAATGTGCTCCTGTCCAAGTTGCTGGTGCTGCAGTTGCTCCCTTTCCAAGTGGTGGACTCTGCACCTTTCAGAGATCTGATGGAGGTGGAGAGTCCCCAGCCATCATTTCTTTGTGAAAAAAGTAGTACCAGCCCTGCACAAATATGGAGAACAGAAGGTGGGCCAATCCTTGAGCCTATCGGTGTCTGCCAAAGTGCATGGCAGCGCCGACATGTGGAGCTGTAACTACTGTCAGGGACAGTACATCTCCTTTACGGCCCACTGGGTTAATGTGGTTCCTGCACAGCCACACCAGCAACTTGGCCAGGTCACGCCGCTTCCGCCTCCACGTTGTCACGCCGTTGGTCCAGCGACTTCGTCTGCCTCTGCCTCCTCATCCTCCACCATATCCTCAGCCTCCACTGCAGGGACAAGTGACAGTGTGACCCCAGCATACCACATGTGCAGGACACGGCGGTGTCACACTGTTCTGCACCCCGTTTCCCTGGGTGAACGGAGTCACACAGGGGAGGAACTGCTCCGTGTGATTAATCAAGAAATCGAATCCTGTCTTTCATCGACAACTTAAAATCAGAACCACGGTGACCGAAAACGGGAAGATTGTGTAGATGCATCAAAGAAGGCTGAACCATGCGCCCTGCACGGTACACGTGTTCAATCTGGTTGTCAAGCAGTTTCTGAAGTCTTCCACCCATCTGCAAGACATCCTAAAAATGGCCAGGAAACTTTGCATGCACTTCAGCCACTAGTACACCGCAAAGCACTTCCTTGAGTTACAACGGCAGAACGGCATCCCCCAACATAGGCTGATGTGCGACTTTTCCACCCGTTAGATGTCCACCCTCCAAATGTTGGACCAACTATATGAACAGAGAAAGGCCATCAATGAGTACTCCCTGTGTAACTTCGATGTCAGCCAGTGGCAGCTCATGCGTTACACCTGCCGTTTGCTCAGGCCCTTTGAGGACGTCACATTATTTGTCAGTAACCAGGACTACGGGATGAACGATGTCATTCCATTGCTTCATGTCCTGGAACAGATGGTGATAACAATGGCTGGTCAGGGGAGACGTTGCGCCTAGATATCACGGCCACATGAGTCCTGTGGGGGCTTTACTGGGAGAGGAGGAGGAGGAAATGCGTAGCAAAATGGATGTTTTTTCTACTCAGGTGACAGGAGAGGATGAGCAGGAGCAGCCACAGGAGCTACAGGGCGATGAGGAAGACGAGACAGAGAACCCAGACACACCGTGACAATATGCAGTGGAAATGGAGGCAGGGAGTCCCTCCTAGTCACTTGCACAAATGGCTCGCTTGCGTAATGACAGTCGAATTGTCACCATTCAACAGAGGCATGACTTATGGCTCTCCACCTTGTTGGAACCTCGCTACCGGTTCATAATGGGGGCCTTTTTTAACACCCACTGAGCAGGATGACAAACTTAACTACTACAGAGACATCCTATGTAGTCAGTTGGCCGCTGCCTATCTGCGCCATTGTCCATCCTCTCGCAGGTCTGACCGGGGGGGCCCTCTGCGCTCACATTCCACTGCCATGGCTGCTGGGGAGGGTTGGGGTGGAAGGAGCAGTACCCGCTCCATCAGCAGCAGTCTGAGTCTACAGTCGCTGATGAGTAACTTTCTTCACCTGCATAGTAAAGAAACTACTCACCAGCATCAGCAGGTAGACCTGGAGCAGGACCTGAACCAGCAGGTGGTGGCATACTTGGACAGCACTCTGCCAACCCACATTGAAGATCCACTGGACTACTAGGCAGCCAAACTGGATTTGTGGCTGCAACTGGCCGAGTTTGCCCTGGCCAGTAGTGTGGCATCAGAGCGGGTGTTTAGTGTGGTGGGGGCCATAGTGACCCCAAGGAGACCTTACCTGTCCACCTACTATGTGGAGAGACTGACCTTTGTCAAGATGAAACAGGCGTAGATCAGCAAACATTTCCACCCACCAATTCCTGATGAATTTGATTAGATCACCCATGCCGCCTCATTCAATCCTTGAAAAAGAGACCGGTTTCTTCTGACTACCATTCTTCTGACTACCTGCCTCAGCTACAACTCTGATGCTGCCACCCGCCTGTTGCCACCCATCTGATGCCAAGTGCTCCTTCTTTCACCCACATACGTCAGCGGGTTCTGGTATGGCCACCCACCGCCCCACTCTATCTCCGGGTCACTTTGTGGTATCCTAATGCTGCTGATGCTACCATCTCCACTCTATGTCACCTTGCCACTCTGTGGTATCCTGATGCTGCTGCTTCCATCTCCACACTATGTCACATTGCCATTTTGTGGTCTCTTGATGCTGCTGCTACCATCTCCACACTATGTTACCTTGCCTCTTTGTGGCATCCTGATGCTGCTGCTGCTGACATCTCCACACTATGTCACTTTGCCTCTCTGTGGTATCCTGCTGCTGCTGCCATCTCCACACTATGTCACCTTGCCACTCTGTGGTATCCTGATGCTATGGCTGCCATCTACACACTATGTCACCCTGCTAATCTGTGGTATACTGACACTGCTGCTGCTGCCGCTATCTCCACACTATTTCACCTTGCCATTTTGTGGTCTCCTGCTGCTGCTGTCATCTCCACACTACGTTACCTTGTCAATCTGTGGTATCCTGATGCTGCTGCCATCTCCAGACTCGGTCATTGTGCCACTCTGTGGCCTCCTGATTCTGCTGCGACCTCCAGGCTGTCATTCTGCCATTCTGTGGCCTACTCATGCTGCTGCCCCCTCCAGACTCAGTCATTATGCTACTCCATGGCCTCCTGATTCTGCTGCCACCTCCAGATTTGGTCATTGTGCCACTCTGTGGCCTACTCATGCTGCTACCACCTCAACACTCTGTCATTGTGCCCCTCTGTGGCCTACTCATGCTCCTGCCACCTCCACACTTGGTCATTGTGCCACTCTGTGGCCTCCTCCTGATGATGCTGCTGCTGCCGTCACATCCAGACTCGGTTATTGTGTCGCTCTGTGGCCTACTCATGCTGCTGCCACCTCCAGACTTTGTCATTGTGCTACTCTGTGGTCTCCTCATGCTCCTGCCACCTCCAGACTCTGTCATTGTGCCACTCTGTGGCCTACTCATGCTGCTGCCACTTCCAGACTCGGTCATAATACCACTCTGTGGCCTACCCATGCTGCTACCGCCTCCACACTTGGTCATTTTGCCACTTTGTAGCCTCCTCCAGATGCTGCTGCCGCCACCTCAAGACTCGGTCATTGTGCCACTCTCTGGCCTACTCATGCTGCTGCTACCTCTCCACTGTGTCATAGGTCCACTCTGTGGACTTCTCATGCAGTTCCCACCCTCCGCACTTCATGACTGGTCCACTGTTTTGGCTTTCAGCCTGGCTGACATCATCATTTGTTTGACCTTTCTTCTCATCTGTCAGAAGCAAGGAAAAATGAGACTCACAATGGATCCTGTCGGTGTAGTAGGTGTAAGGCCTGTATGGTCTCATCAAAATTGGCTTATGATTTGGTAGCCAAAAGCAGGAGTGGGTACAAAACACATAAGACATGCGAATATTCCATTCACATGTCATCTCTGTTTTAGATCCACTCCTGTTTTTTTGGCATTAACAATACTGATGGATTATTGAGCAAATGCTGACTGAGTGAAGGCGTATGCTCTACAAACAGGATTCGTTTTTTGTAGGTTATTGTTCTGACGGATCAGAGGAAAATTAATCAGTGACGTCAACATAAACTTACTTCTGACACCCTCTCTACTCTATCAGGCGGGCTTTACTTGTATAAGCGTTTAACAGAACATGTTCTGTAGACATCTATGTGGAATCAGGTGAAGAGGGTGTAAAAGGACTGCACTTCTTCTTGACGCTAACATCTACCTGTAAGGCTGAGTTGATACTTGAGTTATTTGGTGAATGCCCAAAAAAGTGAAGTAAGCAGTGATTCTAAGAGTGACCCCTGTCATCTGCATGTCATACTGATTCGCAGTATTATTTCACTACCACAGCAGACTCCCTATGCGTGTTACTGCAAGGCACAGTGTTCTACATTACTATAAGGGCTCTCTGCAGCCCAGAAAAAGGCATTTTTTAACTCAATTCGCCACAAAAAAAAATCGGCCGAATTTTTGAAAAATTCGTTCATCTCTAGTCAGAAGCAAAGAAGATTCTACCTAAAGAAACTCTTGTTAGTCCAACATACATCCTGTTTTTTGTTTGTTTTGTTTTCATTTTTTGGATAAGTCCAGTGGTGTCAAGGTAGTTTCTTTTTAAATAATTAGGGGCAGTATTCTTTAATTAATAGGGTTGATAGATTATGTAGAATAGTTAGTAAACTCTCTTTCTGCACCTAATTTGTGTTAAGTCTATGATGTTAGTGATGACAAAATGTACAGTGTTGCTGAATGTGGTGCCCAACCGTTTTTGTCAGAGGGCCGCACTAGACATGATATAAATTTCATGGACCAGAACCAGGTAGCTTTGCCAGGAAGAAATGCAAACACTGTGAGGGGGCACGTGTGAGTATTACTACTGTAAAGAGGCAAATATCTGCACATTTTTTTCTGTGAAGGGGCACATCTGGGCATTAGCCCTGTGAAGAGGGCACATCTGGGCATTACCCCTGTGAAGGGGACACATCTGGGCATTACCACTGTCAAGGGAGCATATCTGGGCATTACAACCTTGAGGGGGCATATCTGGGCATTACCACTGTGAAGGGGGCACATCTGGAGATTACCACTGTGAAGGGGCACATCTAGATATTACCGTTGTAAAGGGTGCACATCTGGGCCCCCTTTATAATGGCAAAGCACTCTTTGCTGCCTTCACAGTAATGATGCCCATTGTGCCCCCCATAGTAATAATGCCCATTGTGCCCCCTTAATAGTAATAATGCCCTCTGTGTCCCTTTGTAGTAGTAATGACCTCTGTGCCCCCTTCACAGTAATAATGCCCTGACACACACACACACACACCACAGTGGGTGCTTTTTTTTTTAAACTAAAACAGCAGCAGGCTCAGATCGGCTACAGTTTATATTTGCACACACACTATCTGTAACACACAACACTGGTGGTCACTTCAATTCACTGCAAGGCACACAGCCGTTTTCAGGAGGACTTGGGAGGATCACTGGATCGAGCGAGTGGCTGCAAAGATGGAAAGTTTTTTCCTACCTTGAGTAGGGTGAACCGCGGCCGGCGGCAAGCATACAAGTGAGTGAGATGGGTGTGTGCACACTCCCTGACTCAGAGCACACACGCTACTTCATAGTCTGACCCCCCTGCTGTAGTGCTGCCCACGTGACCTCCCATCCTCTGTCACTGCTGGCTGCGCTCATCCCGCCTGAGCCATTCAGTTAATGATTCACTGAATGGCATTGGCTGGCCAAGATACGCTCTCACTCACAGTTCGCTGCCTGATGCCAGCGGCACTGCACCCCCTGTATAGCTGACAGCGCCGCAAGCTCTGCCCTCGGTCACTGAACGGGCCGCATGACACAGCTTCGCAGACCGGATTTGGCCCACGGGCCGTAGGTTGGCATCACTGTACTTTATAAATGATTAAAATTAAATGATACATTTTTAACTACAACAAAAAAGGTTGGAAAGTGTTATTGTTTACCATTTCAAATGTATTGAGCCTCATATCGAACCCTTTAACATTTAAGTATCTTCATTTCCAACAAATTTGGTCTGCAACACATCTATTTTAATATGCAGCTGAGAGAAATTATCAATGCTGGGTTTAATGTAGCAAATGCAAATAATATTGGCAAACCTAAAATATTAGCCTAATCATAAATTACCATTGGACTGGAAATAAACAAACATTTTACATGGAATCTGCATATATCAAGCAGCACAAGTTGCATGTGAAAGCCCGATATCTGGGCAATTAGTATGCATCAAGCCTTAGCAGTGTGCAATATACGCTGTGATAATTCAACAGGCAGGTTGTATTCTCTCCTTCCAGACTGACTAGCTCATGGCTTTAATGATTTAAATTATTTTTGACTGACTCATGAAATATGTGTCCATCATTCCCCAAGCTTGTCTGCTATTCTCATAAATAAATGCATTCTACATATCTTAAATGATTTATACCTATATTTCTCCATTTGATTTGCATCACAGTTTTGAAGATGCATTGACATTCTCTAAGAAAGAAAACAGATCCAAAGCACTTTTTAACATTTCACATGAACTGCTCACTGGCTTTGAATTTACTTTTAACTTTGACAGCACCTGATCTGAAGCATATTTTTTCCCAAAATTTGAGATCGGCCCGCAAAAGTCAGCTATCACTATTTTCTTAACGGACAAAGTATTTTTACATTTTACATAGAGTTTTTACCATGTCACTCTTAAAGTATATACAAAAAATGTTAATGATCAGCATTTAAATGAAGCATTTAAAAGAATACTTATGGCATTTCGATCTGGGATTTAAATGATAATGTTATAACAACTATACACATACACAAAAAAACAACAACTTGTTTTTGTTACATTATATTGGTTCTGCAGTACTCAGGGTTCCACAGTGGCAAAATACTGCCATAGGAATGAGACCTAAATGGTACAAATAATAATAATACCCACAAGGGGCCATAAAGAAATAGGAAACACATTAATTTGGAAATTCTAAGAAAAAGAAATAAAGAAATAAATATAAACCTAAAACAAGTTGGAATCCGGGCCGGTCATAGGGGTGTGCAACCTGTGTGCCCACCCAGGATGCACTATCCTTCGGTGCTGAATGGGGAGCTAGAGCAAGAGGTGCTTTTTACAAGAGGCACAGAACCTGTTACTATGTGCAGGGGGCATAGAACCTTGAACTATATACAGGGGACATAGAACCTGGCACTATATACTGTGGGAAGAAAGCATGTGGCACTATATACAGAAGGCACACAGCATGGTCCAATATATACAGGTGGCACTTAGTGTGTGGCACTATAGTATTCTGGTTTTAAAAGCAGCTTAAAGAGAATGTGTCACCAATTTTGTTCCTGACAGTTAAAACCAGATAGCAAAACATAACTTTTTTTTCTAATATTTTTTATTTTACAATTAAAGATTTATTCATTCTATTTCCTGAATATGATTATGGAGCTTGCCACCTTGCCTGAGCTGTTCTTAGCAGCATTTAGAAAGCATTTAAAGAATTGCTTTACGGCAGTCACATGGACTATGGTCACAAGGGACAGGAGATGACCTTATTGACTTTTATGGGAGAATTTTCTAGGCATGATTTGTGATCTGTGCAGAGTTCTTTATACAAGCAAGGAGAAGATAAGCTCTGACAATCACCTATTGTGAATGGAGAATCCTATCTTATCTATACACAAAGGTGATGTATGCCATTCTAAACCTGTCTGTAATGATAAGGAGAAAACTGCAGTAAAGTAATCTGTACAGACTAAGAAGTGGCGCCTATTATTGGGCCTAGTGGCAAGAGTAAGAAAACTGCAGAATTTTTTGGTTTTATTGACATAAACAATAAAAAATAACATCACAAAAATTTGTTAAAAATGTATTCAACATAAAAGACGTGGTGTAAATAATAGGTCATATTCTTAACCCTTTCAAGTACATGTACATGATAATGTGTGAGCAGTTGTATGGAACGGTTGCTATGTTGAGCTCACTCCATACGTGTTGAATGCTGACTGTATAATACAGAAGCTAGACATCAGCAATGATGGGGAATGGTGATGATGTTTAAGCCTGTCATTTAACCTCTCAGATGCTGCATTCATTAGAAATTGCAGCAGGGGCCTGCTGAGGGTTCCTAAACCTGTCATGATAAACAGCCTGTGTACACTACCAATCAATGTCTCTCGCGGGCTCTGGTTCTGCTATGCTTTATCAGCTCCAAGGCTCTAGCTCTCCAGCAGTCAGGACCTGCTGGAGTCCATCTTCCCCTGCTTGGTGGCCTGACCACTAGAGTAGCGATGTTCCATTCCAGCCGACAATGCCCCTCACTTCCCATAAGATGCACATGGTCTCTCTGGCTCTGAAAGGACTGGTGCATGTGCACCTTGTTCTTCCCTAGCCTATTGCAGGCCACTCTGGAGTATTTAAAGTACCTTCCCCTATGGCAAAGTGGTGATGTCAGCTTACTTGTAGAGATGTCGCAAACATAAAATTTTCCGTTCGGCGAACGTGAACTTGCCCAAATGCTTGCGAACGGGTGAACTGGGCGAACCGCTATAGACTACAATAGGCAGGCAAATTTTAAAACCCACAGGGACTCTTTCTGGTGACAATAGTGATGGAAAAGTTGTTTCAAGGGGACTAACAGCTGGACTGTGGCATGCCAGAGGGGGATCCATGGCAAAATTCCCATGAAAAATTACGTAGTTGACGCAGAGTCGGGTTTTAATCCATAAAGGGCATAAATCACCTAACATTCCTAAATTGTTTGGAATAACGTGCTTTAAAACATCCAGTGTGTGTATACGATCAGGTATGATGTTGTATCGATCAGGTAGTGTAAGGGTTACGCCCGCTTCACAGTGACAGACCAAACTCTGACAGACTAAACTCCCCGTTTAACGCACCGCAAACAACAGCAAACAGTCCATTTGCACAACCGCAAACTCCCCATTTGCACAAGGTTGGATACCAAGCTAGCCATGTCCTATTCCTTGTCCTCACTGACGTCATTGAAGGTCTGTTCCTCCACCCAGCCACGTACAACACCAAGGGTCCCCGAAAGGTGACAACAAGCCCCCTGTGACGCCTGCTGTGGTTGGTCTTCCACCTCCTAAAAGCCACCTTCATCCTCTGACTCCTCTTCTTTAGGCTCCTCTCTCTGCGTTGCCGCAGGTCCAGCAATCGACGACGACAAGGCTGCTTCTAGTGGTGATTGTGACCACAACTCTTCCTCTTCATGCTCATCTACGGCCTGATCCAGCACTCTTTGCAGGGCACGCTCCAGAAAAAACGCATATGGGATGAGGTCGATGATGTTGCCTTGGGTTTGACTGACCAGGTTTGTCACCTCCGCAAAAGGATGCATGAGCCTACAGCAATTGTGCATGAGCGTTCAGTAACGCGGCCAAAAAATACCCAGCTCCGCAAAGGCTGTCCTCTTTTTTTTTAATTAAAAAAATCTATTCTTACCAGTTTAATCTCTGTAGTGTCCCCTATCAGGGGCCAGTGCATGGAATAGATTTTAAGAACCGGAAGATGGAAAAAGATGATTGGTCGGTCCTCTTACTTCCAATTTGCGGCACTGCACGTGCGCCGCGCAATGTACTGCGCCACCAATACAAATAGTGTGAACTACTATTCTTACCATTTTAATCTTTGTTAAGTCCCCTATCAGGGGACGTGTATTGAATTGAATCCTTGCATAGGGAGATAGAGAAAAAAGCTTGCTCTGTATGCTTCCTTCTAATTTTGGGCACTTGCAATAGAATTTGCCACCAATGCAACTAGTGCTAACTAAATACTATTCCTATTAGTTTAATCTCTGTTTGGTCCCATATCAGGGCCAGGGCCGGAGTAGTAAATAGATTTTTGGAACCGGGAGATGGAAAAAGACCCATGCTCGGTCCGCTTCTTTTGAATTTTAGGTCACTGCGCGTGCGCCGTGCAATGTACTGTGACACCCTATATAAGAGGTGGGCAGTGGGCACAGTACAATCTGCGGGCCTGACACACACTGGCAGGCAACGGCAATTATATTAAAAGGTAAAAATGAAATGACTTTTTTATCTGCAAAGTACTGTGCGACCCTATATGAGTGGTGTGCACACAGTACAGTCTGTGGGCCTGCGGCCTCTCACACACGGGCAGGCAACTGCAATATATATATAGAAAAAAATAATAAAAGCAGACTGATGTACCAGCCCTAAAAAGGGCTCTTTGGGGTGCTTTCAGGACGCTGTCCTTACAGCAGATGTCCCTTTCACACGAGAGAGTTTTCCGCACGGGTGCAATGCGTGACGTGAACGCATAGCATCCGCACTGAATCCTGACCCATTCATTTCAATGGGTCTGTGTACATGAGCGTTTTTTTTCACGCATCACTTGTGCGTTGTGTGAAAATCGCAGCATGTTCTATATTCTGCGTTTTACGCAGCCCTAGCCCTATAGGCCCCTTTCACACGAGCGTGTCCGGATAAGGTCCGGATGCGTTGCGGATGCGTTCAGTGAAAACTGTGCGATTTTTACAAGCAAAGCCATTCAGTTTTGCTTGCAATTGCGTTCAGTTGTTCAGTTTTTTCCGTGCGGGTGCAATGCGTTTTGATGCGTTTTTCACGCGCGTGATAAAAAACTGAAAGTTTACAAACAACATCTCCTAGCAACCATCAGTGAAAAACGCATCGCATCTGCACTTGCTTGCGGATGCAATGCGTTTTTCAAGCAGCCCCATTCACTTCTATTGGGCTAGGGCTGCATGAAAACCGCAGAAAATAGAACATGCTGCGATTTTCACGCAACGCACAAGCGATGCGTGAAAAAAAAAAACGCTCATGCACACAGACCCATTGAAATGAATGGGTCAGGGTTCAGTGCAGGTGATATGCGTTCACGTCACGCATTGCACTTGCGCGGAAAACTCGCCCATGTGAAAGGGGCCTATGGGGCTAGGGCTGCGTGAAAAACGCAGAATATAGAACATGCTGCGATTTTCACGCAACGCACAAGTGATGCGTGAAAAAAAGCTCATGTACACAGACCCATTGAAATGAATGGGTCGGGATTCAGTGCGGGTGCAATGCGTTCACATCATGTATTGCACCTGCGTGGAAAACTCACCCGTGTGAAAGGGACCATAGAAGTGAATGGGGCTGCGTGAAAAACGCATTGCATCAGCAAGCAAGTGCGGGTGCGTTGCGTTTTTCACTGATGGTTGCTAGGAGATGTTGTGTGTAAACCTTCAGTTTTTTATCACGCGTGTGAAAAACGCATAAAAACGCATTGCACCCGCGCGGGAAAAAACTGAACAACTGAGCGCAATCGCAGGCAAAACTGAATGGCTTTGCCTGTGAAATCATACAGTTTTCAATGAACGCATCCACAACGCATCCGGACCTAATCCGGACACGCTCGTGTGAAAGAGGCCAATGATTCTTTGAGGACTGGAGTGGACACAGAACAATGGCCTATCTAACACTTTCCCTATTAATTCATCAGCAGCAGCAGCACTCTCCCTGCTCTAACTAACACTGCAGCTTCAGAATGAATCTAAGATGGATGCTGTCCTTGCTTTTTGATAGGAGTTGAGAGCGTCTGGGAGGGAGGGTATGCTGATTGGCTGGAATGTGTCTGCTGACTGTGAGGTACAGGGTCAAAGTTTGCTCAATGATGACGTATAGGGGGCGAACCGAACATCGCATATGCTCGCCCACCGCGGCATGTTCGCCGGGAACTGTTCGCCATCGAATAGTTCGGGACATCTCTACTTATTTGCCTCATCTGTATATCGACCTCTGCTTGACTTCTGGATTGGATGATTTTCTGTCTGACCTCAGTATGATTTCTGTACTGACCCTGATCTCCCCACCCTGATCTCAAACTGTTTATTTTATTGCACAAACTCTACTTGCCCAGACCTTGTCCTGTCCCTTGGTACAGTTTTGTCTAATCCCTTGGTGCTCCACACTGTCTGTCTCTTGAGACTTGTGACTCAGCAGTCACTTGAACAGAGACTACTCCAAGAGGTAGTGGCCTGGTGGTTCTACTGTAGCAGAGTCTTGATTACGGTACAGGGGTTAACCCTGGGTTCACACCTGAGCGTTTCTGAGACGCGCGTTTTCCGCGCGTTTTTGTCACGCGTTTTACGCGCGTATTACAGTGCGTTTTGGGAATAGGAAACGCGCGTCACTCTGGAGACCAATTGAAAAAGGCATATCTACACTTAACGCGCGTTAAACGCTCAGGTGAGAACCATGCCCATAGGGAAACATGAGTTTTCTCCTGTTGAGCGTTTTACAGCGAGTAGGAACGCGCTGTAAAACGCGCAAGTGTGAACTGAGGGTAAAGAGTGAAGACCAGGACAGCTACTTAGATAATGCCCTTACGCTGGGTTCACACCTGAGCGTTTACTGAGACGCGCGCTTTCCGCGCGTTTTTGTCGCGCGTTTTTGTCGCGCGTTTTACGCGCGTTTGTGTGATTGACTGCAGTGTTGGCTTCTCTCCAAACTGTGCCTAGCACCTGGGGTTTGGCCATTCCAGCATGTTGCAAATTCATAAACGCGCGTTCGAACTCGCGTTTTCAATGTCAAAAACGCTCAAAATACAAGCGTTGCGCGTTCCCATTGAAGTCTATGGGCCAAAACGCGCGACAAAATCCCCCAAAAAAGCTCAAGTACTTGTTTATGCGTCGGGCGTTTTTCAGCGCGTTCGAACGCGCTGTAAAATGCCAAAAAATGTGAACCAGTCCCATAAGGAAGCATTGGTTTGCATCGGTTATGCGTTTTACAGCGCGTTCGAATGCGCTGTAAAACGCGCAAGTGTGAACTGAGGGTTAGAAGCAACCCCAAGCCATATCTGCTCACGTGTCACAGCGGATTAACATCCACTTTGTTTCAATGAGTAGGGTATTTAATATTTTATGCTTTGCTTAAGTATACTTACTTGATTTTAAATATTTCCAAACTAATTTCTCATAAAAATATAGGTATGTAAACTATCCTATATTCATGGAGGACATTTTGAATAAACATAAAAGTCCATCATTCAGATTTTCTGACATTTACTTGTTCGGGGAAACATCTGTTTTTAAAAATTGTTACTGTGTGTGTTTTTTTAGTTTACCACCAAAATCTTTTATCATACTGCTTTTTTCCTACTTTTACAAACAAGAGGAAATTTGCGCTGGTATACTCTCATAAAATACTCTTTGTCATCTATATATGGATTATAATATTGAATATTCAATTTATTTAAGAATTTGTTATTATAAGAAACTAGCAGAAGGACCCGGCTTCGCACGGGTATATTTCATCTATTTCGTTTCATGTTTCCGTGTGTCGTAAAAAGATATCAACAGTATCCCCCATAACAGTGACCTGTATAGTACCCGCCCCACTGTCTGCTGAGCTGTGTATCTAATCCTGTCCTGGGTGATACCATCTGCTGAGCTGTGTATCTAATCTTATGTTGTGTGATACTGTCTGCTGAGCTGTGTATCTAATCCTATCTTGTGTGATACTGTCTGCTGAGCTGTGTATCTAACCCTATCCTGTGTGATGCTGTCTGTGGAGCTGTGTATCTAATCCTAGCCTGTGTGATACTATCTGATGAGCTGTGTATCTAATCTTATGTTGTATGATACTGTCTGATAAACTGTGTATCTAATCCTATCCTGTGTGATACTGTCTGCTGAGCATGTATCTAATATTCTATCCTGTGTGATACTGTCTGCTGAGCATGTATCTAATATTCTATACTGTGTTATGCTGTCTGCTGAGCTGTGTATCTAATATTCTATCCTGTGTGATGCTGTCTGCTGAGCTGTGTATCTAATCATATCCTGTCTGCTGAGCTGTGTATCTAATCATATCCTGTCTGCTGAGCTGTGTACCTAGTAGTTGATTTTTAACTTTATTTTTTCAATCCCTGTTGGCTGAGTGGGAAAGGGTGTGGCCTAACTGGATTGGGGTGTGTCCTTTTGAACATCTTAATCTAAGACAACAGTACGGTGTGAGCTGCAAAGAGAAAGTCACCGTCCCTCCCACCTCTGCAGCTGACAGAAGTTGATTCTTAACTTCATTTTGTCAATACTCATTGGCTGCAGAGGGGGAGGGGTGTGTCCTAAAAGTATCGGGAGTGTGGCTTAGCGCAGTGTTTCCCAACCAGTGTGCCTCCAGCTGTTGAAAAACTACAACTCCCAGCATGCCCACACAGCCAAAGGCTGTCCAGGCATAGTAGGAGTTGTAGTTTTGCAACAGCTGGAGGAACACTGGTTGGGAAACACTGGCTTAGCGGACCTAAAAGTTGATTTTTAACTTTATTTTTTCAATCCCTGTTCGCTTAGTGGGAGGGGGTGTGGCCTAACAGGATTGGGGGAGTGTCCTTTTAAACAGCTCTCTCTAAGACAGCAGCAATGTTCTGTCTGAATGTGAGCTGCATGGAGAAAATCACCCTCCCTCTCACCTCAGGAGGGGAGGGGGCATGGCCTAACCGAATCAGAGACGTGGCCTTTCAACAGCTCACCCTAAGACAGCAGCACTATCTTCTCTGAGTGTGGGCTGCAGAGATAAAGTCACCGTCCCTCTCATCTCTGCAGCTGACAGAAGTTGATTTTTAACTTCATTTTTCACTGTTTGCTTAGTGGGAGGGGGGGTGGCCTAACAGGATCGGGGGCGTGTCCTTTTAAACAGTTCACTGTAAGACAGCAGCACTGTTCTGTCTGAATGTGAGCTGCAGGGAGAAAATCACTGTCCCACCTCTGGAAGGGGGTGTGGCCTAACCAAATTAGAGGTGTGGCTTATCTGGACCTGGGGGCAGGGTTTTAAGGGTGACTTGAATGGCCACCCTACTTTCTCCCTGAACTGTGACCTCCCTAGCACTCTGCCCCCTTAACAGTATCATCCACAGCGCTCTGCCCCTTTAAAGCTAACCTGCAGCAGTGAAGAGAAATGGCTGAGTTGTTATGGAAACCTCAGGAAATAAGGTACTTAGTGCTATTAGGCCATGGTTTTACTTTAATAGCGATTATCCTGGTGACAGATTTCCTTTAAACGTCATCTAGAGCAGTGATGAGACTTGGCTGAGTTGTTATGGTTACCTGGAGTAAAACTGTGTGTGTGGAGATAAACTGTCAGGGAGCAGTAAGTGACAGTTTGAATTCAAGTTAAAGGCTTTGCTGCCTTGTATTGTTTATAAGCATGTCATTTTTTGGAATATCTTAGGAACGGTAAGTCCTAGAGAGCTGAGACCCGGTCTAAAACCTTCCCGGACACCTGATGTACCCGTGTGCCAAATTTGGTGAAGATCCGTCCAGTCGTTTGGTCGCGCATAAAGAACGTCCAGACGTCTAGACAGACAGAAATTCATTTTTATATATATATAAGAGATTAAAAAGTGTAATGATAAACTGCTTTAATAGCAGTGAAAGTAAGATGAGTTGTGACTGGGGCCAAATAATAAATTTTTTATTTTACATAGGTTTTTGAAGAACAGGAGCCTACAATGTGTTTATGCAGTGTGACAACTTTGAAAGGAGTTAAGTGTCAGTTACAGTCCATAGGAATAAGTTGTGTAACTTTCATAATGTTTTAATGCGCCATGTCCAAGTCATTTTAAGTGTAGAACTGTCTCCCTCCATTAGCGCTTGTTGCATTACCCTGGGTTCACACCTGAGCGTTTTACAGCGTGTTCAAACGCGCTGTAAAACGCTCAACACATAAAAACCAATGCTTTCCTATGGCCCTGGTTCTCACTTGAGCGTTTTACAGCGCGTTTGAGCGCGCTGTAAAACGCCCGACGCAAAAACAAGTACTTGAGCTTTTTTTGGGGCGTTTGTCGCGCGTTTTGTGATTGACACCACAGTAGTCAATCACAAGAACGCGCGTACGAATGCTCAGGTCTGAACCCAGGGTTAAGAAAGAGAAAATTGTAGGAACATTAGACAGGGCAAGGGTTACAAAGGATAAAGATCAGGGTAGAAATTATAGCTGTGTCTTCAATTACCATTTTGCCTGTTTAGGGCTCTTTCACATGAGCGGATGCTGTGTGGGTAATCCGATGCATGAAAGAGAGCCAAGCCCCGTTCCGGGCAGCAGAGACACAGGGCATAAACATGATTAATAATGCTTTCTGCCTCTCTGTGATCTTTTCACTACAAAATCACAATGAGATAAAGTTGTCACTGTGATTTTGAAGTAAAAAGGTCACAGAGAGGAACGGAGCATTATCAATTATGCTAATGCTCAGTGGCTCTGCTGGCGGGAACGGGGCTTGGCTCTCTTTAACGCAGCGGATTATCCACACGGGATCCACTCATGTGAAAGAGCCCTTAGAGATATTCCATGGTAAGCGGTATAAGATGACCACTTTTGGAAAAAAAAAATTGTTAGTTTGTTGGGCATTGTTGTGACTAATGCAACAGCTCATTTTATACCACATCTCCAGATAGCTCAAAGCAGGGGAAAAGGTGAGGAACGGTAATTTTTGTGGTTTTGGGATTATTTTATATTATATTAGATTTAGTTACATTATCAAATAAGTATATTTAAAAGATGTACCAATGAACTTTGAATAGAATACTATGTAATATAATAAATATATTTTTTGACCCAGGGCATGACTTGTAGTTTCTCTTACCCTGGGTTCAGACCTGAGCGTTCTAAAAACGCGCGTTTTACGAGCGTTTTTGTCGCGCGTATTTCAGCGCGTTTTTGCAAATAGGAAACGCGCGTAAAACGCGCGTTCTTGTGATTAACTACTGTGGTGTCAATCACAAAACGCGCGTCAAACGCCCCAAAAGAAGCTCAAGTACTTGTTTATGCGTTGGGCGTTTTACAGCGCGTTCAAACGCGCTGTAAAACGCTCAAGTGTGAACCACTCCCATAGGGATGCATTGGTTTTAATCTGTTGAGCGTTTTACAGCGCGTTTGAACGCGCTGTAAAACGCTCAGGTGTGAACCCAGGGTTAAAGGGAATGAATTGCCTATTTGTTTTACTAATTAAAATCAGTGAAGCATACAGTATATTTCTTTCTCATATGCTTTATTTTCTCATTGTATATATTTTTTACTCTGTTCACTGTATGTGATTATGGGGGCAGCTATTTTGCCTGAACTACTGTTGATGGAATTTAAAGATATGAACAGGCACATACACCATACAAGCACAATGGACAGAAGATGCTCATTAACTTCTAATCAGAACATTTTCTAGACATGCTATATCACTTTTGCAGAGATTGTGAAAGATGGATCCTATGTAGTGATGAGAGAGCATGCTCGGCTGAGTACTGGTTTGGCTCGAGCATCGCTATGCTCGGCGCTCAGCTTTACTCGGCCGAGCACCACGTGTGTTTGTCGCATTGCCCGAGTAACCTCCTCGCACATTTGGCGACTTCTAAGCAGCCGATCAAGGTCCAGTTAAGTAATTCCCCTCAGTGTAATGCCATAGCTATGTTAGCTGTAAGCCTTACACTGATTGGCTAGTCAAAACACGTGATGCCATTTCATATTGGAGCTGAGGTCCGGCGCTCGGCTCATTCACCGTCAGGGAGAGCAGGCAGTAGGCAGGGACAGATAGCTTTTTGCTGTAAACTTACTGATTTTACTCCAAAAACCTTATTGAAAGACCTAACAGTCCTTTTAGGAATACAGTGTGTGTTTGATAGCAGTGCAGCACCTTTTTTTTTTTTTTTTAAGAAAGTGCTGACCCAAACCCCATCAGGGACAGGCGTCACCCTTGTGACTCAGCAGTCACTTGAACAGAGACTACTCCAAGAGGTAGTGGCCTGGTGATTCTACTGTAGCAGAGTCTTGATTCCTGTACAGGGGTTAAAGAGTGAAGACTAGGACAGCTACTTAGATAATGCCCTTAGAAGCAACCCCAAGCCATATCTTATCACGTGACACAGCGGATCAACATCCACTTTGTTTCAATGAGTAGGGTATTTAATATTTTATGCTTTGCTTAAGTATACTTACTTGATTTTAAATATTTCCAAACTAATTTATCATAAAAATATAGGTATGTAAACTATCCTATATTCATGAAGGACATTTTGAGGAAAAGATTTTGTTGGCTGCAGGATAATTTGAATAAACCTAAAAGTCCATGTTTTTAAAAATTGTAACTGTGTGTGCTTTTTTAGTTTACCACTAAAATCTTTTATCACACTGCTTTTTTCCTACTTTTACAAACAAGCTGAATTTGCGCTGGTATACTCTCATAAAATACACTGATTGGCTGGCCGGAACACGTGATACCATTTCATATAGGAGCTGAGGTCCGGCGCTCGGCTTATTCAGCGTCAGGGAGAGCAGACAGTTGGCAGGGACAGATAGCGTTTTGCTCTAAACTTAATGATTTTACTCCAAAAACCTTATTGAAAGAGCTAAAAGTCCTTTTAAGGACTACAGTGTGTGTTTGACAGCAGTGCAGCACATTTTTTTTTTTTTTTTCCAAGACAATGCTGACCCAAACCCCATCAGGAACAGGCGTCAACAGGAAGGGACAGATAGTGCAGGGCTTGAAAATCGCTTTTTTAACTACCCAAACTTCTAAAAGACAGAAAGATTTCAGATTAGTGACATCTACAATACGCCATCATAAAGCAGTGTGTTGGGCAGATTTTATGAAAAGGGGCTTATTCACTATAGTTTGCCTGGTACTGAGATATACACTGCGCAGTCATAAAGTAGTGTGTTGGGCAGACATTATAAAAAGGGACTTATTCACTACAGTGTGCCTGGTACTGAGATATACACTGCACCATCATAAAGCAGTGTGTTGAGCAGACATTATAAAAAGGGGCTTAGTCACTACGGTGTGCCTGGTACTGAGATATACACTGCACCATCATAAAGCAGTGTGTTGAGCAGACATTATAAAAAGGGGCTTATTCACTACAGTGTGCCTGGTACTGAGATATACACTACACCATCATAGAAAATATTTTTTCTCGGGAAATTAACCTAACTTGTGTCATATTTGTGTATGTGTTCAATCCACAACCGTTATATTAATTACTGCAGCAGAGAGTTATTTATATTTTGGCCATAGTTAACTAGTTTTTGGCATATCTGTGTGTGTGTTTAGGCCGCAACCGTATATACAGTATTCCAGCAGAGAATACATTTTATTTGGAATAAATTTGTATCCAATATAGAACCACATCAGAATACAATGTGTATATTAAAAATTACATTCTCTTCGGCCTAGTGTAGTGGACAAAATCTGTATTTTTTTGTATACAGTACCTTACTGCATCTCAATACAGTGTGTATCGTAAAAATTACATTATTTTGGGCATAGTTTAGTGGCCAAAATCTGTATTTTTCTGTATCCAGTACCGAACTGCATGTCAATACAGTGTGTGTCTTAAAAATTACATTTTGGGCCTAGTGTAGTAGCCAAGATCAGTATTTTTTTGTATCCAGTACTTACTGTATCTCAATTCAGTGTGTATTGTAAAAATTACATTATCTTGGGCCTAGTGTAGTGACCAAAATCTGTAATTTTCTGTATCCAGTACAGAACTGCATGTCAATACAGTGTGGATTGTAAAAATTGCATTATCTTGGGCATAGTATAGTGGCCAAAATCTGTATTTTTCTGTATCCAGTACCAAACTGCATCTCAATACAGTGTGTATCGCAAAAATGTTATTCTCTTGGGCCTAGTATAGTGGCCAAAATCAGAATTGTTCTGTATTCAGTACCTTACTGCATGTCAATACAGTGTGTATCGTAGAAATTACATTCTCTTGGGCATAGTGTAGTGGCCAAAATCAGAATTTTTCTGTATCCAGTACAATACTGCATGTCAATACAGTGTGTATCGTAAAAATTACATTCTCTCGGGCCTAGTGTAGTGGTAAAAATCTGTATTCTTCTGTATCCAGTACCTTACTGCATCTCAATACAGTGTGTATCGTAAAAATTACATTATCTTGGGCATAGTGTAGTGGCCAAAATCTGTATTTTTCTGTATCCAGTACCGAACTGCATGTCAATACAGTGTGTATCATAAAAATTACATTCTCTCGGGCCTAGTGTAGTGGTTAAAATCTGTATTCTTCTGTATCCAGTACCTTACTGCATCTCAATACAGTGTGTATCGTAAAAATTACATTATCTTGGGTATAGTGTAGTGGCCAAAATCTGTATTTTTCTGTATCCAGTACCGAACTGCATGTCAATACAGTGTGTATCTTAAAAATTACATTCTTTCTGGGCCTAGTGTAGTGGCCAAAATCAGAATTTTTCTGTATCCAGTACATTACTGCATGTCAATACAGTGTGTATCATAAAAAATACTTTCTCTCGGGCCTAGTGTAGTCGCCAAAATCTGTATTTTTCTGTATCCATTAACTTACGGCATGTCAATACAGTGTGTATCATAAAAATTACTTTCTCTCAGGCCTAGTGTACTGGCCAAAACTGTATTGTTCTGTATCCAGTACCGAACTGCATGTCATATACAGTGTGTATCGTAAAAAATACATAATCTTGGGCCTAGTGTAATGGAAAAAATCTGTATTTTTTTTATCCAGTACCTTATTGCAACTCAATTTAGTGTGTATCGTAAAAATTACATTATCTTGGGCATAGTGTAGTGGCCAAAATCTTTGTTTTTTTAATCCAATACCTTACTGCATCTCAATACAGCATGTATCGTAAAAATTACATTCTCTCGGGCCTAGTGTAGTGGTCAAAATCTGTATTCTTCTGTATCCAGTACCTTACTGCATCTCAATACAGTGTGTATCGTAAAAATTGCATTATCTTGGGCATAGTGTAGTGGCCAAAATCTGTATTTTTCTGTATTCCGTACCGAACTGCATGTCAATACAGTGTGTATCGTAAAAATTACATTCTCTCGGGCCTAGTGTAGTGGCCAAAATCAGAATTTTTCTGTATCCCAGTACATTACTGCATGTCAATACAGTGTGTATCATAAAAATTACTTTCTCTCGGGCCTAGTGTAATGGCCAAAATCTTTGTTTTTTTAATCCAATACCTTACTGCATCTCAATACAGCATGTATCGTAAAAATTACATTCTCTCGGGCCTAGTGTAGTGGTCAAAATCTGTATTCTTCTGTATCCAGTACCTTACTGCATCTCAATACAGTGTGTATCGTAAAAATTGCATTATCTTGGGCATAGTGTAGTGGCCAAAATCTGTATTTTTCTGTATTCCGTACCGAACTGCATGTCAATACAGTGTGTATCGTAAAAATTACATTCTCTCGGGCCTAGTGTAGTGGCCAAAATCAGAATTTTTCTGTATCCCAGTACATTACTGCATGTCAACACAGTGTGTACCATAAAAATTACTTTCTCTCGGGCCTAGTGTAGTGGCCAAAATCTGTATTTTTCTGTAGCCAGTAACTTACGGCATGTCAATGCAGTGTGTATCGTAAAAATTACATTCTCTTGGGCCTAGTGTATTGGCCAAAATCAGAATTTTTCTGTATCCAGTACATTACTGCATGTCAATACAGTGTGTATCATAAAAATTACTTTCTCTCGGGCCCGGTGTAGTGGCCAAAATCTGTATTTTTTTAATCCAGTACCTTACTGCATCTCAATACAGTGTGTATCTTAAAAATGACATTATATTGGGCATAGTGTAGTGGCCAAAATCTGCATTTTTCTGTATCCAGTACCGAAATGCATGTCAATATAGTGTGTATCGTAAAAATTAGATTCTCTCGGGCCTAGTGTAGTGGCTAAAATCAGAATTTTTCTGTATCCAGTACATTACTGCATGTCAGTACAGTGTGTATCATAAAAAAAAAATTCTCTCGGGCCTAGTGTAGTGGCCAAAATCTGTATTTTTCTGTATCCAGTAACTTACGGCATGTTAATAGAGTGTATATCATAAAAATGATTTTCTCTCAGGCCTAGTGTAATGGCCAAAATCTGTATTTTTTAAATCAAGTACCTTACTGCATCTCAATACAGTGTGTATCATAAAAATTATATTATCTTGGGCATAGTGTAGTGGATGAAATCAGTATTTTTCTTTATCCAGTACCGAAATGCATGTCAATACAGTGTGTATCGTAAAAATTACATTCTCTTGGGCCTAGTGTAGTGGCCAAAATCAGAACTTTTCTGTATCCAGTACATTACTGCATGTCAATACAGTGTGTATCATAAAAAAAATTCTCTTGGGCCTACTGTAGTGGCCAAAATCAGTATTTTTCTGTATCCAGTAACTTACGGCATGTCAATACCGTGTGTATCATAAAAATTACTTTCTCTTAGGCCTAGTGTACTGGCCAAAACTGTATTTTTCTGTATCCAGTACAAAACTGCATGTCATATACAGTGTGTATCGTAAAAATTACAGTATCTTGGGCCTAGTGTAATGGCCAAAATCTGTATTTTTTTTATCCAGTACCTTATTGCATCTCAATATAGTGTGTATCGTAAAAATTACATTTTTGGGCCTAGTGTAGTGGCTAAAATCTGTATTCTTCTGTATCCAGTACCTTACTGCATCTCAATACAGTGTGTATCGTAAAACTTACATTATCTTGGGCATAGTGTAGTGGCCAAAATCTGTATTTTTCTGTATCCAGAACGGAAATGCATGTCAATACAGTGTGTATCTTAAAAATTACATTCTCTCGGGCCTAGTGTAATGGCCAAAATCTGAATTTTTCTGTATCCAGTACATTACTGCATGTCAATACAGTGTGTATCATAAAAATTACTTTCTCTCAGGCCTAGTGTACTGGCCAAAATCAAAATTTTTCTGTATCCATTACATTACTGCATGTCAATACAGTGTGTATCATGAAAATTACTTTCTCTCGGGCCTAGTGTAGTGGCCAAAATCTGTATTTTTTTAATCCAGTACCTTACTGCATCTCAATACAGCGTGTATCCTAAAAATTACATTCTCTCGGACTTAGTGTAGTGGCCAAAATCAGAATTTTTCTGTATCCAGTACATTACTGCAAGTCAATACAGTGTGTATCATAAAAATTACTTTCTCTCAGGCCTAGTGTACTGGCCAAAACAGTATTTTTCTGTATCCAGTAACTTACGGCATGTCAATACAGTGTGTATCATAAAAATTACTTTCTCTCAGGCCTAGTGTACTGGCCAAAACTGTATTTTTCTGTATCCAGTAACTTACGGCATGTCAACACAGTGTGTATCATAAAAATTACTTTCTCTCAGGCCTAGTGTACTGGCCAAAACTGTATTTTTCTGTATCCAGTACCGAACTGCATGTCATATACAGTGTGTATCATAAAAATTACTTTCTCTCGGGCCTAGTGCAGTGGCCAAAATCTGTATTTTTTTTATCCAGTACCTTACTGCATCTCAATACAGCGTGTATCGTAAAAATTACATTCTCCTGGGCCTAGTGTAGTGGTCAAAATCTGTATTCTTCTGTATCCAGTACCTTACTGCATCTCAATACAGTGTGTATCATAAAAATTGCATTATCTTGGGCATAGTGTAGTGGCCAAAATCTGTATTTTTCTGTATTCCGTACCGAACTGCATGTCAATACAGTGTGTATCGTAAAAATTAGATTCTCTCGGGCCTAGTGTAGTGGCCAAAATCAGAATTTTTCTGTATCCCAGTACATTACTGCATGTCAACACAGTGTGTACCATAAAAATTACTTTCTCTCGGGCCTAGTGTACTGGCCAAAACTGTATTTTTCTGTATCCAGTACCAAACTGCATGTCATATACAGTGTGTATCGTAAAAATTACATTATCTTGTGCATAGTATAGTGGCCAAAATCTGTATTTTTCTGTATTCAGTACCGAACTGCATCTTATTACAGTGTGTATCATAAAAATTACATTCTCTCGGGCCTAGATTAGTGGCCAAAATCTGTATTTTTCTGTATCCAGTACTTTACTGCATATCAATACTGTTTGTATCGTAAAAATTACTTTCTCTCGGGCCTAGTGTAGTGGCCAAAATCAGAATTTTTCTGTATCCAGTACATTACTGCATGTCAATACAGTGTGTATCATAAAAATTACTTTCTCTCGGGCCTGGTGTAGTGGCCAAAATCTGTATTTTTCTTTTAAATACCAGTTTATGCTAAGTTTTATGCAAATGTTATGAATTTATGCAATTTTTTATGTGAATTTTCGCAATCAGAAAATAATGACATTATTTGCTTGCTTGCGAAAATTTGCATATAAAAAATTCGCATAAAAACAAATATTCGCAATTGTGAATATATTTTGCGATATTCTAAATATTTGCGAATTCTCGAAGTGCCGATATTCGCGATTAAAATTCGCAATTCGAAAATTCATGATCAACACTACTTACTGCATCTCAATACAGCGTGTATCGTAAAAATTACATTATCTTGGGCATAGTGTAGTGGCCAAAATCTGTATTCTTCTTTATCCAGTACCTTACTGCATCTCAATACAGTGTGTATCTTAAAAATTGCATTATCTTGGGCATAGTGTAGTGGCCAAAATCTGTATTTTTCTGTATCCAGTACCGAACTGCATGTCAATACAGTGTGTATCGTATAAAATTACATTCTCTTGGGCCTAGTGTAGTGGCCAAAATCAGTATTTTTCTGTATCCAGTACCGAACTGCATCTCAATACAGTGTATATAGTAACAATTACATTATCTCGGGCCTAGTGTAGTGGCCAAAATCTGAATTTTTCTGTATCCAGTAGCTAACTGAATGTCAATACAGTGTGTATCATAAAAATTATTTTCTCTCAGGCCTAGTGTACTGGCCAAAACTGTATTTTTCTGTATCCAGTACCGAACTGCTTGTCATATACAGTGTGTATCGTAAAAATGACATTATCTTGGGCCTAGTGTAATGGCCAAAATCAGTATTTTTTTTTTATCCAGTACCTTACTGCATCTCAACACATTGTGTATCGTAAAAAATTACATTCTCTCCGGCCTAGTGTAGTGGCCAAAATCTGTGTTTTTCTGTAGATAGTACCTTACTGCATGTCAATACAGTGTGTATCGTAAAATTACATTATCTTGGGCATAGTGTAGTGGCAAAAATCTGTATTTTTCTGTATCCATTACTGTCCTGCATCAGAAAACTGTGTCTTTAGCGGACAGTAAAACAATCTGCGCCACATCTACAGACAAAACCATTAATATAAAGAAGGTGAGCACAAAGGGATGGGGAAGTGGGCGTGATACTGATGATGCAAGTAGAGGCCGTGGCCCTACGCGCAATAAAACTGTGCCTTCTGCCAGTGCACCAGAAAAATATGTCCAACTTAGCTTGGCGGCGCAGGACAACACTGTCCATGTCGGACCAGTGCGAACAGTTGGTTGGTTGGATAGCAGAAGATAATGCTTCCAGTCGGTTAAGCACCACCCTCTCTTCCACTAAGTCCAGTCTCTGTAGCCAATAGTCTGGTCAACCGAATCCTCACTCTGATCATCCTTCCTCCCACCATGTCACGTCTGGCCAAACAAGTGATCCCACACTCAGATATTCACATGACCTCTTTTCATCGCCAGTACTTGGTTTGGCTCTCTCTCCAAGCACGCTTGAAGAGGTACCTGAGATATTATGCCCTGATTCCCAACCTCTTGAGCCTTCACAGCCTTAACTTATTCGTTCACGAGGTGGATGATGATGAGACACAGTTGTCAATAACTGAGGTTGTGGTTAGGTCAAGTCAGGAGGATGATCAAAGCGAGGAAGTGGAAGAGGAAGTGGTGGACGATGAGGTCACTGACCCAACATGGGACGGTGAAAAGCCGAGCGAGGACAGCAGTACAGAGGGAGAGGGATCCGCAGCACCGCAACAGTCTGAGGCAGTGGGGTTGCAAAAGGGAGACGTCGGCCCACAACAATCAGGCCCGCAATCGTTACACCGAGCACCCCCATACGTAAATCTACCTTGCCAAGGGGTAGGTGTTCTGCAGTATGGCGCTTTTTTGAGGAAATCGCAAACAACAAAAGAGTGGTAGTTTTCAACCTGTGCCGTATCAAAATGAGTCGGGGCGTGAACACTAGCAACCTCACCACCACCAGCATGATCCGCCACATGGCATCCAAGCACTCTAATAAGTGGGCCGAACGCCTGGGTCCACAATCCAAAATGGGTCTGCGGGTCACACCACTGCCTCCTCTTCACCTGTGTTACACACTGCTGGCCAATGCCCTGTCGAAGGCGCAGGCCCGGATGCCCCTCGCCCTGCACCTGGACCTTCGCATGAACCGTCAGCAACAACATCTACTTCCCTGTCCCAGTGCAGAGTCCCATTGTCGATAACACAGGCATTTGAACGCAAGCGCAAATATCCACCCACCCACAAGCCATAGCACTAAATGTGCAACTTTCGAAATTACTGGCCCTTGAAATGTTGCCATTTAGGCTTGTGGACATTGAGGCCTTTCACAGCCTGATGCCGACGGCCGTCCCTCGGTATGCAGTCCGCAGCCACCACTATTTTCACGGTGTGCAGTGCGCACCTTACACCAGCATGTGTCCCACAACATCACCTGTGCCCTGACCAACACACTTACTGGTGGCCAGGGACGCTACATTTTCCTGACCGCACACTGGGTGAATGTTGTGGAGGCCAGGAGTTAGTCGGACCCTGGGATTGCGGGCCCTACATCCATCAGGGTCTCTGCCAGCAGCTATGTTATTGGCTCCAACCCCCAATTCTCCTCCTCCACGCCTCCTCCTCCACTTCCACCTCCAACAGCAGTCAGCTATCAGTCGCTAGCTGGAAGCAGTGTAAGCGTCAACAGGCCGTGCTGAAGCTAATCTGCTTAGGGGACAAACAGCACACCGCCTCAGAGCTGTGGCAGGGTAAAAAGGACCAGACCGAGCTGTGGCTTTCGCCACTCAACCTACAAACAGGCATGGTTGTGTCTGACAATGACCGTAACTTGGTGGCGGCTTTGGAGCTCGGCAACCTGACACACATTCCATGCCTAACCCACGTCTTAAACTTAGTTATTATCAAAACCTACCCGAAATTGCAGGAGCTAATAGTGAAGGTTTGCCGCTTGTGTGCCCATTTCCAAAAGTCGTCCACAGCTTCAGCCGGTCTGTCAACCCTGCAGCAGCGCTTGCAGCTTCAGGGACGGTTCTAGGTAAAGTGGGGCCCTGGGGCAAAAAACAATAAGGGGGCCCCCCTCCTTGTCACGTCATCACCCCCTCCTTTTTATATCACTCCCTTCGCGTCACATTATTCCCCCCCTCCATGGCACCATACTCCCCCCCCCCCAAATGGCACATTTCTCCCCCTTCATGTCACGTCATCACCACCTCCTTTTTACAGATTACACATTTATTCCCCCCCCCCCCTCTCAATGGCAGGATGCAGAAATACAGCGCCCCATACCTTTTACATCCAGGGACGTCTCCTTTGATGTAGATGTTCTCTGTCCTAGTCTTCTCTTTTCAGCACTTCAGACCAGCCCACCATTTTGTCGCTATTTTCCGTCTCTGCAGCTTGACAACAAAAAAAAATCTTAGTTTACTACTTTTCAATCATCTTCTGGACAAAATATCCTACTACCCCCAATACTGTGCTGCTGTGCTCCCCAATACTATTCTGCAGAAACAGGTAATACCCCTGATAATACTAGTACCACACACAGCCCCCCATATAAAATACCCCTTCTTTGTGGCCTCAGTAGGAGCCCCCATAATAATGTGCCAGTAACAAGTGCCTCTTTAACCCCACACCCCATGTGCCAGTTACAAGTGACTCTTTAACCCCCCCATGTGCCAGTTACAAGTGCCTCTTTAACCTCCATACTCCATGTGCCAGTAACAAGAGCATCTTTAACCCCCCACCCCATGTGCCAGTTACAGGTGCCTCTTTAACCCCCCACCCCACCCCATGTGCCAGTTACAAGTTCCTCATTAACTCCCCACCCCCCCATGTGCCAGTTATAAGTGCCTCTTTAACCCCCACCCTCCGTTCATTTCTCTAGCACAGATGCACATCTCTTTGCCCCCCTTCTCCCATGGCTCATTCATCTAGCACAGATGCGCATCCCATCCCCTTGTTCCTTGCCTGTGCTGTGACTGTGGGCAGAGCCGCAGAAGTTAAAAGGCAGTTGAGCAGGTGTCGGCACTCGGCAGGCGGCAGCCACAGACGGTGAGGGAGGGCAGTGCGCTCGCTCCTTCTGGCTATGGGGGCGGGACTCTGGCAACGTCAAAACCGTGAAAACATGCCTGTGCGGCGGCATTCTCCGAGCCCCAGCAACCAATGCTCTCTTAAAGAGGCAGAGAGGGGCCCCAATTGTAGTTAGTTAGTTGCGGGCCAGCACTGCTTGGGGGCCCCTAAAGACTCAGGGGGCCCGGGGGCCATTGCCCCCCTTGCCTATATGGAAACGCCAGCCCTGTGTGGCTAAAAACTCACTGACTGTTGTACGACGTGAGCATGCGGTGGAACTCTAAGTTCTACATGTTTGCCAGGCTTTGTGAGCAGCAGAGGGCAGTTGTGTAATACCAGCTGCAACAGGGCATTGATGTCAGACCTATGTGAGGTTTTAAAAAACTTTTATGAATCCACAGAGATGGTTAGTGGCAATAAAGCTATTATCAGCATAACCATCACAATGATCAAATGATCGCTGCTCACAATTAAGGAGGATGATTTGAATGTGGCAGACGAGGTAATTTTTGGCAGCCCTTTCACTTAGTGCATAGGCTTTATGAGAGTAGCAGTGTATAGCAGTGAAATATAGGCCCCTGACAAGCAGACAATGTAGAGGTCATTTGACAGTAAAAAGAGTTTAATATCGCTCACCAAGACAGCAAGCATTTAAACAAAATATAGGCCCCTGACAACCAGACAATGTAGAGGTCATTTGACAGTAAAAAGAGTTTAATATCTCTCACCAAGACAGCAAGCGTTTAAACAAAATATAGGTCCCTGACACCCACACAATGGGGCAGTCATATGACAGTAAAAAGAGTTAAATATCTCCCACCAAGACAGCAAGCAAGTAAACGACATATAGGCTTCTGACACCCACACAATGGGGCAGTCATTTGGCAGTAAAAAGAGTTTAATATCTCCCACCAAGACAGCAAGCAAGTAAACGACATATAGGCTTCTGACACCCACACAATGGGGCAGTCATTTGGCAGTAAAAAGAGTTTAATATCTCCCACCAAGACAGCAAGCAATTAAACGAAATATAGGTTCCTGACACCCAGACAGAGTAGAGGTCATTCAACATCAAAAAGAGGATAATGTCACCAACCAAAGCAACAGATGATTATCTGAAATGTAAGCCCATGGCACCCAGACAGAGGAGAAAGGTCTCATAGCAACAAAAGAGGCATCATGTTACCCACAATTGGAACAGGCCACTTTCAGTAATTTAAGCCCCAGCACCCAGGCAGAAGAGAGAGGTCCAATAGCAGTAAAACAGGCATCATGTTACCCACCAATGGAACAGGCCACTTTCAGTTATTTAGGCCCCAGCACCCAGACAGAGGAGAGAGGTCACATAGCAGGAAAACAGGCATGATGTTACCCACCAATGGAACAGGCCACTTCCAGTAATTTAGGCCCCAGCACCCAGGCAGAGGAGAGAGGTCCAATAGCAGCAAAACAGGCATCATGTTACCCACCAATGGAACAGGCCACTTTCAGTTATTTAGGCCCCAGCACCCAGAAAGAGGAGAGAGGTCCCATAGCAGCAAAACAGGCATCATGTTACCCACCAATGGAACAGGCCACTTTCAGTTATTTAGGCCCCTGACACCCAGACAGAGGAGAGGTCAAATGACAGCAAAAATAGGTTAATGTCACTCACCAAAGCAGCAAGCGATTAGCTGAAATGTAGGCCCCTGGCACCCAGACAGAGGAGAGGTTCATTCAACTTGGTGTTGCCCCCAAAATAATGGTACAATTAAAAAAAAAGAGGATTCAATAAAGAAGTGCCCTGGAGTACAAGAATGTATGGTTGAGGGCGAGGCAGTTATAAATGTCTATTCTGCACAAGGGGTGGACAGGTCCTGTGGGATCCATGCCTGGTTCATTTTTATGAACATCAGCTTGTCCACGATGGCTGTGGACAGACGGCTGCGTTAGTGTGTCATGATGCCCCCTGCCGCGCTAAATACACGTTCAGACAATACACTGGCCGCAGGGCAGGCCAAAGGCTAGCTCTGGCCATGTGGACAATTTGGAGACCCAGAAGTTGAATGGGGCCGAACCATCAGTCAGTATGTGGAGGGGTGTGCACATGTACTGTTCCACCATGTTGTTTAAATGCTGCCTCCTTTCCATATCAGCTGGTGGTGCAGTTAGCTGTGGCGCTGATACAAAACTTTTCCACATCTCAGCCATGCTAACCCTGCCTTCAGAGGAGCTGGCCGTGACACAGCTGCGTGGCGACCTGTTGCCCCTCCTCTGCCTTCGCCTTGTGCTTCCACTTGTTCTAAGAAGGGCGTCTACCAGCGTGCGCTAGTACTCGCACATTTTCCGATCACGCTCCGGTGCGGGAATTAAGGTGGGCACGTTGTCTTTGTACCGGGGATCCAGAAGGGTTGGCCACCAAGTAGTCAGCACACTTTAAAATGTGGGTAACTCTGCTGTCATTGCGCAGGCACTGCAGCATGTAGTCACTCATGTGTGCCAGGCTGCCCAGAGGTAAGGACAAGCTGTCCTCTGTGGGAGGCGTATTGTCATCGTCCTCCGTTTCCCCCCAGCCACACACCAGTGATGGGCCCGAGCTGCGTTGGGTGCCACCCAGCTGTGAACATGCTTCATCCTCATCCTCCTCCACCTCCTCCTCATGCTCCTCGTCCTCCAGTAGTGGGCCCTGGCTGGCCAAATTTGTACCTGGCCTCTGCTGTTGCAAAAGACCTCTCTCTGAGCCACTTCTAAAAGACTGGCCTGAAATGACCCCTCTTCCTCCTCCTCCTCCTGGACCACATTCTCTTCCATCATCATACTAAGTGTTTTCTCAAGGAGACATAGAAGTGGTATTGTAACGCTGATAACTGCGTTTTCGCCACTGGCCATGTCGGCGGCGTTTTTGAAACAGCGCAACAAGGCACACAGGCCTTGCATGAAGGCCCAGTCATGTTCCGCAGTGCGACTCACCCGTGCGTGTTGCAGCTGAAACTCCACTATGGCCTACGGCTGCACGCACAGTCTCTCCAGCATGTGCAAGGTGGAGTTCCACCTGGTGAGCACGTCGCATATGAGGCGGTGAGCGGGAAGGCCGAAGTTACGCTGTAGCGCAGACAGGTGAGCAGCGGCAGGATGAGAATGCCGGAAGCACGCACTTTATGCAGCAGCTCTGACATGTCGGGGTAGTTGTGAATGAGTTTCTGCACCACCAAATTCAGCAAATGTGAAGGCAAGGGATGTGCGTCAAAACGGCTAGTCCAAGAGCTGCAACGAGATTTCGCCCATTATCGCACACCACCAGGCCGGGCTTGAGGCTCACCGGCAGCAACCACTCGTCGGTGTGTTGTTCTATACCCCGCCACATCTCCTGCGCGGTGTGGGGCCTGTCCCCCAAACACATGAGTTTCAGAACGGCCTGTGCCTATGCAAATATAGAGGATTACGCTTTCAGCACTTGTATTTAGACACTTAGTGTAATAAATCCTTTTACGGACAGAAATACACTTGGAGATGCACGGCAGCGTATGCAAAGATAGAGGATTTATTTTTCAGGCCTTGTATTTAGACGCTGACACGCTGAGTGTAATATACCCTATTACGGACCGAATTACACTTGGAAAAGAACAGCGGAAAGCACAGATGTTTAGGATTTCTATTTCAGGGATTTTATTTAACCACTGAAAAAAATCTATCCTTTGGCGGACAGTATTACACTTGGCCAGCCACAGCTGGAACCCCAGATTTAGGGGATTGGTATTTTGGCAATCGAATTTCACCCCAGAAAACAATCTATCATTTGACGGACAGTAATACACTTAGCCAGCCACAGCTGAAACCAATGATTTAAGGGATTGGTATTTTGGCAATTGAATTTCACCCCAGAAAAAAAATCTATCCTTTGACGGACAGTATTAAACTTGGCCAGCCACAGCTGGAACATCAGATTTAGGGGATTGTTATTTTGGTAATTGAATTTAACCCCAGAAAAAAATCTATCCTTTGACGGACAGTATTACACTTGGTCAGCCACAGCTGAAACCCCAGATTTAGGGGATTGGTATTTTGGCAATTGATTTTCACCCCAGAAACATATTCTATCCTGTATTACACTTGGCCAGCAACAGCTGAAACCACTGATTTAGGGGATTGGAATTTTGGCAATTGAATTTCACCCCAGCAAAAAATCTATCCTTTGATGGACAGTATTAAACTTAGCCAGTCACAGCTGGAACACCAGATTTAGGGGATTGTTATTTTGGCAATTGAATTTATCCCCAGAAAAAAATCTATCCTTTGACGGACAGTATTACACTTGGCCAGCCACAGCTGGAACCCCAGATTTAGGGGATTGGTATTTTGGCAATTGATTTTCACCCCAGAAATAAGTCTATCCTTTTAAGGACAGTATTACACTTGGCCAGCAACAGCTGGAACACCAGATTTAGTGGATTGGTATTCTGGCATTTGATTTTCACCCAGAAAAAAAAATCTATCCTTTGACAGACAGTATTACAGTTGGACAGCCACAGCTTGAACACCAGATTTAGGGGATTGGTATTTTGGCAATTGAATTTCACACCAGATGAAAAATCTATCCTTTGACGGACAGTATTACACTTGGTCAGCAACAGCTGGAACACTGGATTTAGGTGATTGGTATTTTGGCCATCGAATTTCATCCCAAAAAAAAATCTATCCTTTGACGGACAGTACTACACTTGGACAGCCACAGCTGGAACACCAGATTTAGGGGATTGGTATTCTGGCATTTGATTTTAACCCAGAAAAAAAATCTATCCTTTGACGGACAGTATTACACTTGGACAGCCACAGCTTGAACACCAGATTTAGTGGATTGGTATTTTGGCAATTGAATTTCTCCCCAGATAAAAAATCTATCCTTTGACAGACAGTATTACACTTGGTCAGCCACAGCTGGAACCCCAGATTTAGGGGATTGGTTTTTTGACAATTGAATTTCACCCCAGAAAAATAATCTATCCTGCATTACACTTGGCCAGCAACAGCTGAAACCACTGATTTAGGGAATTGGAATTTTGGAAATTTAATTTCACCCCAGCAAAAAATCTATCCTTTGATGGACAGTATTAAACTTAGCCAGTCACAGCTGGAACACCAGATTTAAGGGATTGTTATTTTGGCAATTGAATTTAACCTGAGAAAAAAAGTCTATCCTTTGGCGGACAGTATTACACTTGGCCAGCAACAGCTGAAACCACTGATTTAGGGGATTGGTCTTTTGACAATTGAATTTCACCCCAGAAAAAAATCTATCCTTTGAAGGACAGTATTACACTTGGACAGCCACAGTTCGAACACCAGATTTAGTGGATTGGTATTCTGGCCTTTGATTTTCACCCAGAAAAAAAATCTATCCTTTGACGGACAGTATTACACTTGGACAGCCACAGCTTGAACACCAGATTTAGGGGATTGGTATTTTGGCAATTGAATTTCACCCCAGACAAAAAATCTTTCCTTTGATGTACAGTATTAAACTTAGCCAGTCACAGCTGGAACACCAGATTTAGGGGATTGTTATTTTGGCAATTGAATTTAACCCCAGAAAAAAAAATCTATCCTTTGGCGGACAGTATTACACTTGGCCAGCAACAGCTGAAACCACTGATTTAGGGGATTGGTCTTTTGACAATTGAATTTAACCCCAGAAAAAAATCTATCCTTTGAAGGTCAGTATTACACTTGGACAGCCATAGCTGGAACACCAGATTTAGGGGATTGGTATTTTGGCATTTGATTTTCACCCAGAAATAAAATCTATCCTTTGACGGACTGTGTTACACTTGGACAGCCACAGCTTGAATACCAGATTTAGGAGATTGGTATTTTGGCAATTGAATTTCACCCCAGAAAAAAAATCTATTCTTTGACGGACAGTATTATACTTGGCCAGCAAAAGCTGAAACCACTGATTTAGGGGATTGGAATTTTGGAAATTTAATTTCACCCCAGCAAAAAATCTATCCTTTGATGGACAGTATTAAACTTAGCCAGTCACAGCTGGAACACCAGATTTAGGGCATTGTTATTTTGGCAATTGAATTTAACCCCAGAAAAAAAATCTATTCTTTGGCAGACAGTATTACACTTGGCAAGCAACATCTGTAACCACTGATTTAGGGGATTGGTATTTTAACAATTGAATTTCACCCTAGAAAATAAATCTATCCTTTATTACACTTGGCCAGCAACAGCTGAAACCACTGATTTAGGGGATTAGTATTTTGGCAATTGAATTTCACCCCAGAAAAAAATCTGTCCTTTGATGGACAGTATTAAACTTAACCAGCCACAGTTGAAACAGCAGATTTAGGGGATTGCTATTTTGGCAATTGAATTTCACCCAAAAAATAAATCTTTCCTTTGATGGACAGTATTACACTTGGTCAGCCACAGCTTGAACACCAGATTTAGGGGATTGGTATTTTGGCAATTGAATTTCACCCCAGAAAAAAAATCTATCCTTTGAAGGACAGTATTACACTTGGACAGCCACAGCTGGAACACCAGATTTAGTGGATTGGTATTTTGGCATTTGATTTTCACCCCAGAAAAAAAATCTATACTTTGACGGACAGTATTACACTTGGCCAGCCACAGCTTGAACACCAGATTTATGGGATTGGTATTTTGGTAATTGAATTTCACCCCAGAAAAAAATCTATCCTTTGACAGACAGTATTACACTTGGACAGCCACAGCTGGAACCCCAGATTTAGGGGATTGGTCTTTTTGACAATTGAATTTCACACCAGAAAAGAAATCTATCCTTTGACGGACAGTATTACTCTTGGCCTGCCACAGCTTGAACCCCAGATTTAGGGGATTGGTATTTTGGCAATTGAATTTCACCCCAGAAAACAATCTATCCTTTTACGGATAGTATTACACTTGCACAGCCACAGCTGAAACCACTGATTTAGGGGATTGGTATTTTGGCATTTGAATGTCACCCCAGAAAAAAATCTATCCTTTGACGGACAGTATTACTCTTGGACAGCCAGAGCTGGAACACCAGATTTAGAGGATTGGTAATTTGGCAATTGAATTTTACCCCAGAAAAAAATCTATCCTTTGACGGACAGTATTACTCTTGGCCAGCCACAGCTTAAACCCCAGATTTAGGGGATTGGTATTTTGGCAATTGAATTTCACCCCAGAAAAAAATCTATCCTTTTACGGATTGTATTACACTTGCACATCCACAGCTGAAACCACTGATTTAGGGGATTGGTATTTTGGCAATTGAATGTCACCCCAGAAAAAAATCGATCCTTTTACGGACAGTATTACACTTAGCTAGCAACAGCTGGAACACCAGATTTAGGGGATTGGTATTTTGGCAATTGAATTTCACCCCTCAATAAAATATAGCAATTTCTATCCTGTGTTTCAAGGTTTGACAATATGCACAACCCCTGATGTAGGATATTGCAAAAAAAAGCCTACTATTGAACCCAAAAATGTATGTTGAACTTGGTGGCAGGTCAAAACATATGCTGGTGCACCAAAAGATCACAAAATGGCCACCGATCACCCCAGAAAAAAGTGACAGAAAAACACTATGGGCAGCCTAAAAACCAGTGAGCTATGAACTAACAGAAGTTGAATGATTCACAGCAGCTGCTTCCTATCCCTACACTAATCAGAGCAGAGTGACTCCAGCTTAAAAAGAGGCTTGGTCACATGCTGCTCTTGGCCAATCACAGCCATGCCAATAGTAGGCATGGCTGTGATGGCCTCATGGGGCAAGTAGTATGATGCTTGTTGATTGGCTGCTTTGCAGCCTTTCAAAAAGCGCCATAGAAATCGCCGAACACCGAACCTGAACTTTTACGTAAATGTTCGGGTCCGGGTCTGTGTCCCCAACACCCCAAAATTCGGTACGAACCCGAACTATACAGTTCGGGTTTGCTCAACACTACTCATCACTAATCCTATGTTCTCTGTGCAAAGGTGTTATCTGTCATTGTATTTCTGACTGTGATAATATAGAGATGACTGCTGCAAAAGTGATCTCTACTAAACATGAGTTGTTAGCCTATTATTAAGCTTAGTAGCCAGTCTGAATCTTACATTATTTTGTATGTTTTTTAAAAGATAGATATTGACATAGAACATTTAAAATAAAACCACTATAAATTCTTAAAAAATATGCTTAACATAAAAACTTTAACAATAGGCAATTTTCTGGTGACATATTCCCTTAAACTGTCAGTGATATACTTATAGTAAAAATGCTGTTAAGATTCTCATTATGTTGTCTTAGTAGTCTTTCTTCTGATACAGTGATCCCTGTAAAATTAATAGTAATATTTGTCTACTTTCAATAGCAATGATAAGCACCAATAAGGTAAACAGATAAATTAATGTGAAATAACCCTTAAAAAATCCCCCAAAATTACAGGCTGACTCCTCTAGCATAGAAGAACCAAAAACAAATGAGTTCTTATAGCCCAAAGTATAGAAAATATCACAAAAACATCTTAATTGATACCTACAGAATTAAAAAAAACATTAAAAATGATTCATACCTGACAGAAAATTGGGCAGCAGCACCAAGAAATAATTCAATGTGTATAATAAATATATATATATATATATATATATATATATATATATATATATATATAAACCAGAAAAATAAGGCAGCACCCCGTATATAAAAAAGATGTTTCTCCTTTATTCACCCATGTGGGCAGTACGACGTTTCGGCTCCAAACAACTGAGCCTTTCTTAAGCAATGTATAGGACCATGTGTAACAAATTAATTAAAACATCAATTAAGTCATAATTAAAAAAAAACAATTAATTAAAAACCAGTGTATAAAAATATTGAACATCAAAATATCACAAAAAAAATCCATATAATAATAGTATACATACATATGTGTGATTCAATATAGGAAATAGATATGTGTATAGAAAAAACATGATTAAATAGAAGTGTCAATTCATAAATTACATAATTAATTACAGTGATAATACCTGACCAGAAAGTGCGGTAAGATTCATTGCAGATGATGTACTCAGCTGTGGGGGGGGCGAAGCCTCGCGGACGAGTAAGCAACTCATTGAAGTGGAGGAATGGTGTCCAGTTGAGCAGAGTAGCGTCCTGTGCTCCGATCTACGCATGTCCGAAGCATCACAATTGCTCAGTGCGCATGTCCAGGCCAACCTCTGTCAACCATCTTGCTTAAGGGCATGTTGCCCACTTTTTGTTTCTTAGCATCACAATTACTCAGTGCATATGTCCAGGCAAACTTCTGTCAGCCATTTTGCTTAAGGGCATATTGCCCACTTTTAATTTCTTAGCATCCACAACACACTAACTGTTCATAAAAAGGATAAGTGACCATGGCTACAGTCGGCTGATGCTGTAACGGGTCCCAGAATCCACTACCATGCCCCAGATGGAGCTATAAGTGTGGAACCGGAGGGAGTAGGGTCACAAATGGTTACCATATTACTGGATACCAGATGTTACACGCCAACTACAACCAAAAACCCACAGCTAATTCGCCGAAGGAGGGGTCTCCTCCAATGTGTCATATTGGTCACAAATACCACATCCAACAGATAACAGAACACACACAGGGGCAATGTACGACATGCCACATAATAAATAAGGACTTTACTGTAACATGGACATCCTCCTAGCTGCCATATCGTCTCCAGGCTTCCACCTCCCACCTCCGACACACCCAAATCTGCAAGAAAAAATAGAAGATAAGAAAATTAAAATCATTGTCCAATGTGAACTACAGTATACACAATCGTCAGTGGGGTACGGTAAATCAAATGGTCGACTAATTGTTTCAGGCTCTGATTTCATCTTTAGCCATATTTCAATTTTTCTTGACAAAACACTACGCACCTTTGCAACAGGCAGTACATCATACATCGTGGACACTTCTGATTTCTTGAGGAAGTTAGGAAAGGTTGATTTATCCAATGTAGGAGACATTATTCTGGGAACGTTTGATGTTACCTCACTATATACCTCTATAGACCACAATAGGGGAATCATGGTGGTATCACGCATGTTAGATATGTCCACACTCATGACTGAAGCGAGTAAATTCATCTTAACAATGCTCAGAATAATATTGGACTATAGCTATTTCCTCTTTAGGGATAGCTATTATGTATAGAAACAAGGCGTGGCGATGGGGTCCCATGTGGCCCCAGCTTATGCCAATATCTTTATGAGTGTGTTTGAGGAGGACGTCGTCTATGTTTCACACCACTTCGGCCATGTGCTGAGGTGGTGGCGATACATCGATGACGTCTTCCTCATATGGACAGGTTCTGTGGAACAACTACTTGAGTTCCAGATATATCTTAACAGTTTTGATGAGAGACTACAGTTTACATTGGTATACTCAAATGTTGAATTGCAGTTTCTGGACACCAGCATAGTGTTTGGAGATGGCAAATTGAGTACTAAGGTATTTACAAAACCAACCGATAGGAACACTATTTTAGCTTATAGCAGCAGCCATCCTAGATCTATGGTCAGAAGTCTCCCATATTCACAATTTATGAGGGTAAAACGCATCACAATGGATCCCAATATATTGAAAGAGACCTTGGAGGAGTTCACCAACAGGTTTCTGGAACGTGAGTATCCTAGGGACCTGTTGATGACCCAGATTGATAGAGTAAATGAAATAGAGAGAGAAACGCTAATGAACAACTCTAAAACGACTGTAAAAAAATCTAGTTTTGCATTTATATCCACATATACTGATTTAAGTGCTCAAATTGCGCAGATAACCAAACGACATTGGAAAATATTGAAAGGATGCCACGGTACAATTCCTGAGTTTCAGATGCCACCATTGATGTCCTACCGTAGGTCAAAGAGCCTGCGAGACAGATTGGTTAGGGCTGATGTTGGACCTACTACGGTCAGCAGACAGCCCACAATTATGGGTACGGGAACAGGATGTTACCCTTGTCATCATTGTGTGAACTGTCAATACATTATTAAGGGGAGATCCTTTGTGCATCCTGGCACTAATATGAATTTCCCAATTAAGTTCCATCTCACGTGTGACAGTAATTATGTCATTTATGTACTTACCTGTCCGTGCCGCAAACTGTATGTGGGTGAAACTTCCACGGGTTTTAAAACCCGATTCAACAACCATCGTTTTTCAATCAGACAAAAGAGAATGGACCTACCGGTGTCTAGACACTTTGTTGAGTCTAAACACTCGGAGAAACATCTGAAATTTTGTATAATTGACCATATTTCTATGCCTAGGAGGGGGGGAGATAGATCAATACTCCTAAGGAGGAAAGAACTTACCTGGATCCATACATTGGGATCCCTTAGACCATATGGTTTAAACATAGAATATAACTTGGGTGTGATGATGTAATAGTGCTGCTTCCCCTTGACTTTCCTTGATTTACCGTAACCCACTGACGATTGTGTATACTGTAGTTCACATTGGACAATGATTTTAATATTCTTATCTTCTATTTTTTCTTGCAGATTTGGGTGTGTCGGAGGTGGGAGGTGGAAGCCTGGAGATGATATGGCAGCTAGGAGGATGTCCATGTTACAGTAAAGTCCTTATTTATTATGTGGCATGTCGTACATTGCCCCTGTGTGTGTGTTCTTTTATCTGTTGGATGTGGTATTACACATTGGAGGAGACACATTGGAGGAGACCCCTCCTTCGGCGAATTAGCTGTGGGTTTTTGGTTGTAGTTGGGGTGTAACATCTGGTATCCAGTAATATGGTAACCATTTGTGACCCTACTCCCACTGGTCCCAAACCTATAGCTCCATCTGGGGCATGGTAGTGGATTCTGGGACCTGTTACAGCATCAGCCGACTGTAGCCATGGTCACTTATCCTTTTTATGAACAGTTAGTGTGTTGTGGATGCTAAGAAATTAAAAGTGAGCAATATGCCCTTAAGCAAGATGGCTGACAGAAGTTTGCCTGGACATATGCACTGAGTAATTGTGATGCTAAGAAACAAAAAGTGGGCAACATGCCCTTAAGCAAGATGGTTGACAGAGGTTGGCCTGGACATGCGCACTGAGCAATTGTGATTCATGACGCGACTGTTGCTTCGGACATGCGTAGATCGGAGCACAGGACGCTACTCCGCTCAACTGGACACCATTTCTCCACTTCAATGAGCTGCTTACTCGTCCCGAGAGGCTTCGCCCCCCCACAGCTGAGTACATCATATGCAATGAATCTTTCCGCACTTTCTGGTCAGGTGTTATCACTGTAATTAATTATGTAATTTATGAATTGACACTTCTATTTAATCATGTTTTTCTATACACATGTCTATTTCCTATATTGAATCACACATATGTATGTATACTATTATCATATGGATTTTTTTGTGATATTTTGATTTTCAATATTTTTATACACTGGTTTTTAATTAATTGTTTTGTAATTATGACTTAATTGATGTATCTATAAATTTGTTACACATGGTCCTATACATTGCTTGAGAAAGGCTCAGTTGTTTGGAGCCGAAACGTCGTATTGCCCACATGGGTGAATAAAGGAGACACATCTTTTTTATATACGGATAGCTGCCTTATTTTTCTGGTTTATATTTTGGGACTAGCTGGTCCCGGCGAGGCATTGCACCCGGCTTGGAATATTTGGATACGATGCTGCCATCTTTTCTGCACGCGTATATATATATACATATATATATATATATGTATGTACTATCACTCATGCATATAATAATATGTATATTATAGCAGCTTGCCACTAAGTATAAATGTGTAAGTAAATAAGTACCAACATCCAAAAATAATAAATGTCTAATAATCTATGAATAAATGCTCAAGTCAGCATTATAAAAAGTGGAAAAAATGTAACAACACAATAATGAACATACCATCCAAAAAAAAATCCCTGTATAGTAGTATAAAAAAATGGAAGTACTAGAACATCACTGCAGTAAAATACTGGCATGAAAAAAACACCACATAACCATCATGTGAAACCACCTCGTGACTGCCGCTACCCCAACGTGCATTTCAGAGGCACCTTCGTTGGAATATTCTGACATTCATTACTTTTTTATTTCACCATTGATAGAACCACGTGAGGGCTTATGTTTTTTGTGGGGGAGCTGTAATTTTCGTGTTTTTGGGGTGCATGAAACTTTTTGTTTATTTTTTATTTAATTTTTGTTGGGAGTCGAGGTGACAAACTTCAATCCTATCACTGGAAATTATTATTCTTTACAGTGTTTGAAGTATAAATAGCATGCTAGTTTAATCATTTAGACATTTACGCAAACGGTGATACCAATTACATTTATTCTTTCATTTATTTTTTTTATGTGATAAATGGCGAAAGAAATTGGGAATTTGAATATATTTGTTATTAATATTGTATTTACTACTTTTTACTCTTTTGTTAGTTTCTATAAGAGACCATACCTGCGGTCATTTCATTGCCTGTAATATACACTGCATTATTTCTGTATTTCAATGCATCATTATTTTACTGATCTGTTATAGGTAGAGTAGGATAAATAGTAGGACCAATAACATGGAAGGCCTACGGTCCATAATAACTGCTCAGCATCCCATCACTGTGCTGTGGAGGTTGGAAGGGGGGGTGGAGGTCCAAATGAGCCCTCTCCTTCTGTCTAACTGCTCAAACACTATGGTTACTATTGACCACTGTATAAGAGGGGGTAAATGACTGAGATCGGAATTGTCTCCACTCCCTTTCACTGTGGATGAGTGTCATCTGTATAATGCAGAAGCCGCTCCACACACCCCTCCTATGATTGCTTTATATATGTATATCAAATATCTGTATAACAGTTAAAATGGGGTCTTTCAGATTCATATCTAATTCCAGTGTTTTTGGCAGCAAGAGTAACAAATGCATGTCAGTGTGTTATTGCTGACATTAGTGACAAGGTTATATGAGTTGAAAAGAAAAGACATTCCACCAAAATTCAAGTGTAACCGTACTCGGATATTGTAGGTAGCTTCTTTTACATTACAATATGGAAGTTCCAGTGAATTGTTGGGGTAACCTTTAACATGCCTTCTTTCCTTTTAAATGTGATAACATGTTGCAGTGTTTCTGACAATGACAGTGTAACAGAATGCTGTTAATAACTCGGTAAGAACAAATTTCCAAGGGCATTCTTTAATTCATGCATAATGATGAGGGGGCACATTTTAGGTCACAGATAGTTTTAAAATTTGGAAAATTACACGTTGTGCATCAGTGGCTCTCATATATCAAACCGCTACATTGTCATTTCATCACAAATGACTTTCTGCACTGTAATCTTACGTTTTGCATAGTAACACCTCCATTTAGAAATATATGTGAGTCAATGGAAACCACAGGAATATTGTAGAGAATGAAGCTTCATTTCTAATGCAATTAAAGCTATATCACACGTGGTATTAAGCATTTATACAAGTAAAAATGTAAATAAGTAATTTGAAAAGATGGAAAACTTTACTAAGTTCTGAATAATTAAAGTGGGTTTTTTTTAGCACAGGGTGATTGATAGGGGTCCAACCTTTGGACTGCCCATTAATTCTGGAAAAGAAGGAGAAGCAGTGCTGCTTTAGTATTTCATCCCCATCAGGGTCCATTCACTCGTCCATCGTGTATTGCGGATCCGCAATACACCCTGCCGACACCCCCATAGAACTGCCTATTCTTGTCAGCAATTGCAGACAAGAATAGGACATGTACTATTTTTTTCCGGAGCCGCGAACCAGAAGTTCGGGGCCGGGCTCCGGAAATGCGGATGCAGACAGCACACTGTGTGCTGTCCGCATCCATTCCTGCCCCATAGAGAATGAATGGGACCGGATCTGTTCCGCAACATTGTGGAACAGATCCGGACCCGTTCTATGGATGTGTGAATGGACCCTCAAAGTTGTATCTTTCCAGCAACACTACTAACCACCTAACTGGGCTGTGAACTGCTGCCAGCCCAGGTCACTTGATTGCAGCCGCAGAGCATCTTCCTGCCCAGCCAGTGGCTGGGAAACAGCTGTCAGGTGAATTATGCTTTACATCAGTGCTATGGCTCCATCATTCTTAGGATTGGTGAGGTTTAATATTATCCAATCACTTTATAAGATGCGGAAACTCCTTTAACCCTTTCCTGACATGTGACATAAATGTTCTTTGCATGCTGCTGGAGGGTAAACGGATCAGGCTCAGACGCGTAGCCTGCTTCATGCACAACAGCTGCCGGCTGTGTTACACAGCTGACAATCGCCAGTTACAGCTGGGATCAGAGAGGTATAGTATAAAAGGATAATTGTAAAAGTGTAATACACTGCAATACAGAAGTATTTCAGTGTATTGTACAAGAGATCAAGCAATCAGGTGCCATCATCACAACTTTGAAAGTGCCAGGTCTATCTCAGAAACCTATTTTGGCATTGACTTCTATCAGAAAATGAAATGCTGTGGTTCCTAACTGCATCATAACCTTAACAGTAATTCCCACACTCCATGCGCTCAAATGCACTTCATATCTGTAGATTCATTGACACTGGCTGGTGACTCGCTCCTGCAGCTTTAAGCCTCATACACACAACCATATTTTCCATCTGTGTGCTAGCCACATTTTTTGTGGATAGCACAATAAGCCAATCATTTCTAGAGTCATTTACACTTTTGTATTTTTTGCAGACCGTTAAATAAGATTCTTTTTCTGAATCATAAATGTCCACATAAGTTTGAGTGGGTTTAAATCCCTGCTACTGTTTGTGTGGTTGGGGTGTAGCTTGTGTTTTGTGCTTTGTGATTTATTCGACTGTTTTGGGGGTGGGGGACCGGCAGTTGTGTCTGTTTTATGAGTATGTATATGTTTGCTGTCTTATTTTATTTTCTACCAATCAGACATCTACTTTTGCCAATGATTGTGTTTGCTTTTGGGCAATAAAGTCTTCTTAAATTACTTCCTATAATCTTCCTATAAGGCCTCATGCACACGGCCATTGTGCAATCGTTCCATGCATTGGGGACTTAAATGAGTCCGTGATCTGTCCGCACCACAAAAAAATAGAACATGTTCAAATTTTTTTTGCAGTGCGGAGGCATGGACTGAAACAGTACAGAAGCACTCCGTAGTGCTCCCATGGGATTCCGTGCCTCTGTTCCGCACCGCAGCTCTGGATTACGGACCCATTCAAGTGAATAGGTCCACATCTGTGATATGGGGAGCACATGACCGGTGCCCACATATTGCGGACCCGCTGTTTGCGGGCCGCAATACGGTCACGGCCGGGCAACGGCCTTCTGCATTAAGGCCTTAAGGTAAGATTTGATAATTTGCAATAATGTACAGCAGTCATTTGTGGCTTGTCTCAGTTTAGTCTTTTGTGATTGCACATGTTCTTCTTTCTTTAAAAATGCAACACTTAAATAAATTTATTTTGTATTTTATTTTTAAAAAGTTATATTTTATTTTTAAATAGTAGCAATACAAGAAAAAGCTATACAAATGTGGTATCACCACAATCATACTGATAGAAAGAATTAAGTTATTATGTAACTTTTACCACACAGTGAAAACTGTAAAAATGAAATCCCCCTAAAAAGCAGACTTGAGTTTTGTTTTCCATTCCCACCCACTAAAAAAGGTATACATTGTTTTTCAATATAATATATGGCATGTTAAATAGTGACATTAACAACACAACTTATCCCGCAAAGAAAACATGTACTGATAGGGCTATTTTGATAGAAGTTATCAAACCTTTAAACTTTATGTTAATAAATGTTATGGCTCCTGGAAGGTGGGGATGAGAAAATGAAAATTAAAGAAATTAAAACTGGCTGAGACAGTAAGGTGTTAACACGTGAAATTACAGTTTCTTTCATGTAAATAGAGTATTGCTCCTGACGTGTCTGTTTTACTAAATTATTTTATTCCCCATGTAAAAATATTTTCATATAATTATACTGCTCTGTTCTTCAGTTATTGCTAATAGATATTTATTAATGGATCTGCAACTGGATGATACCAATGTGGGTTGTCCCTACACACTATGATACTGTCAAATCAGTGCTATCAGTGTTAGACCCCCTCCTCCCCACTGGTTACACTCAGAAGGCGATTCATTAATAAAGCTATTGTTGAAGTAATACAGTTATTGTTGCTAAATAATAATAGTTATAGCATAGGTAATGCAAGTAGTTACTAAAATTAAACAGACACACTCACTAGCAACATAAAAAAAAACGTACCCAGATTGAAATGTCGAATTGCTGCAAAACTCAGCATGCAGTTATGTCCCAGACAGATACGTAAATTGATGCAGGTATGGTGTTAGTAGATAATGGGTCTTGCTGCAAGAGGCCAGAAAAGTGCTTCCCCTGTTGCCCTTTAAAAAGGCTTTGAGAAGCTATTTTTGAGTAGTGTACCTCTTGGAGAGATTGTTGACTGCTAGGCATGTCCTTACAATGCACTTGAAGACATTTTACCCAGTCATCTTTGAGAGGAGGCACATCACTAGAATGAGAAAAGCAAGAGGGAAGTTTTGATAAATTGACAGCCATCTAGCTGTTAGGAGGTGTTGGGAGCAGTGGTTACATAAGGACACACACACATGGCAAACAGGCTCCGGACACCTGAGACAGATAACCAGTGGAGAGAATCATTTGACATATGTGAGCTGCTCCCACAGTTTCATTGTCCACCATCCAAACACAGATGGCACCTTCATTACACACCCCTGTCTCTGTCTGGAATATTTATAAGTGCTTAACAAAAAGAAATTTGCCATTATGGGTCCTGTAATTGACAGCCAGCCACTGTCATCTTCATTTGCAGGCGTGTCGTGAATGAGAAACCTGGACTGCTGTGGACTAGAATTGTAATGTCTTTAGTGACAACTCCAAGTTCTGTTTGGGATCTGATGATGGTCTGGTTTGAGTATAGAGGCCTTATGGTGAGCACTTAAATCCTGCCTTTGCTGTGAAGCAACAGACTATCCCAACTGCTGGTGTAATGACCTGTAGAGCCTGTAGAGCTATTGCATATGGCAGTCGGTCACCCTTAGTAGTAAAACGAGGAAGGCTTACAGCTCAGCTATATGTGTAGGTCATTCTGCAGCAACATTTGTTGCCTCTCATGGCAGGGTTTCCACCTGGAATTTTTCAGCAGGTTAATGCTCTCTCACACAAAGCAAGGGTTTCCCAGGAATGTTTCCGCCAGATTGCAACACTTCCTTGGTCTGCCTGATCATATTTAGATTTAGGGCTAATTGAGCATTTATGGGAACAGCCAGTTTCAACATCTGTATCTAAGTGTGCCGCAGGATATCATATGGAACCTGTATGCCTCCATGCCCAAGGCTAGAGGTGGTCCAACAGGGTTGTAGAGCCTCCTTTCAATTGTACAGTTTTCCCCAATATACTTTGATTTAGCTCTAATATTGTATTCACTTACATATATCACCATTACGTTCACACATATAAAGTTTCATTTGATTTCATCAACTTCTTAATTAAATTAGAGATGCCCTGTTTAACACAACCATCTGTGGATGTATTTTCCTGGTTTTCTAATATTTTCTAAAAGCTCTGTTCATATTTTGATATAACCATTTTTGCTTCCCTTTGTGATGGAAACATTGCAACAACATTGCAACTTTAAAACTGATTCTTTTTCGAATAAACTGATTTATAATGAGATGCAACAGGTTTAAGTTTAGGGTTCCAGTACTTTTTTAGACAACAACAGTGTTGCAGACTATGTTATTTCTACCATCCAATAGAAAGAAAAATCTGATGGAATAGAATCCAATGCCAGTATGAACAGAAACTAAGACATTAAATAGGTTGTCTTGCCATTTAAAATTGATGACCTATTGTCAGGAGAGGTCATCAATATCTTATCTGAAGAGTCGGACACCCAGCATCGCCATTGATCAGCTGTTTGAAGAGGAAGTCATTACACTATGCATCATCTGCTGTGGAGCAGTGGCATAGTATAATTACAAGTACTTGCTTCATTCAAGTGAATGGAGTGAGTATCATTACACAAACCCTTTTTTTTCTATACTGGTGTTATTATTATTTACAGAAGGTGGTGTTTTTTTGTCTTCTTGCCTTCATTTAAAAATAAAGCATGTTGTAGCCATTGGGTTTTTTTCAGGTGTTCTGACATCACCTTCTCTAAAGGGGAAATGCCATGCAGAAAATGCTAGTGGTCACCAGAAAAAAACACCAAAAATGACCAAAAATGCTAGTGGTCATTCTATTTTTTTTTTAATAGTAGTAGCAGTTTTTTTTTAGCCAAAGCCAGAAATGGGTTGGGAGGGAATGAGAATGGATCATCTGGATCATCTTCTGGCTTTGGCTAAAAAACTATTGAAAAGTTGTGTGTAAAACCACCCTTAGGCTGGCATGTGAAAGAAAACTAGCTATTTCACTGACTCTTGGTTAGCAGGAGTTCACACCAGTTTTAGAACTCCTCTTGTAACACTGGTGTTGGGTGTACCCCAGGCCCATTAATGTAAGTTGTTTAAAATTATTAAGGTATGTTATTTATACGCAATGCAGCAGTGTTTACTTTTAAGACTTTTACTTTGGATGATTCCTAAGGGTGTTATCTAAGTGGAACCCCCCCCCACATGTACAGGGATCTAGATTCTGATGGAGGGGAACCACAAGGTTGTCTTCTATTGGAGAAGTCTCTGCTCAGTAGACCGCTAAACTATGGGGTTCATGCCAGGGTGAAGGCAGCAGAGTTTGTGTGATCCAATAAACAGTCCAAAGTCAGACCAGGCAGTGATGGGTCACAAAACAAGCAGAGGTCTGGTCAGGCAGTGATGGGTTACATCCAGAAATAAGCAGAGGTTAGTAGACAAGTACACAAACAAGATAACAGCAAACATTTTCAGGACAGTAGAGTACTACTAGAACCTATTGCTCAGACACTCTCCCACAGGGGAAGGTGCCTTAAATACCCCAGGGTGTCCAGCCATAGACTGAGAAAGATTACGGTATGCAGATATTAGCCATTGTACATGCCTTGTGGGCAATGAAAGGCAGAGCCATCAGGAAGTAGACTTGTGTGGGGAGGAAGAAGCCCTGCCCACTGGGAAGAAGTAGAGGGGTGTCAAAAAGTACTGGTCGCCAGGAGGGCAGATCAAACAACGGAATGAGTGCTCTGGCAGTGTTGCCAAAGAGGGAGATGGTGACGGACATAGAGCATTGGAACAACAAGTTGTAATGCCATGAGACCTTTTATTTGGGGGAATACTGTATCACACACTTTGAGCACTTTGTACGTTATTGCACCCTGTCTGTCTAAAGCCTCATTCACACATCAGTGATTGGTCAGTGATTTCCATCAGTGATTGTGAGCCAAAACCAGGATTAGAGCCTCAACAGACATAAGGTATAAGTAAAAGATCTGCAACTGTTCTGTGTTTAGAGCTGCACCTGGTTTTGGTTCAAAATCACTGATGGAAATCACTGACCAAACACTAATATGTGAATGAGGCATAAAGCATTAAGGCGTTATCATTAAAAGCTGCTGTAACCTGTACTATACTTTATTTATCTCATGATTGAATTGAGCTGTATTCACATGTTTGCTAGGGCACTGCAAAGGCATCAGGGATCAGAGAGTATTTGGTCATATGTGGAACGGATGCAGACTCATTCATACGGCTGTCTGAATGAGCCCTAACCAGATGGTTGGGGGCCACACAGAATGGTATTAAGGTCCGCATGTGGCCCCTGGGCTGCAGGTTGTGTACCCCTGCTCTAAACTATAAGAAGCAAACTCTGCCAGACAGAGCAAATACACTGAATTTTAAAAAGGCTAATTTCCCTGGGTTGAGGGCAGCATTTCAGGGCATAGACAGGGAGCAGCTACTGTCGCATAATTCTAATAAGAATAAACGGGAGAGCTTTAACTCCACATTAAGTAATTGCCCTAAAAAATGTATAAGCGGCTAAAATTGCACCCCCCATGGCTTATAGCTACTGTAAAAAAGGGCAATAAAAGACAAAAAAGGGCATTTAAAAAATACAAATCTGAGGGGCCAGCTGTAGCGTTTGAAGATTAAAAAGCACTTAATAAAATCTGTAAAAAGGAGATAAAAATTTGTAAAAATACAAAACGAACAGCAGGTGGCAAAAGAGAGCAAAACAAATCCCCAAAAATGTTTTAAATATATAAATAAAAAACCAAGGTTGGAGCAGGTAGGCCACTAAATAATGGTAAAAGGGGGGTAGTCACTGAAGATAAGGAAAAGGCAGCGTTACAAAAAATTTTTTTTAGCTCTGTATATACAAAAGAAGAGAAAGGAGCTGATATCTATGGTGCTGGGGCTGTTAGTACATCCAGTAATATACTCAATTGGCTAACTGTGGATATGGTCCAAGATAAGTTAAATAAGGTAATGTCATGGCTGTGTCTCAGTGTTGTTTGCTGTGACATGTTTGGCATGTATGCTGGTTGCCTGGGGCAACGTGTAGTTTATGCAGCATGTGTGCACTGCTCCTTGTATCCTGGTTCCTTTGCTGCCTGGAGCTTATGGGGTTACGTTCCTGAGCTGGGTGTGGTCACTAGGTGCTATTTATCCTGTTGCTGAGCGCCAGGAGTGTTAGTTGTCCTCCAGTCTTTGTTTGTTGCTGGAGCTATGCTCCTGTCCTGGGTGTTTGCCAAGTTCTTGAGGGCCACCTAGTGAGACATCTATGTCATCTTCCCTTCCTACTCTGTTTCTATGTGTGGTATGGTTTATGTTCCAGGTTGGTGTTATATGATTAGTTGTTGTCCCATTTCTGGTCTGTTTCTGGTGTGTATAGTCCTGCATGGATGCTAGACATTTCCCCTGCCTGCGTCTTCGGGGAAAGGGCTCTTGGGTTCCCCGGAGGGGGAACAACAAGTCTGTGTGCAGCTCTGCCTGAGGCCGCCATGCATCCTCTCCGCATGGGGGCCCAGGCAGTTACTGTTGTGCTGGGTTCTATGTTTATGGTTCGTACTGTGTCCTGTATGGTGTTCGGGTTCCAGTACATATGCATGGGTTCCAGTTGGTGTTGTGTGGACTGCTGGTGTTTGCTCCAGCAGCCGTGGCAGGTAAGTGGCCTAGTATATCAATGCTCTCGGTCCAGTGGTTGTTCTTGCCACTGGTTTCTTACCTGCCGTTCCAGTTTGCTACTCACTGTCATCTCTCTATGTGTGTGTGTATTAGTGTTATACTTGCATTGTAGGATGTTCTAGTGGTCAGGTTGACAGCTATTATAACATCACTGAAAACTTGTTGTTAGATGTTTTAGGGGTCAGGTGAACCAGCGCTAGAACATGAGTGACAGTACGTTTTTTCTTCCTCTTTCCTTTGTTTTTAGGCCTGGGGGAGATTCTGGTTCATCCTTCTGGTGCACGAACTGGTTGTTCATCGAGCCCTGTTCATACCTATAGTTAGTCAGGACTTGCATTAGGGTTGCTCTAGGAGGTGACCAGCCCACTTAACACAGTGTCTAGGCCTAGTTTCTGTTCCCGCTTCCCTTTGGTGTTTGGTATGGAGTTTTTCCCCCATACCGCACCATGACAGGTAAATATCAACAAGGCTCCGGGTCAGTCATTGCTGTGCCCCTGTTTATAATTTTGATACTGTCTCTCATAGATGTTTAATAGGTAAAATAAGGTCAATAGGCTTGGAAAGTATAGTTTGTATTTGGATTGAAAATTGGCTAAAGGACTGTGTCCAGAGAGTTGTGGTCAATGAT